>JANBPO010000067.1:11227-23525 GCA_024336825.1 Amorphophallus titanum
AATCTTACGTTAACACGATAATTAGAGAAAATTTTGAAGTGCCCGTATGTGCTCTTTCTTCTGACGAGTTACCCTCCCTCTGTGATTTTTTTCTGGCGCGAGGCCGAACCCCACGTCTCCTCTTTCCTTTTTTTTTTCCAGTCACCCACACAGATTTCTTCTTCTCTCATTGTTTCCCTGTTGCTTTTCTTCTCCGTCCACCGTAATCACCCTTATTCCCCCACCCGTAATCACAAGGCTGCTGTTCATCTAGTAATTAACGTTTCCCTGCAACTTGCGGGCCCCTCCGGGCACTATTCATCGTCCCCTTCCCCAATTCCGTCTTTGCCGCCTGCGGATGGCCCGCGAGCCCGCCCCGGCTCTGCACTGCACCGGCCGCCGGTCCACCCCGCCGTCGTTGCCTCTAAGCCCCACCGGCCTGCCTTCGCCCGCCGCTGTCCGCGCCACCCCTCCGGCCTTCCTCCTCTCCTCCGGTCGCACCCGACTACCCCTGCCCCACCTCCCACGCGGCCGCCGTTCGCCATCTGCCGTCCAACACCGCTCGAGCGCCGCGGCGAACTCGCTGCCACCTGCCGCCTGCTCCGCTCCGGCGCCCAGGACCCTCCGCCGCTGCCCTGCCTGCGACCACCGGCCACCACCACCGCTGGCCCCATCCCGTCGCGAGCAGCCGCTGTCTGTCTGTTGCCGCGAAGGCCTCCGTTCCCTATCATCGAACAACCACCTTCACAGACATGTCAGCGATGTCTGGGATCGCCTCTGCTGTGGAGTTTGAGTTCGCTGGCCCCTGCTCAACTATGCGTTCCAAACCATTGATGATCTGATATCTTGTGTCGGGAAGAGATTGCAAGAAGACACCCCTGAGAGCAGCACTTTTCACAAGAGGTGGGACAGAAATTGACGATCAGCAAGCATTCAACTTCAAAGCAACGGGATCCACCACATTGCGGCACCAAGAGGCCAAGCCAATTCCTGCAAAGCCAGGTAATTGTCCAGGAACGCTTTCCGAATGCCAACAATTTTGGCAACTTCGTACATATCTCCATGCGATGAATTTGGCGAGTTGCAGTGTTGACATGAATTACAAGCTACTCTATTGAGTCACCCATTATTGTGAGTCGAAGGGTGGTACTCGGTTATTTAAGGTGGTATTTGATTCTGAGACATGATGCATCACGTAGTCATTGATGTGCGAATTTGAGGCATTTAGCAGCAAGAAATAATCCAAGTTGTGGTGTGGCTTTGAGACATTAATGAAGAAGAAGAAGAAGAAGAGTGCTTATCCCACCATTTTGTGACAGTCCTAAAGAATGTTCCCTTGTTGGAGAGCGGATCTGTTTACTCTTGGAAGATTCTATCAGTAGATCAATTTGGCACATCCTATTTATGATTATTAAATTAATTCCTGTGGTAGTTAGTTTGGGGATCGAATTGTAAGTGTTCACCAATCGAGGTATCCCGTTGTTTGATCAGACAAGTAGTATAATTATAAACTAGTAGATTGAGAACTGTAGTTAGAGAAGAGAATTATGGACGCGTCGTCCTCAATGGTAAACTGAGAGCTGGCCGTTACATACCGTTGAGATGAACAAGGATGCATCAAATTGATCTTGTCCGTTGATTTGATGAAGGGTGCAGGAAGAACACTAAAGCAAAACATGTAAAGAACGGAAACAAAAAAATATTCATGGTCATGGCTCATATATAAGCAGGAAGTTCAAGACCTCTTACCTGCATGTGTTGTGTGTGCTTAAGAGAGAGAGAGAGAGAGAGAGAGTAACAAGACCTCGTACCGCCACCAGGAACAGATCGTTCTTGTTGTTCCACTCGATCGTAGGCGACAGATAAAAGTTGTGGAAGATAATTCTCTGGACTCACGATTTTTAACATAGCTCAATTGGACATATGCCAATGATGATTAACCTGTCATTAATTATTCACTAGTTATTGTGGCGTGTAAGAAATCCTAATCATTAGAATTTTTTTTCTTAATCATCTATTTTAAACATTATTTTGTCTCGTTTTCTGACGTTACGTTTTGCCCACAGAAAAGTATGTGCGTTTGTGCCTCTGATTTCTTTGGCGTACTATGGGACGTTGTAGCCTTTCAGTTTACGGTCATCGGTTTTAAGATTCTTAATTTTTTGCTTAAGACTACCTCTGAATTGAAAAACGAAGCCGGAGGAATTAAAATGGGTGGCAAATAGGTTGATTGTGCTATAGAGCCCAACTACGTACAGCATATCAAAACGTTTAGAAATTATACAAGAATCAAACAACCGTGATGATGGAGAAGAAAAAAATAAAAAAAGGTGAACAGGGGAGTAGATTATTGACTCTTCTCCCCCTCTTCCTTACTTCTCTCCCTTCTTCCTCACCTCTTGTCTCCTTCAGCTTCTCTGTGGCGTGGCCGCTCGTCTA
The DNA here is from genome assembly GCA_024336825.1 of Amorphophallus titanum. Taxonomy (NCBI): domain Eukaryota; kingdom Viridiplantae; phylum Streptophyta; class Magnoliopsida; order Alismatales; family Araceae; genus Amorphophallus; species Amorphophallus titanum. Next base: position 13,646 of record JANBPO010000067.1, read on the forward strand.
CTCTCTTCCCTCTCTTTTCTTCTCTTCGAACACTTGGCTTTCCTTATCTCCTCCTCATTTTCTTTCTAGGCCATGTGGCCATTTTATAGGGGCAGACATGAACGCCTCACTACACTGCCGAAGCTGCCGCTTAAAGCCCCCAAGGGGGCTGCCAGTAAATGCGTGATAGGGCTACCATTTGACACCCTAGAGTGGCTGTCGTATGAGGATTACATGCTCAAAAGAGGGGCTGCCACTTAATGCCAAAGAGGTGGCTGCCAGTTAAGAGGTTAAAAAGCACGGGGGCTAATCAAATGAGTATTAAATGCTCAAAACACAAAAGGGTTGCATTAGATGTTGTTTACTGCTGTATGAACACCTGTCCCCTTGTTCATTCATTTTCTTTCTTCTTTCGTTGTCCCTTCTTCTTCTTTTATTTTCTTTATACTTTTCTTTTTCTTCTTTTCTTTTCTTCTTCATTTATTTTCCTCTTCCTCTTTCTGAAGTTTGAGCTTCCACAATCTAACTTGCGGTGGTACATTTCCAGGGGTGCCTTGGCCTCTTTAATTTTACATCCAATTCGTCCATCGGGACATAAATTTATGATGGCATGGTGTCACTCATCAGATATGGCACCATCATCGCTGTGTTTGAAATTTGGTCATCCCGGCATCTCCTTGTGTTTCTTCGCTGCTGGGTTCTTACAATCGAGCCTGCAGCAGCGTGCCTTAGGAACACTTTGACATCCCACGATTTCTGCCATTTCGTGGTATAGTGTGGTGTTCAAATTATGTGCATCAGCAAAGACTCAAGTAGGGGTACCAGATGGGACTCCCACTTGTCTATTCTTCTTCTTCTTCTTCATTCTTATTCTTTTGCTTCTTCTCTACTGGTGTCGTGGCGGCCGATTAGAGCTTTGACGAGGGTGTCATTTCAACATGCCGGGTGAGGGTGCAGACACAACACCTCTTATTTTTCTTCTTTTTCTTCTTCATATTCATTCTTTTCTTCTTTGCCCGATGTGGGGCTTGCGGTTGTAGATGATAATTTTTTTAGGTGTCAACATAGTAGTAGCATCAGCCAGCAGCAACACCAGCAGCGAGTAGCAATAGTAGCATAAGTAGCACCATCAGTAGCAACAGCAGCAGCATCAGTAACAACAGCAAGCAACAACATACACAAGCAACAGCAGTAGCAATATAACAGTAGCAACACGCAGCCAGTAAGCAATGTTAGTTGACCTACCCAAGTTCAGTCGATTGAAAATGCAAAAATCAGTCAACCTATGGGAAAGTCAGTCAACTGATATGCAATATCAGTCGACTGATATTGCTTGAATGCTGTAACTCGTGCAGTCTGCCAACAGGGTCATCCAGTTACGTGAGAACTTAAGTAGTCACGTGACTGCTTACTACATGTCAACACCCTTGACTTTGGGATGCATACCTTGGCTTCTAGAAGGCCTTTGGATAGTAATTTGAAATGTTTTCTTGTGGTCCAATGAGAAGATAGATCTGAAAAGGCCAAGGACAAGGAACCTTCCTTTTTACAATGGACAAAATAGTTTACCTCTACCAAAGATCTTAACGGACCAATAGATTTGGAAAATGGTTCCATACAAAGATCTTCTTTTTACCATGGTCCCAGAAAAATAGCCCAACGAGCAATGGACAACTCGAGGCATCAACAGATGGAAGTAAGAGAAAAGACTCAACTTATCGGCAAAAAACGGGTGTCAACACCTACGTTCAGAAGTGCGACCGATGCTAATGTTTCGACCATCTGATCCATTAGCCTGCCTCGGAGCTCGTCACCCTTACGGAGCCATACCCTTTCACCTGGGGGGGATCAATATCCTGGGGCCATTCCCTACGGCTCAGGCCCAGAAGAAGTATGTCAGCGTCGCCATCGACTATTTTACCAAGTGGATCGAAGCCGAAGCCACCACTAGGATCACTGAGTCGGTCGTATGGAGTTTTGTTTGGAAGCCGATCATTTGTCGTTTTAGTATCCCCCGAGTGATTGTAAGCAACAATGGTCGGCAATTTGATTCTCATTATTTCAAGAACAAATGTGCCGACCTATATATTCGTAACCACTTCACTTTGGTAGCCCATCCCCAGGCCAACAGGCTCGTTGAAAATGCCAACAAAACCATATTGGAAGGCATCAAGGCTAGGCTCGATAAAGCCAAGGGTAGTTGGGTCGAGGAATTGCCAAGTGTGCTATGGTCGCACCGAACCACTCCCAGAACCGCCACCAGTGAGACCCCCTTCCAGCTAGTGCACGACATGGATGCTGTGATTCCTTTGGAGGTTGGCAACCCATCTCTCTGAGTCATCCACTTCTCGCCCGAGGTGAGCAAGCAGAAACTACTCGAGAACCTCGATATGACAAGCGAGATCTGAGAGATTACAGGCGTCTGAGCCACAGAATATCAACGGCACCTCACTCGATACTACAACGCCAAAGTCTGAGACAAACACTTCCAAGCGAGAGATTTCATCCTAAGAAAAGTCGAAGCCTCTCGACCACTGGAGGTGGGAGGAAAGCTAGCCCCTAACTGGGAAGGCCCCTACCGAGTGGTTGAGATGCTCGGGAAAGGAGCGTATCGATTGTCCACCATGGAAGGAGCGCTTATCCCTCAAACATGGAACGCAACGACATTATGAAAGTTCTATTTCTAAACTTTCCTCAAACATGTAAGCAACATATGGCAATAACAACTTTCATTTTCTTTTCATTAATGTTTCTTTGTATATCAGCTAGGCCGCAGCCAACACAACACATATCAAAAATAAAAAAAGTACATCCACTGGTACTATGGCATGAGTTGATCACTTGACTGACTTGGCTAGCACCCCTAAGCCAAGCCACTGACTCTAACCAATATAGAAATTGGCTCGGATAACCGGATGACTGACCCTGTTGGCTCGGGAAGCTCAGAAGAAAGATGTCAGAGGAGGAAAGAAGGAATGCCCGAGCGCCACTTAAACAAGAGAGGGCCTCCACTGCCAACTCTTTGGAAGGCACAGAGTCAAAAGCCGAACAGAAAGTAAGCACCCACGAGCGATGGAACCAGGGTATCCTCCAAAGAGTGAAAGAAAAAGGAAGAAGCGAGTCGAAAAGCAAAAGAGGGAGAAAGATCGCCACCCCCTCAAAGAGGTGAGAAGGGAGGCGGGGATGTAAAGACAGGAGGAGCAATGACATTGCACCATCACCCCCCTGAGAAAGAGGAAGAAGGAGGAGTAGGTAGAGGTAAGGAAGGAGTAGGACGAGGCCGTCATGCCAAACGCCCTCTCCCTCAAGCCTCCTTCTGCTTCTACCTTCCTCCTAAGATAGTGGCGGTAGTCCAGAAGTCAGGAAAAGGCGTGTTGCCAGGCGCCATTCCTTCTCCCACGTCGTCCGCCCGTCGCCATTCCTTCTTCCACGCCGAAATAGTAGGAATGCCTCGACGACCACCAGGATCATCGTCTTCCAAGTCACCCTCCATGCTCCGCTGATACTCCCCCAGAATGAGAAACATATACTTCACGAGAAAGGAGAAAGAGGAGAGACTGCCAGGGAAGCCTAAGCGGTAAAGAGAGGTGGAGACGCCCTTTGGGACCTTTTTATAGGCCGAAGGGGGGAGCCCCGCCTTAATTGAATCTCTCCTCGAAAAAATGCAAAAGGCAAGAACCTTTCCCTAAAAAGTAGTTACTCAATTTCCCTGAAACGACTACTCTCATAGGGATACGTGAAAAGATAATTCAGTAAAAGCATGGAAAGTGAAAACGCAAGAAGGCGCCAGTGCCACGTCGGCCACCTGGCCAAGCAGCACGCAAGAGACCTGTGAAACACACCGAATCTCCATCTTTTGGCAACCATAGATACGATAGTCAAGTCACGCTAAATGCGGTAAGGAATTGACAACTCAAATTCTGGAAATCACTATCATCGTATATAGGAAGAAAAAGTTTTTACATGGCAACATTCAAAAAAGAGAAAGAACTAGTACATATAGCTCATGCCCCTCCTAGTCTATGAAGATAGGGGGACATCCTTGAGGCTCAGTGTCTTGAGGCTCGGTGAGCGAAGAATCTTCAACGCTAGGAGATCTTCCCCCGGCATCCTCAGTGGCGACCGGTCCGGGCACTGACCCCATCGGTGCGGGAACTGCCCCGATCGTGTGCCCCCTCCTCAAGGTAGCCAAAGTTGGAGACTCCTCTGATGAAGCAGTCGCATCCTTACTACCCCTTCACTCGACGTTAGAGAGGGAGAATCTGTGGCGTCCTCATCCGAATCATAACGGTACGTGTATTGTGTCCCTGAAGGTATGTCCAACACCTTACTTTTAGGATTCGAGTGAAATCCGTTCGTTTCGCATGTCCCCTGACTCAGCGGAGAGTAGAGTTAGTGGGTTGCCCGGTCTTGAAGTCATTGGTTGCTCTCTTGCCTGTTGCGTAAGAAACAAAGGGGTGGAGCTGACGACGAATAACACGGAGATGTGGGTGATAACCCTCTGCCTAATTGTTACATGGGATAACATCCACCACTATTGCGGTAATGGCAATCTGCTAGGAATGTGGGGCACAATTGTGCACGAGACACGTGCATGCGAGTTGGACTAGACTTAAGTGGGCCTCGGTTGGTGACGATCTTGAATTGTGGGCCGATTGAGAATCGATCGTAGTGAACTTGGAGAATTTCCCCCTCCTCGCAATAGCTCGCCTGAATTAGATGGAACCCAAATTTATTCTTCTTAATTAGCCAATGATCTTGTTTTCCCTGGCTAACGGACCTAGTGAACTTGAGATTGAGTCACTTCGCTTCCCACAGGGGAATTGTTTCCTCTCTAGACGTGTAAAATTTCATTGCCTGTAGCGGTGGCTTAATTAAACAATGCACAAGTTGTTACAGTGGCCCCTAACGATGACAGTTTTGAAAGTGATGTCCCGAGTTTGAAGTTTGAACTCAAAATGGGTGGGGATGTTAGCTCGGGCGGGTCAAGTCCTACTTCACCCAACAAACCAGGCACGCGGTTAAGTTGGACCTGACAGTCTGAGACGCGGGACAGACAAAGTTGGGGGTTGTGCATATGTGTTCATATCTCATCTTCCTCCATTAGAGGATGACCAACCTGACCCTACTAGCCACCTATCAGACCCCTACTCTCTAATATATTGTATATTCCCATGACATCGTGCAATAATAATGCTATTTGTAAAGAATATAAATGTCAAGGCATTGATCTCTTTTCTTTGTTCTCTTTCATAATCGTACGGCCAACCCAATTCAAAGTTGATTTATAAGCCTTTGGTCAAGTCAATCTATAAGGTCTAGACAACCTCGGGTCAAATCATGGTTCAGACCCCTCTCACATTGGGTTGCACCAAATCAGGCTCTTACTGAACATCCAAGTGGTCAATTTAACTAACCTCAAGCTTCACTCTTAAGACTAACTTTTCACCCAAACTTAAAAGAGTAGAGTGTATTAATTTTAGTTAGGATCTCTCTAGGAAGAGGAATGGTGTCAATTTTTTTTATCACTTTTTCTCACACATCTTAGGAAAAAAAAAGATAAAAAGTTAAATTTAATATTTTAAAATTTTAATGTCACGCCGAGCTTATGCTATTTATCTTCGTCGTCCAATCTTACAATTGAACCATTGAAATGAGAGTAACAATAAGGATGTTAAAAATCATGGCACGGTAACATATATTCAACCTTAGTTCACATGAACCAAAGCCAATTAACTCATCTCCGTGAATAATCATCTAACAATGTGATCTGATCATCACTGATCTCTCTCTTTTTTAATTACGAAGAGGATAAATTCAGCTCGACCCATGTAAGATCTATCTACCTTAAGTTCAGCACGACTCACGGTTCACGACGCACTCAACAGACCCTGACAGCTGCAACTCGCGACGGATGGCTCGGGATGTTCTGTGCTTAGATTCACCAACAGGGAAGGCCTCAAGCTAGGCGTAATGACTGTCAGATGACGCTCCAGCGACCGACCGTTATTCCCCACGATGCAGGCGTCGACCCCACGAAGGATGAGCACGTCTCATGAACGCCGTAAGACTCGCCATGGAATCATCCGACTCCGGAGCGCCAGCCCCACGACGAGAAACTCCCTCCCGCAATTGTTGGAAGCGTTACTCCATTACGCACGCCCTTCCCTGCTAAAAGATCGGCCGTCGTCACCAGGACAACTCCCTTATAAAAGGGACCCCGACGAAAGACACCAAGCACGGGGGGTCGGGACCGATACACAAGGAACTCCACCAAGAAACGCCTGTCAAGAAACAAGCACGAGAGCTACATCCCCTACTACGAAGAGGTCACGACCGTCCGCTAAGAGAGAGATCCCCTTCCGAGCACCCTTACCGCCCAGTGAGCACTCTCCGAGTGGTCACTGGCAACAGCGAGCACTCGCCCGGAAAGCCTACGGCTCTCCCAAAACTACTACTGCGGCCACTACTGTCCCCACTCTCCTTTGCTCTACCTTACTCTCTACTTGATCCCGTGCTGACTTAAGCATCGGAGGGTTGTCCCCTGTAGTAACGTCCGAGATTCCTTATGACACTTTTTCTTCTGGTGTTTGTAGGCTTCTACGGGTATTGGACGACTTACACAACAAACAAATAGAAAAGTGTGGTATGAGACGTAATAACCAGATTATGTCCTCTACAATTGGTAAAAAGAATTAATATATATGTAAATAAATATGACATTTTTACATAATTCAGAGTTACACAGTGATATACCTACAAACAAATGAGATAAGCAATGGTAAAGTGCTCCAACTACAACAGATGAACTGCAGGTCGACGCGAAGAGAACCAGACCGGGCGTTAACCAAGTGAACCATGCAAATAAGAAAGAAAGGGGAAAGATTAAAAGAAAGGGGGAGGGAGAACGCTTGCATGCATTCCATAGAACACAAGAGGCAAAGGGAAGAAAAGAAGCAGGAGGAAGAAAAAGAAAAGAAACCCCTTTACAAACCTTGCCCGGTGCATTCTGTCCAGGCCCAGCCCGGTACACCCTCAGCCTTGTCCCCAGCGGCACCCACCTTCCCCAACTGGGCCTTGCCGGGCACACTACTGGGCCCCAGTCCTTGCTTGGCACGCCCTAGCCCAGCCCCTGTCCGGCATGCCTTAGCCCAGCCTTGCCCGGCACACCTCCAAACTTGCACCAACCTCTCCTTTGCCGAGGCTAACTTGCACAGACCTTATCCCAGCTTGCACAGACCTCCCCCTCCAGCTTGTACAGACCCTGCCCCAGCCTGCACAGACCTTGCCCCAGCCTGCACATACCTCGCCCCACAGACCTTGCACAAACCTTGCACAGACCTTGCCTTGCACAGTCCTTGCTCAAGCCGTGCACGGACCCCGCACAGACCTAACTTCTAGCTGCATAGACCTAACTCCTAACTACACAGACTTTGAACCCCCAGCTGCACAGACCTTGAACCCTCCCAGCTGCACAGACCCAACCCCCAGCTGCATGAACCTTGAGCCCTCATGTGCACAGACCCTGCTTAACCTGCACGGACCTTAAACCCAAAACCTGCACAGACCTCACTCCACTCGCACGGACCTCGCATAGACCTTGCCTGAACCTTGCCCGGACCGTGCTCAAACCTTGCACGGACGCTGCACAGGCCTGGTTCGAGCTTTGCATAGACCTTGCACAAATCTTGCATAAGCCTTGCCTTGCACAAACCTAGCCCCCACCTGCACAGACCTTCTCACCTGCACCGTCCTCATCCTTTACATGCACTGACTTACACCGACATAGCCCTCACCTTGCACAGACCTTGAACCCCCCCCCCCCCAGCCGGCACTGACCTCTTCCTCCATGCATTAAGACCTCTGCCCGGTACACCCTGGCCGCCCCTTTGCTGGCACAAACCTAACCTCCCAACCCGGTACACCCTCCAACCTCCCAGTCCGGTATACCCTCCAACCTCCCAGCCCGGCACACCTTTAGCCCGCCCTCACCCGGTGTACTTCCATCCTCTTCCAACGGCGTCTCTCTCTCTCTCTCTCTCTCTCTCTCTCTCTCTCTCTCTCTCTCTCTCTCTCTCTCTCTCCGTATAACTAAGGTTAGTTTTGTCATTTTCTATACATGAGTTGAGTTAACCAATCTATCGTTAACATATTTATGCACAGAAGGAACGGTAGGGATTAAAAAGTGAAACAGAGAGGATTTCAATGACTTTTAAATAAATAGTTGTATTTGAGAGATAAAGATATATTTATTTGTAAGAACTACAAAATAAAAATCCTTGTTATTTGTCCTATAACAAAGCTGGCGTCTACTCTTGAATACTCATATATTAATAATACCTTCCAAAAGTTTGCCAAAAGTGCAGCGCTAAGCATGTACACATCAACTGTTCTTAAAAGCCCTCCCCTAGTCTTATCGTCTGGTCCACACCGTAGCGTTCTAGATTATGGATCTTACGTGATAATTCCCATTCACAAGATTAATTAGTATTAACTTTTCTGCAAAAGTGGAAGGGATACTCCATTTCTCTCTTGCTCTACATAGCACCGAGAAGAGAATTTACCAAAATCTAGAGAATCCAAGTCTTCAATCCTAATTAAAAAGGGCCGACAGCTAACGATCACGTGCTCTGCACTCCTCCTCCCCACTTGCACTCACGTGAGAAAACTAGAAACTTAAGGACGAAGCAACAAGCCCGGCCGACCCCCACCCCCACTATATTTTGATGGGCTATTTGATGGGCAAGTAGTTCGAAGGAAGCTCCCCTCTCTATCTTTTTTTATTTTTGAGAACATAATTGGAGTTTAATTTTTAATTTCAGGGGATGGGATCACCTATACATTTCGGTGCCCATTAAAATCCACATTTTCATGTGAATGTACTTCATGCTCTTATTACAAGTAGGGCTGTTATACAAGGATATTCATAAGAATGACAATTTTTTTACGAAGAGATTTGTAGAGGCTAAAAATTGGTTCCTCGAATTATGAGTTATACCTCTAAAATTTGTTAATCGAGGAAGAAGAGAAGTTGTCCAAGGGGAACAACTGTAAGTAACGAGAGGACGTCATAAGAAGCTCTGGGTGTGATCCCAATGGATAATTCTCTAATGTCTAAGTCAGTCGAAAGTCTAGAGTGGGTGAGGAGTGCACGGGTGGTAATGAGAGTGCTCGGAAGAGTAAGTAGAGCCAAGAGTAGAGTGATACGGTCTCATCAAGCTTAGAATGCTTGGAGAGCTTACTCCCCCGGCCAGACGTTCATGAAACTTCTTATAGGATCCTCCTCTAGTGTGTCTACGTCATGTGCGTTACTTGATTTGATGGAGAAACTGTTGTCAAAAATCATGAAATCATAGGACACTTGGCCTTCCGCTCGATGGGAGGCGAGGGGACGTGGGTCACCCCTTAATGTCTATTATTAAGCCATTATGGGGATAATGACTCCTAGATCACGCGTCATGTAGATCGTGGGGTGGTTACATGCCTGGGGCATGGTCTCAGAGCTTGGGACAGTTGTCGTTGGCCCCTAGTGGGCCTAGGTGGATTACTTCCTCCTCAGTATTAAACTACTATCACCTTGTGTGTAAATATAAGTTTTAACGAATATCTAAATATATAAGTGCACTCATCTTCTTTATTGATGACTAAAATGGCGATCATAAACATGACAAGAATTTTAAAGGTGTCTTCTTATGTCCCCTGTGCTGACATAATTAGGGAAATGGTTACTGAGGAAGGGCAAACTCGCCAAGACCTAATAAGTTCTAATAAAGATAGGCTCGTAGTCCATAGTGTTGTCTGCAAAGGCTCAATAAGAACTGGCCCAAGATCTAAGTCCGTACTCCGCGCACATCCCCCACGTCCCATGTGGCGCACTACCAAGTGGCCATAAATTATCGCA
>JANBPO010000067.1:23625-34758 GCA_024336825.1 Amorphophallus titanum
ACTACAGTAATGGTAGGAATTATCCTAGGGATTAATGGGTGTCTAGTTATCACCCACAATCCCACGTCACTTGTAGGGCGAGAATCCAGGATGGCTTCGCCCTTTCACCTCCTGTAAGACAAGGGAACATGTAATCGATGAGTCCACGATCAGGATAACCATAACTCCACGACCCCACTAAGTCAGAAGGCGAGGGCAAGACGAGCTCGAGAAGGACTCTACAAATATAACCTTAGCTAGATGGCCGCGGAGGTATGCTCACGACGCCTCTCACACTCTACTCGACCTCCACTCTATTTGTCTCCCAATCTTCACGAAGCTCCAAAGCGCTCACCACCTCCACTAAACCGTCTAACCACTCCTCACCTTCTTCCACTCACCCTCTCTCCCTATCTGAACACTCTGGCTCTACGTCCAAGTGCTCTTCATCTTACTCATGCACTTGCCTGACTTAAACATCAAAGGGTTGTCCCTGAGATTTCCCCACTGGTTGTAGGTTTCCTCTTGGGTGGCTTCCTCCTTCCCCAATAAATAAATTTTATAGATATAACATATGATTAGAGATACCATATTTTGATCTCTACACTTTTTGGCGTCATCTGTGAAAAGGAACAAGAAAACCATGGCACCCAGAGGAAACTACTGTAACGTGAGCAACCACCGGGGTGCAGCTGGTTCCCTGCAGGTTTCCCAGAATGGCCGAACAAGCGACCACCATTCTCAAGGGAACCCTCTGAAACCCCCAGCCAACACTGCGGCTGAAGAGCTTGCCGAGATGCGCCAACAACTCCAAATGCTAATAGAAGCTTATCAAGGTCTCTTGAATCGGCTGACAGAGCAAGACCGTGTCGCAGTTGCCCCTCCTCCTAATGGCAAGGGCCAATCGGCAGTCAGCCTCCATTGCAACCATGAGTCGTCGGTAGCGTCTGCAGCCCACACCCTACGCCATGTGCTACCTCTCCTCACCGCTCAGTAAGCTCACTCCATTCCAACCTAGGAATGGCGAGACTTTTATGGCGGTAGATGACGTCGAGCACGAAAGAGGGGAAGATTCGCTACCTGGACGACATCATGACACGGGAAAGGGGTTGTCAGTGGCGCAACGACGACAAAGTGATGGTGACAGTGGTGAAGGGAAGATAAGATATATGGGATAACATGATCTCACGCCAGACGGTCTCTCGTCGGGCAGCCTCACGTCAGACCTTCCTCTCAAATAGTCTCTCGCTCCCTCTTTCTAACTCACGCAAGAAGAAGAAGAGGTGGAAGGAGTGAAGAAACTACTAAGGCTGAAAACCAACGTGATTGTCCATCATTTTTCACAAAGAAAAATACTCTCTTTATATAGTGGGTGAGCTACAAGAACAAAAGACACATATGACCTCCAAATATTATGAAAATAACAACTCCTACCTCATGGGCTTACAAGATTAAAGGCCCATGACTCTCGCTGATCCAAACAACATAAACCTACTAATTCAAAGACAAAACTTCACATAATAGCCACTTAAATACATAAAATAAAATAACGAAGAAAACACATGATATGCTGATGAAGCTAACGATTATATGCTCACAAGATGTCGCAATGTCTCCTAGCCATAAACTCTGTGCAATAGGCTGTCATCAGCTCCTGGTACTTATACCGGTGTGCCCAACGTAAGCAGATTGAGAAGATACTGGATGAGTAAGTGATCAATACCCAAAGTAGGGTGTACCAACGCTACTTAGATCGCTGGAGGGACCGCCCACCCTCAGAGGACTCTTGGATCATTGGGAGGATATGAAGCACCTCGACTAGATCTTTTGGAGCACCACCAAAACATTGTCCAACCATACTCGATGGAGTCAAGTTCTGCCCACTCCGGGAGGGTTGATGGGGACACTAGTACCAGTACCAGGAGTTGACGATAGCTTATTGCACATAGCTTATGGCTAGGAGACATGGAGACATGACATCTCATAAGCTTATAGTCGTCAGCTTCATCAGTATATCATGTTTTTTCTTAGTCTTTTATTTTATGTATTTAAGTGGTTATTTTCATGTGACATTTTATCTTTGAATTAGTAAGTTTACGTTATTTAGACCAGCTAGAGTCATTGGCCTTCAGTCTTGTAAGTCCATTAAGTAGGAGTTGTTATTTTCATTATATTTTGAGGTCATATGTGTCTTTTGTTATTATAGCTCACCCATGATATAAGGGGAGCATTTTTCTTTGTGAAGAATGATGGACAATCACGTTGGTTTCCAACCTTGCTAGTTCCTTCACTCCTTCCACCTCTTCTTCTTCTTGCGTGAGTTAGAGAGAGGGACTGAGAGGCCCTTCGAGAGGAAGGTTCAGCGTGAGGTCGCCCAACGAGAGGCCATTCGGTGTGAGACTGTGTTATCTCGTCTACCCCATCTTCCCTTCACCACGCGTCGCTGACAACCCCGTTCTCGCATCAAATATGGTATCTCTCAAAACTCGTATCACATTTTTATGATTTCTTTACTGGGAGAGAGGTAAGCCGTCCCAAGAAAATCGGCCGAGCCACCCCCTCTTTTTTTCAAATTACCCTCTCTCTCTCTCTCTCTCTGGTGGACGAACCGACCCCTCTCCCTCTCCTTCTCCTCCTCCTCCCACTCCGTCACCGGACGCCGTCATCGTCGTGGCGGTCGCCGTTCTCTCTGAGTGTGGAGGCCGCCGTGCCCCTCTTCCTTCCCCTCTCTTTTTCCTCTCCTCTTTTTCCTCCTTCTTCTCTCCTCTTTCCCTCCGTTCGGGGACGACAGGGCCCTAGGCTCCCGTCTCTCTCTTCGCCGTCTTCCTTCTTCTCTTCTCTCTCTTCCTCTTCCTCTTCTTCCTCTCTTTCTGTTTTCTTGGTGTGGAGGGGCGGTGGTAGGCACGCCGCTGGAGTGTGTCGGTGAAGGGCGTGGGGGCTCCGGGCGTGCTGGAGACAGGGTGTGAGGGCGCACGGGGCAGAAAAGGGGCAGGCATGTCGGGTGAGGAAGGGCACGGATGTGCCAGAAGGGCACGGGCATGGGTGTGCCGAGTTACGGTGGCACAGGCGTGCCGAAAGAGTTGGGGCACAAGCGTACCGGAGAGGGTAGCCACTAGGCATGCCGGGTTAGGGCTTCAACGAGTGTACCGGGTAGCAGTCGAGGCCAGTGTGCCGGAGAAGGAGGCACGCGGGCGTGCCGGGAAACGCCCGCCCTTCGGGGGTGTACCGGGGGAGGCCACCATAGGTGTGCTGGGTGGAGGCGCTGAGGCTGTGCCGGTAGAGCAGTATGCAGTGTGTGTCAGGCAAGGGCACAGAGGGTGTGCCGGGTAGAGGCCCTAGGGGGCGTACCGGGCTAGAGGGGGCTTCTTCAACCGGCGGAACATCCGGTGTCGCCCTTGGGGCACACCGTGACTTTGTTGGGGCTGTCATTCCTTGTGGATGTGCACTCGTGTTCTTTTCTTATGCCTCTAGCCTAGGGAAAACTCTGCCAAAATTTCGTCAGAACTTATTAATGTCTTGTTCACTTTGATTGTAGTATAACCCCTTTATAGCTTCCTTCTTCTTCTCTTTGCTTGTGGCTTATCCTGACTCTGAGTTCCTTCCAATTTTTCTGTTCAGTAAAAAAGTGGGTCGACTAAGTCTGACAAAATGATCATTTCAACTTTTTTGAGGGTCAATGAGAGAGGAGATTACAATTTGAGTTGACTTTTGTGCACCGGATGCGGTGTACAAAACATTACTCTATCAAGTTTAACATCGTTCTCAGAAAAAAAAGGGTATAAATACTACTGTGACATTAGAGTACATCACTTTGACTTGATTTTACTGAAGCACTGAATTTATACACATAGGTAAAAACTCATGGTTAGGTATGAGAGTTTATGTGATGGGGCAAACATCTAGTCATCTTTCAAGAGTCTACGCTTTTTTCTTTTTGAAGGACATGTATGTCTTCTGGGTTGTATGGGCATATGGTGGCTAGATGTCTAAATTTTGGAAAGACGAAGATAATGAATGAAGTAAGATGCCTGTAAAGATAGAGAAAGATCAAAGAGTTCTAACTGCTACACCGCATGGGGCGGAACAGGTGATTAGATCACCCACCCGCGCCGTGCTACATGTTCTGCTCCATATGAGGTCCACTGCCACCCATAAATGCTGTTAAGGCTCCCTTGAATGCACAACATCACATGTCAACGTGCATGGGGTGTCCAGCTAAATAAAAAATTGCCTACTTTTCTTTTGGAGAGCTCTTTTGGGGTGCTCCCTAAAGCACATGTGTGCTGTTATGGAGAACTCTTCAAGGCATGTAAGTCTCCCCAGAGGGCACATACATGCTGTGGAAAGCACATGTATACACTTCATAAACATGCTCTATGCTCTTCACATACATGTTGTGGAGTGTATGTATGTGCTTTCCACAGCATGTACATGCTCTGGAGAGCACACATGCTATGAAGAGCACGTATATGCTCTAGTTGTGAGCACATACATGCTCCAGACTAGAGCATGTACGTGCTCTCCACAACAAATTTATGTTCTCTTAATCACATATATACTCTGCGAAGCATCTAAAAAATCTTCTAAAAAAACAAGCATTTTTTTTAAAAACTAGACACGTACACTAACATAAGGGCATTCGAATCCACTCACTAGTGACAGAAAATTTCATATGGGACAAAACAGGTGACACCACATGATTGGTTAGTATAATCCACGTCCACAGCACTGTTACAATTATTGGGGGCGAAACAAGGAAAACTCAAGATCAAAACTCCAACGATCCTCATGTAACCACGTCAAGTTTTATTGGGAAGGCACACTAACTTCAAATGTACAGACCCGTACCTTCTGCCAAGGATAGGGATTTTGCTTTGGCCGTACATCGGCCATGGCGGGCAGACACACATCTAAGGTGCTTCCGTATTTTCACAATAAGTCCTTTATCACTAGAACCTTTTCCTGTTGAGCTGGGTTGAGCCAACGAACCAGTTTCAAACGGAAGTTACTGAATCGATGTGTGAAGATTTAAGCACCGACAGAGGCCGCTCCAGGTAAAATTCCCACTGTTCATTTTAATGGCAGGATCCCCAAGCAATGCAATCACACGGTGTCGAAGAAGAATTTAAGGGAGCCTGCTATAATGCTGCTGCAAAGTCGGTGCTATGATGAAATGTGTCTGAAGAATACAAATTACACTGTTTGAGAATTCCTATGCCAGTGACTAGAATGTGAGGTGGGCTCTGCATGCCTCTAAAAATAGAGTAAGAAAAGCGAAATAAACTAAAATAAATTGTTATGTTTATTTCTGAAGAAAATGAAAAGTGAGCTTCCTGGAAAATGGTTTCACAAGGAAGCAGGCAAAAGATTGTCTCATTGCACCACCATCATGACAACTCGTAGTTTTGAGAACGACGACATCAAACAGTTCACCTGTCTACCAGGGATAAAATAAATATCCATTTCATATTTACCCCCATGGGTCTCCCGAGTTAGAGATGAGTTGCATAAGTTCACGGTAGTGCCACAGGTACTCCTCGCTATCTTACACATGTAACGCTATAGGGACTCCGCCTTACTGCCAGTCCCGGTACTACTCCGGAAAGCACTCGCACCAATCTATGCGCTTGGCCTTGCCCCGAGTCTTCCACCCGATGTGGCGAGGGGTGTCGACGTCCACCCACCCCTGAGCCAATCCCAGGGTCCTCATCGCTAATCGGAGCTGAAGCGGCTCGATCTTGTTCAGACAATGAACCCAAAGATCTTGTTTAAATAGAGCTCAGCCCACCTCGACCCACGGCTGGTCGGCATCAGCTAAGCCTAGATAGGCCCTCCAAACCACCTGCATCAGCATACATGCATCATGTAAATTATCATAGTTACATAATCACAAAAAATAAAAAGGTAATACACAAAAAAATAAAGGAAAAAATGAAAAAAAATCATACCATTGCCACTGGGCCAGTACTCCTGCAGCTCACGCCTCAATGACATCAATTGATAAGAGTGAGGTGCTACGATCTCGATCGGCTGGCACCGTCAGGCCAACGGGACCATCGTCGGATGCCATTGCTAGGCCCTCCCCATGGGGACGTAGTAATAGCTCCACACCTGCATTCATCGCATACCAATAGTATCATTAATTACATAAATAATAAAACAAATGAATTCAAAAAAATACATTTTTACCTGGAGGAATGGTGTGAAGCCACTTACGGTTGTCTCCCGACCTGCACCTTGGGACAGGTCGATAATCAAATGTGCTGGCATGGCAGCTCCCCATACATACTGCCCCACTCTATCTAAGTCCATTAAGATCTCCAGAAAGTAGCAATGAATGGCGTCTCCCTTCAATCTAAGAGCAGTCTCCCCAGTAGAAAGAACAAGAACCTCTGCAGGTCCCTGTCCACCCTCTCCCGATCACCCGTGTCCTGGCAAAATGCAGCACGGGCAGTGTAGATGTGAAATTCATCCACCCAAAAGAGAGGAAATGATGGATAATAATATGTGAATGATAAAGGGGGTGGGGCACATACAATATAAGATGAATGAACACAATAAATCTGTGATCGTCACTGAAGTCCATAACATGCCAAATAAGGTAAACAATTAAGAAAGGGCATGCTACTTACCTCAGAAATTGAAAGAAAGGCCGAAAGGTAGGCCAGTCTGTTAACGGGGTTGTTGTTATGGGCGCGTCATAAAGAACGCAGTAAAGGTTAATGTCGGGTTATCAAAGAAAGCAGCGGGATGTATGGATTGGTTCCTTCCTTGCTCTAGGGCCGGCTGAGGTGCAAGGGCCTCACTTCTTCTTCTTCCTATGCCCGCAAAGTAATGAAAACCACCAAAAGAAAGCCCATTAGACCAAGATTAAGCGTAGAATCTATCCTTATTTTCAATAAGAGCATATAAAAGAGGGCTAGATCACCTGAGGGTTTGGTGGTTTTTAAACCCCTATGGAAGGGCAAAAAATAAGTTTGGTGTGTGTGTATACGTGTCTTTGAAAGAAAGAGTTACTTTAAAAGAAGATGCTATGCCATGCAAAGATTAACATGAATTGAAAAAGACACAAAAAAAAGGGAAAACAAAGAACAAAAGAAGAAGAGCCCTAAATATTCCCTTAGATGACAAGAGGGCTAGGGATTAAAGGTCCTCAATGAAGCATGGCCTCGCCCTCTCCCCTGTGATCAATTCTCCAGAGTTGCATCCTCTATGATCGATGGCCAAGGAAGGATTTTATAGAAGACGGTGAGCTTTGAAAACCCTAGACCGGATCCAAGGATTCGTGGCCCAAAATTTGGCAATCCTGCCGATTAATGAAGGGGAAATACTCCTAGAAGGATTATGAACCTTCCTTGATCGTCGAAAGCTCTAAAACCTTTCCAGAATAGGTTTAAAGATCAGAAATAGCAAGTCCGATTGGACAGAGTTTCCAACTGAGAATGCACCCATGGAAAGCACCGCATTCTCATTAACGCGCTCCCATGATAGGCCGCGATCAATATTGACTAGTCAAAGAGGGCTGGTCAAAGAGTCAACGCGCTTTACAAGAACGCGCCCAAGGTAATGAGTGCGATCTAAAGAACGCGGTGGCAATGTACGCCGTGTTAATTTAGAACAAGCCAGGGCCTCAGGCTGATATCTAGGGCACCAAAGTTGAATTCAAGGACTAAAAATAAATAGAAATACTTCACAAAATGACCCAAAGGTCAACCAATTGAGGGTCAATTGGGGTGTCAACTTAAGAGAATAAGAAAAAGGCTCAACTCATGGGTAATTGCTTCATCTTTGCAAATGCAGGTGAAGCACGTTCAATTTCAAGAATGGCGGTTTCCTTTGGCCCCTTGGTCATCGAGAGCCACATCAGGGATGGCTACCTTACCGTCCCCCTTTGCTTCGGGAGCTTCCCTCCCGTTGTAGGCTTCCCCAACTTTTTGGAGGTGGCCTTCGTCAACATCTTGGACGTGGAAGTGTCTGACAAGCCCAAGACTGACACCCCCATCTCGGGGATCACCGAAGCTGCCACCAGTCGAGCTGTAGCCGGAAACTACAACAACTCCCCGTCTGAGACGCTGGGCTGCCATGTGCACCACGTGCACCCAACTCCTGGCTCACCCCAGCAGGGATCGACATCCCACTGAAGGAGGTGCCGAAGAAACCGCGCGTCCGCCACACCAAGAAGCTGACTCTCCAGCTCCGGCAAGTCCGTCATTGTTGGAGGCATCAGAGTCCATCTTAATGGACGAGGGTCCGAGGTGATCTCAGACCAAATAATACCAACCGTTTCGGTCCACAATTCTTTCCAAGGGCTGGAGAAGGTAAAAGAAGGAAAGGCGCCCGTCATTCCGGCCGCCGCACCAAGAGACATGCCGACTCACAAGCCGGCAAAGCTGAAGCGAGCTTGGGTTCCTAAGGAAGCCCGACTCACGGCACCTGTGCAGGCAGGGCCCAGCCACTTCCACTGTGCAAGGGGGCGAAGGGACGAAAGGGTCGAGATGACGGCCACGACCCACCAACCGACAGCCGCTGTACCAGAACTGCCCGAAATCACCCGTCGCCGATGTCATAGGCACCGTCACCATGCTGACCGCCCGACGTATGCAGACTACACCCACCATGGGGTCGCCCCTGACACTCAACTACTGACTGCTCTCCCGGACCAGGAGTGGGAAGGGATCGAGCAGGCCATGAGAAATTACCTCCGGGACCCAGGCAGTACTCCCTTGGGTCGCCTGAGATTGCTGGGGGCAGTGGCCTCCGCCTTCCAAGAAGAAAAGGAAGCTCGACCCCTACCCAGCGCGGAGTCAAGGAACCAGGCGGAAGAGCGACGCCAGTCCCTTGTGCGAGAGGAAGCGCCGCCCCGACGGTCGGTGTTTGACAGGCTAGTGTTCCTGAGTAGGCCGTCAGGGAGAGCAGCAAGAAGAAGTAGAGGCTGGAGAGTCTTCACCTGCAATATGGCAGGATTCTCTAGTTGGTACGGGGCTCTGCCTACTGACCCTGAGGAAGTGGCCAGACTCGCTACCAGGCCCGGTCCCCTTACCAGAAGAAGAAGGGTGGCAAGTGAAGTGGCGCGGGCAGGTGTCGAGGTGACCTCCCTCGACGATCCCCCCGTAGCCTTCACAGCCAATGTTGTCACCACCAGGGGCACGAGTGGCGGACCCTCTACATCACTCGAGGATGTCCCGGTCGAAGAAACGGGTGCTATGCCCACTCTCTCCGTGACCGACCCCGCCATGCTGGGCATGATTCAGCAATACCAGTGGGAGATCGAATTATTAAAGAGACAACTCAGTGAAAGGAATGCCCTGCCCTCGACGTCGGGGCAGACCGAGGTTCTACAAAGGGTGAATAATAGATCAATAGGGTGAAAGCGTTGAAAAGTGAAGAAGTAGAATCGACTCGAAAATGGTTTGGAGTCGACTCCACTTACAACAGAATTCACAAAGCAATGAAAGAAAGGCAGTGGAGATGGCTCTTTGAGAATAAGGGTGATAAATAGCTACCTAGTGGTGACAAATGGTCACTAGGTGTGAAAAATGGCATCTAAGTGCGAAAAATGAATGTTAGAGCAAAAAACGTGAAAAATGTTGAAGCTACGTTGACACCATGAGGTCTTCACGTCGATGCCGACACTTTGAAGCTTGTAGAAGAACTGAGCTTTTGACAAGGGTAGCAAATTCAACATGCTACATCGACGCAACATCTGTTGTCTGTCAAGGTAATCAAGATGAGAAACCAAAGGCAAAAAAACAATGTGAAAAGAAGGCGACGACTATCAAGGACAAGGGTGACAAATAGGTGCCTAAGGGGGACATATGAGTAATAAGGGTGTATAATAGCTCACTAAGTCTGGCAAAGAGCTTGATAAGGTGAATTCCAAGAAACTTGTGTCTGCCACGTGATCCTAAGATGGAAGGCACATTCTCAGGGGATTCCAGAAAGAAGAATATTTCTTCCTGATAGGTGGACAAATGGGAAAATAGGAAATCATTTTCCATTATCCAGAAGAATTCTGGAGCCCCTATTTTTCATATTCCTACCATAAGTTTTTTTCTTGGCTCTATATATATACATGACTTCCTCGTGAGAAGAAAGATGCTACAAGAGAAGAAAGAAGGGCTACGAAATCAGAAAAGAGAGGGAGCTGAGCAGAGCTGAAGAAAAATAAAGAGAGCAGATGAGTTTGATAAAATTGAGAGATAACCTCTGAGAGAAGAAGAAGTAGAGAAAGAGAGAGAGTTCGTGAGATGAAACATTTATGTGCAGCCAGAGATCATCTGACGATTTGTTTGTGTATTGACTCAAGGATCAAATCCTGAGTTAATTTGCTCTGCAGAGCTACATTATTTTTGTTTTCCTTTTTGGTCTTTTTATTTTTGATCTACGTTTTCCTTTGTTACTTCCAGCAAGCTGTGTCGCTCAGCAGTTTTGTAAGCAAGTTGTGATGCTCAACTATGGAATGAAAAATTTTGCTTACAAATGACTATGGAATGACAAACGACTGCACATTGTTCTCCATCTCACGATCTCTCTCTCTTTTTCTTCTTCTTTTTCTTCTCATAAATTCTTCCTCAAATTCTGCTCAAACTCTTTCTTATCTCTTCTACTTTCTCTTCGCAGATCTCTCTTCTCTTTAGCTCTCTCTCTTTTTTCTTCTACAGCTTCTCACAACCTTTCTTCTCTATTTTCCTTTCCTGTTGCAGAAGGGTTCTGGCAGGAAATATATAGAGCAGGGCTTTCGAAAAATGACTGGACAAAATAGATATTCTCTGTCAGAGAAATGCCAGGTGGCGTGTCAGATTTGGGATCGCATGCCAGGAGCTTGGCCTTCGAACCCAGCGTATGGTAGACACAAGTTTTCTAGAATTCACCTTACCGAGCTAGTTGTCAGAATTAATGAGCTATTTTACACCCTTAGTGCCCATATGTCGCCCTTAGGCACCTATTTGTCACCCTTGTCCTTGATAGTCGTCGCCTTCTTCTGGCTTAGCCTTTTTCTTCACTTGTTACCCCTGTCGATCTATTATTCACCCTTAGATAGGTATTTATCAGCCTTGTTGAGTATCTCCGAAAAAAAAGATTTTTGTCAGAAATATTTGACACGTATAGTTAAATATGTTGGTATAAAGTATTCCGATGGAAACATTATGTCTC
>JANBPO010000075.1:5670-16072 GCA_024336825.1 Amorphophallus titanum
GCCTTTTCCTACCATTTTTTCTCCTTATAATATATAACTGAAGGTTGAAATAATTGCCTTGCGTTTCTTCTCCTACCATCGTTGCCAAGTTATTTGCTTCAGTGTACAATTTACAACATAATATATGTGTATTGGCACAGGAGGTGCGGTGGATATGGTTGTTCTAGGATTCTGTTGCGTAGGAGTCTACACATGTTATCTTATCCTTGTTGTTGGTTGTAACGGTGATAGGATTCCCAGTGATGTGGGTGCACGGAAAGAGTCCTGTGTGTCACTTTGAGTCTCTTACCATCATATAATATACATCCTGCGCACACCTGTGAAAAGGTTAACCAAGGGTGCAGCTTTCCAAGTTAGATTGAGTATCTAGGCTCCTTCTCATGGTACTAGAGCCTATAGGCTCATCGCCCTTTCTATGATCCCGCTTTTCTTTTTTGCCTTTCACCACTTTCCACTCTACCATGTACAATGGCCAGCACGTCAGTTACTTCTCCCCCAGTTACTGCTTCACCACTAGTCACATGCCCACCCCCCTCACTTTCCCTTCCTCTCCAAAATATTTTTCATTACCTCCCTTTGAAGTTGACCGCAGACAACTATCTTCTCTGGTGTGGTCAGCTCCTCTCTCTCCTTCGCAGCCAGCGCCTCCTTGGTATTGTTGATGGCTCCAACATTTGTCCACCACAATTCCTGTTAGGTTCGACTAGTGATTCCTCCACTCCAAACCGAACTTATGATATGTGGATTCAGACAGACTAGCTGGTTCTTAATTAGTTGGCTTATCTCCTCCATCACCGAGCCCATCCTTCCTCTCATCATCGGCTTAGGTACATCTCATGAGATATGGGAGTCGCTTGCATGGGCCTTCGCTGCTCACTCTTGGGGACGCTCCCTACAACTGCATACCCAACTTCAAACCATCAAATGGGGAAACCATCAAATAGGGAACGTCGTCGGTCAGAGAATACTTTCAACGTGTCAAGTCTTTGGTAGACTCTCTACAAGCCATTGGTGACCCACTGTCTACATCTGCCATTATTATGCATTTACTTTCTGGTCTTGGCCCTTCTTTTGAATCATTCATCCCTACTATCACTATTAGACTTTATGGTTTTTCCTTGGAGGATCTTCATAGCATGCTCATATCCCATGAGGTGTGGTTTGCTTCTTTTTCTTCAGAGCCAGCCTTTTTAACCATATGTCAACACTGCTCAATGGTCACCCCCCATCGGTATAATCCTATGCGTGCACAACTGTCCTCAAGCAGCTATGGTCATGGTCATTCTGATTGTGGACGCAATCGTGGTTGGCACCCACCATCTGGTGGACGTGGCCATGGTGGCACTCAATGTGGCACCAGGCAGGGAGGGAGCAGGCTGGGTGTTGCAGGTGGGTTCGACAGGCTCAATAATCTCTGTCATGAATGCTGCAAGCAGCCTCGCGTCTCTATAAGCTTAGGTGCCTTATGCTTTCCCCATTTCCCCCTACTCTTTTCTGTATCCCCTGCTTCCATTAATGAAAATGCTTGTCTGGTGACCCAGGGTGGAACATTCACTCCCTTCCGCAATGAAGGCGTGAATGAGAATCCTCGCCTCACCTTGCAAGTATTGCCTTCGAGTTAAAAAATACTGTAGGCAACCGGTATTAAGAAGCTTCCAGGGCATGACCCGCCATACTGTGAGTCACCATGTGGTGACTCCAAGATGGACAAGGAGAAAAGGGGAGGATGCCAGTGCTGACATTGACGATGCATTTGCCACAGATGTCAGTGTCAGAGCCTTGGGCAGAGGAGTAGATGGTGGTGCCTATGTTTGACACACTATGTCAAACATGCATGGGCCCAGCGACTGCGGCGTCAAAGAAGGTGAGGCGGCTGACCTGCATGACGTCACAAATGAGGGTGACAGTGGAGGTGCACCACTAGCGCAGCATTTTATACAGCAGTGAGGTCCTTGTGGTGAACCGCCTATGAAAACAAGGAAGCAGCGTCCTCGCGATGATCCCCGGCTCTGGGACCAAATAGAAAAGATAAAAAAAATTCCCTCTTGTGAACATTTTCGAGATCCAAAAAATAGATAATACTCGTAGGGCCAGGGTTGTCGCATTTGTGCAAGTTTTCCAGATGTGTCTATCTTTTGAAGTACTAATGTTAGGCCGTGGGTGGCAAGGGTGGGGAGCACATAAGAAACTATGGCTGAGGATATTCTAACTTTGACCTCCTTTTCTTTTTGTTTGTCCTTTTGTCATCTTTGTCGTTTCATTTTTTGTGTTATAAGTCTGATTATTCCCTGTTGTTCACTATGTGTGCGTCTTCGGACAATCATCTGACCTATATATGGTTCATGGTTTGTAGGACGCGACCGCAGAGAAGCTCTAGAAAATTATCGGCCCTACTCTCCCCCTTCTTCTTCTTCACTGAAAATTATCGACCCTACTCTCCCCCCCCCTCTTCTTCTTCTGACATGGTTCCCATAAATCTCTTGCAGGCCCCCGCCAGTGTGGCTGCTCCCATGCAGGCACCTGTGGAAATGAATACCCAAGTGACTGTCATCCTCGTCGTTGCCCTCGCCCTCGCTGCCATCCTCTTCATGGTGGGTCTATTCTTGGTGGCCTAGTGGCCTTGGCTTTGCCACTAGTGTTGGCCCTAGCGACTGTCGTCAATATCATTGACGGACAGTGGCCTGAGCGTGCTCTCCCTCCCCAGGCTCCTCTTCAGGTCTGACGCGGTGGACGAGGATGGATTTGTTGATTGTCCCATCTATCTCTTAGAGTTCGTTGAGGACGAGGAGGTTCGGGTTCTCCCACCATGCGACCACCGATTCCATGTCGACTATGTCGACCGATGGTATCAGTTGCACTCCTCGTGCTCGTGAGGTCGATAGGTTGTTGCAGCTAGTGGTGGGGCCACCTCTAGATACGTTGGCCCTGCATCTCCAGTGGTAGTCTCTGATCCGGCTTGAGTCCTGGATGGACACTCTGTTAGAACTATACATGTAGTTATGATCTAGTGTACTCGTAGGACTCTTGCATGCATGTGTTCTAGTTGTAAAAGAGTCCTACGCATACTAGTGTACTCATAGGATTTGTAGCAATTCTTTATGACCATAGATATATAGCGTCTCAGAGTCTGAAATCTCAACGGTTCAACCTCCTCGGGGATCCGAAGATCAAACAGCTCGAAAAATTGATTCAAAACTCCACTTGGGACTCGCCAAAGTGCTCCAAAAACTCTCGGATTTCGATCCGAAGGATCCTGGGTATTACAATATCAATCTCTGAAGGATCGTCCATGGCCGATGATGGTAGTGAGACGCCACTCATCCCACCTGATACTAGCACGGAGGGCAATGATCCAACCTTTGTTCTGGACCCCTCCCGATATGACCCTACTCTATTGGCATTGCCATATGAGCAGTAGTAGGAAATTAAATGGCTGAAGAAGAAACTAGTCGAGCATGTGCTCATCGAACTCGATAAGGGCATCCTCCCTCAACAACTCTGATCTGCAGCTCTGGAATGTCCCCTTGTAACCAGGGTAGAACTATATACAAACAGACAGAAAGATAATGAATCTATCCTGGATTACATTAAGAGATGGAGAAATCTTTGTGAAAGATGCAAGCCTCCACCAAGGCACAAGGCCTTTGTACAAATTTGCAAAAGAAATTTAAAGAAAGAAATACTGCAAAGGGTAATTGGCATTGAAATCTAATCCTTTGATTAGCTAAATAGGGTTGCGGCCGATGTTGAGGCCTTCGTGTCAAAATATTGCCCTACTACCACTATAACAAGCCGAGATAGCAAGCCGATTGGTGGTGACTTCAGTGCTTTTGAGAAGTAGTGGAGGAAGGCAAAAGAGGTAGCTGGCCCTTCGACCAACAAGCCTGCCAAGCAAGGACCCTCACTGTGGGATAAAATGAAGAAACTTTATTCTTTTCCGAAGGATAAAACCTGGGTGATCTTCGAATGGGCTTGCTACTTTGGCAAGATTGCTCTCCCAGAGCCCAAGAGGCCAGATGATGTTAAAAGAAGCAGTGATCCTCAATTCTGCCCTTATCACCAAATGTTGGGGCATTCCATCGAAGATTGCTATATATTCAAAGATATTGCTCAAAGCCTAATCAAGACGAGCGAATTGCAAATGGGGGATTATAAGGTGGATCCACCGTGCCCTCATGAAATGGGGACCTGCAGAAGGGGAGTTCATATGGTCTCGATCTATTACCGGGCCCCCGAAGATACATCTCGGGCCTAACAAAGGAGGCCACGAACCTGAAAGGAGCTGTCTGGGTGACAAATATCATTTATGAAAGAAAAGAAGAATAACTACTCCTGTCCCACCGCAAGGGCATATAATCCTAGTTCCCTAGCCATGGGGGTCTCAAATCCACTCAATGGAATAATTGGAAAATGCTGTGAAGCAGATATGGTCTGCCTCCCCACCCTTGTAGGTGAGGGCCCTCTAAAGGCAGTTTATGATGATTATTTGGAGGATCACGAAGAAACCCTACAACCCTCAAGGTCAGGGGATAACCCGCAATCTTAAATGATGACACATAAAGGTCAAGAGGCTGATGTTCCATGTAGATATATATTGGGAATCCATTGTCATGGAAGCTGCTACTACCTCACCCAGATCCACATTAACCCTATGGTCAACCCATGTTCTCAGGAAACTTCCCTGTCCACTCTGTCTGTCCCTGCCCTAAGAATCAGAAGCTTGTAAATTCAGCCACGGCCAGCACAGAAGATTCAAAATTCTTTTCTCAACCTGGGGTTGTAGTATTTTGAAAGAGCTTTCCAATGCCACCAACTCCGCATCGATACAACGTCAGTGCTGATCGCGGCAACAATTCTTGCTAGGTTGCATGTCGCAGAACAGCGGTTCCGGTTCGTGGACGGCACCCGACGACCACCCCCGAGGTGGCCGCCTCACCTTCCGCGAAGCCGACCAGCACGCCTCCACCCCCAGGACTGCCCAACCAGGAGTCACTGACATAGCTGCAGCCTTCGGCGTCCCGGGTCCACGAACCAGGACATGGGCCCCACGAGTACTAGTACGTGCCACCATCAAAGTGGCCCCGAGTGCTGCCCGTCAACCCAAATGCATTACTCCCGGGTCCCATGTGTAGCCCTTTACCTCCCTGCGTGGAGTGGGCAAAAATCATCACCTTTGTAATTATTATCAATTGTTGTACTGGGAGTATGGGTTCAATCGGGATCATCTGCCCCGCGCCCGGCACGTAGAGGTACACCCGCACCCCCACTTTAGTTGCTTTCTTTTCTAGTATAGGCTCTTGATGCCGCTACTTGTGAGTAAGTTAGGCACCTAGGTCACTATAGTTGATCATGGCTGTAAGTTGTGAGTGCGAGACTCGTCCCATGACTCGTTCCGAGTATGAGAGTGAGCTGACCACCCAAGACTCAATGTCAATTTCTCAACCGTGCAGATCGACTCGTTTCCCTCGCCGGGGATGACTGTGAGTGAGTGCTTCTTTTTTTGGGACATCTTTGTCCCTTCAGGAGCCACGTTAGGTGATGACTTGGTCATATAGTTGCTGGTCTCATCGATCCTCTAGTCGCGTCGTCTAGTAGAAGTCTAAGGAGCGCGTCCACAACATCGAGTCTCATTGTCATCCCGCATCACACGTGCCTCACTTAACTTTCACAAGCAGGCATTCGAGCCTGGTTCCCTTGGGTCTTTTATTAATTAAGTCCATGTCAGCAGGATAAAAGACATTTAATCAAATACTTTGTAATCAGCCATATTTCAAATGTGCACAGACTAAATGGACAGGTTATAACATGTGCACAGACCTAGTGGGCTAACCAACATAAGGTGTTCGGATCAAAACATGCTCAGACCTTATATGTGCTTGGACATGAAAACATGCTCAGACTTGTCAGAGCATATGCTTAGACTTGCTTGAAACATGTGCTTCGACCACATGCAGCACATATGCTTAGACCTCAAATGTACAGTGAGCAAATGTGCACAGACTTTCATATGCATAAGGTAGAAATGTGCACCGACCTTGTTATGCGAATGACAAAACCTGCACTGACCTCTATATGCGAAGAACAAGACATGCACCGACCATGTGTGCGTACACACACGATGTGCACATACCCTATGTGCATGCATACAGAATATGCACAGACCTTATATGCAGACATTCAGACTATGCACGGACTTGATATGCATGAAGGACAATTGTGCACTGACCTTGGTCTGTACCAACGCATCAAAATGAAGTCAATATATCATTGTCATCATTAAAACATAGACAGTCACACATTAAATCTAGAGGAGACACAACACTTTCTCCCGCCCCACTCTTCCTCTCTCTCATACACGACGGCACCAAGAGCTGCATAAACTTTTGCACCCGATCGCCTCGACAGCCTCCCCCCCCCCAATGCGAGCGACGCCTGACGCTTTCTCCGGTCGCCCCACTGGTGCTTCCTCCAGATGCTTCACCGATGTCCCTTCTCCCCCTTGCCCTCCGTTGTCGCAGTGGCTGGGAACCCACTTCCGCCGTCCGCCTTCCACCTTCTGCAATAGCCGCGCTGCCTTGTGGCCTGTAGATTGCGGACACCCCTTGTGACTTCCACTGTCGAGCTTCGCCCAGCACCACCATGGTTGGCAGTATTGGTCGAAATCGATACGTTTCGGCCGAAACGTATCGGTTTGGGCCTTAACTGAATCGAAACCGGATTTTGTCACTGTAGCAGGTCCGAAACTTAAAAAAAAAAGGGTTTCAGGCGAAACTGGTATCGGTTTCGCCCGAAATCGTCCGGTTTCGGCCGAAACCTACGTGAATCATTTCTCCCTCAGATCTGAGGGAGAAAACCTACTGCCTGCTGCTACTGCCTGCCTTGCTCCCTGCCTGCTGTTGCTCCGCCCCTGCTGCTGCTGTTGCTGTCCTGCTGTTGCCACCCTGCTACTGCTGCTACTGGTGGTGGTGGTGCCTTGCTGCTGCTGGCCGCAGCTGGGTTGCTGCTGTGTGCTGCGAAGAAGGAGCTGCTACTGTGTTGGGTGAGCAATAGGTGCAGAGGTAAGAGGTTATTTTGTTGAGGTGGAACTCTCTCCACTATTTGTGCGTTGGATGACTCAATCTAATAAATTATAATATAATATCACAATCCATATATAGTTATGATCTAGGTCACACCTTGAGTTTGTGATAATAATACAGAGGTTAAAATTGTTTGTTACGTTAGGAGTCATGTTAGAATAATCAAATATTGAAAATATGTTAAATTAAAATATGTTTAAAATAGTGAAACCATCTTTACGTATTAATCAACACCTTAAAATTAATTTTGAATTGGATGATTCAATCGAATAAATTTTAATAATGATATGGGTGCCTCTTGACCTATGGGAGGGCTTCCTCCCTAGTTTTAGCCGTATATTAATGGTGCCACTACTTCAGGTTTTCTGGGAGTCGTACGTCTGGGTTGATGGGGAGGAAGTTTACATGCAACCAGTGGCAGTAGTTTGAAGCATGAAAATTTTAAGCTGACTTTTTAAGTGATCATCACGAGGCAAGGAGTTGCTGAAGTTTTATGTGATAAATGACGTTTATCCCTATCAATTTGTCGTCTGCATGGCAGCCGATGCCGTCCGAGGGGTCGATCTTGTTGTCCAAATGGGTGTACGTACGTACAGGTCTGTCCGTACTAATTCGCGGTTGTCTTCACGGCATGATCGTAGCTAATTACGTGTATCCCACTCTCCTCTACACAACACCATGTGGAGAGCACATGAGAAACATGTCATATATTTCAGCACGAGGCATGTTAGCACATACATTAATACGTACACACGTACGTCCACGGCCACGTACCCCTGGATGCCCTAGACAAGAGGGTATTGTGCAGTTGATTGCTGGCCAATATTGTCTCTCGGGGAACGACGGCGACTGCCCCCTTGGAATGATGATCAGGTCCACAACAAACAGCTAGTTAATTTATTTAATGTGCGTCATTGTGGGGGCAAACTTCTCGTCGATGAATGCCTCTTGCATGTCCTCGGTTTTCTTTTCCTTTAATTTGTGGCCTTCCACATAATTACCAAAGTTAACAATTAATTAGGCCCCTTCGGGAAAATTATCAGAAGCCCTTCAAATGTGAGGTTTATAAATATATGTGTAAACTCTCCTGATTTCATTAGTCATATCATTACCCATGGTGCATATATATATACTTATGATTATGAAAATTTAAAACCAGAAGAATACTTATTGGCAGCCAGTAACTAATCGGAATTTTTTATTTTACCCTTAATATATCTTTGTTATTTGCTTCACGTACAGTACTTCTGAACCCATCGCATTTGTTACAATACTCCATAGATGCGTATAGCTTATACTTTAATGATTCAAACAACGGTGACCGTAAGGACGATCGTCTATGCTTCCGATCGAGCATCACGAGAGTGGCCAGCTTTTAATTGATCAGTTTCTTCTCCTTTGTTCTTTTGGAGAGGTGCGTGCACATGCATATATAAATACAGATTGAATCTAGCAATCGGCACAACAAAGAGACCTTGAAGTGCAAAGTAGCATCTGCAGAGAAGATTTCTCCAAAGCATGCATGCATGTCATAAAAGGATAAATATGTTATTCCCTTTTTCCTTGGTTTCATTTGGATTCTGTGCATGTAAATCATCTCCTTATAAATTATACGCGAAGCTATATATATCAAACAAACACCTTAATTTTCAGCAATATATACATCTATGGGATTTCAGATTAGTTATATATGGGGAATTTAATTACCCCCGCCTCTATTCAGACGGATGATGGCGTTATTAATGAAACGAATATATATGTCGCCCTATGTGCTAGTGCACAAGTCCTTCCTTCAGTCATGCGGATGGGATGACGGTCCCGGACTTATACGAGTACACATTGCTGAAGATGCTCTTTGCGGATCCCCCCCCCTGTCAATGCCAGGTTGATGTCTTGCAGTACTATTCCCCGGCATGGAACACTTTTGCTGCAGCCCAGCGCCATGGCCACGGAAGTGGAACTTGTCCCGGTGATGTTCTTGTATGTCACCCCACTTATCGCCACAGCAGATTTCTATACATGTACAGGTAGAACATATATAGGTGTTGATAAAGAAACAAAGAAATGGAGAGAAGGGGGGTCGATGGAGGGGAATTTGAAGGCTAGCTTGGAGCTGGAGCTGAATGCCTAGTTGATTACCTGCACGCTGCATGCCTTGCTAGAGTCGCAGTAGTTCTGGTCAATGATTATAGGGTTTTTGACATTCTTCATGCAGATGTTCTTGAACATTATGCCTTTTGCATATCCTTTCCCACCCTTTGTAATGGAAAAAAAATTATGTCATTCATGATAAGTTACGAAAAAAATGGTCATTAATTGCGGTGTTAGTGTTAAGCACCCATTACGTAAAATGTTAATATATGAGCGTATGTATAATTTGATCGCATGCATGCATGGTATATATGTCAGATGTTTTACCTGCCAGGTCTTGATCCGAACTCCATTGGTACTCCCCACCAACTGTGCAGTGTCCACCAACACGTCAGAGACGGTGTCTTCTGAGCCGTTAGCCCCTAGGCTCCCAATACTAGATCGAATATGTATAGATACGGTATGGAAAAAACTGTCAGAATATATACAAGTGCATGCAGAGGTGGGCGGAGGCTAAACCTATCTAGTGAGTTCCAAAGCATGTGAGAGGGTACAAGTGAGACCTGATCCCATGTCCTGGTCCACAGATTATGTTGGTGGCATTGACATGGTGAGAGCCACCTGCGATGGAGATGCAGTCATCACCTACATATCAGAGGAGCAAGGTTACGAAACATATATATATGGTTAGAAGGGTGTGATCACTGATCTCTTGTTTCCAGATACTGGTTAATTACCAGGTTTTCCGGTTCACAAAGCATGTTACGAAGGGCACGTACGTGAAGGAGGCACACTGGAGTTTAATTTAGTTTGTCGGTGAAATTCTTGGTACCTGTTCCAATTCTGCAGTTGTTGATCTGTATGTTCGTGGTGCCTGAAACATGAATTCCATCGGTGTTTGGGCTGCTCTCCGGTGCAGAGATCACCAGATTGGAGACAGAGACGTTGGTACATCCATGGAAGGCGACATGCATCTTTTGGCTATCCTTGAACTTGAGGTTGTCCACCTTCAAGCCACTGCATGAGTGAAACGTCACTGCCTGTACGTTAAAGGGAGGGTTAGCCTCTCAACCTTAAAATCCAGGGATATCTTGTGGTACGTACTACATTAGTACTCATGGGCAAGGTTCATGAACGTACCGTGGGTGCAGCTGTGCAAGCCTGAAACACAGAAAGTTTAAATGCATATCTGTATATATCCCAGGAAACTAGATCTAGGTCAAAGTTTTCAG
>JANBPO010000076.1:37577-55145 GCA_024336825.1 Amorphophallus titanum
ATTATTTGGTCTTATGCGACTACTCTTGATTATTCACGACTGTTTAATTACCGCATTCTGAGCAAATGACATGTTCCGCTGCTATCGGTTCGGGGCGTGACAGCTCCCTCGGCTCGCTGCATTTAGAAGTCAAGATTAGTCAGTCAAAAGCATAAGCAATTAAGTCTAAGGTTAGTAAAGCTCACCAGAAGCTCCAGCGCGTGCTAGAACTCATCCCTTTACTGAATGGTGGAGTGGAGGAGTCCCTGAAGCTCCGCTATCCGTCCTTGAGGGTCTAGCTGCATGTAGGAACTCAAGTTATCAGTGCATCAGTAATCATTAAAGAAAGATAAGTTTAGAGAATTGTACCGATCATCGAGAGCCGCGGAAGACCTAGTCTCTGTAGTGTTTGGCGTAGGCCTTCAGGTAGGCCTCGTCACTGGTAGCTCGTGCTTGTACCACCCGACCTCTCCTGGTCTAGTCACGCACCTGGTCTAGTGCCCGGGTGACCCATTCGATCTCCCCGCTCAATCCCTTCGAGGATCGTCCTACGCGCTCATCGTCTCTCACTGGGAATTCCACCTCTGGCGGGTGGACGCCTCTTGTCCTCATGATCAGGCGGTGGTGCTGTGGCTTGATGATGTTCATGCAATACAGCCACACGTCTCGTCCCGCGTATGCCTGAGCCACCTCCAACCAAGGCTGTCCTTCATGACCCTTGTCACGATATGGTGCCCAGGGCACCTGAAAGGGTAGGCATGAGAGTCAGC
Source organism: Amorphophallus titanum (assembly GCA_024336825.1). Lineage (NCBI taxonomy): Eukaryota > Viridiplantae > Streptophyta > Magnoliopsida > Alismatales > Araceae > Amorphophallus > Amorphophallus titanum. The sequence goes on from JANBPO010000076.1 coordinate 38,327, forward strand.
ATCAGCATGTAAGAGCATTTAATTACATTTTAAGTTTAAAGTTTTTAAGTCTTGCCGATGCATAAGGGAGTGTGTCAATGTCATCCTAGATCGCTCGCGCTAGGCTTCGTAGCGACCCCGTGTCCCAAACCGCCATCCATCGCCTCGCGAGGGGTATCAGGTCTGCATGTACCTCCTTCCCTCTCCCTAGGCTGGGGAGGTATAGGTAGCACCACACCTGCATTTGTCAAGTGTTAGCATATAGCAGTCATAATCATAATCATACTTGCATAAGTATTTGAAGGTAGGGCATTTTACCTAAAGCAGAGGTGAGAAGCCACCCAGCATCGTCTGTCGATCGGTGGTGCTGAGGGAGTCAAACAAAAATTCCAACGCTGCAACGCCCCAAGTATAGTCTCCCACTCCATCCAAGTCTCTCAGCAATGGGAGGAGCTTGCAGCTCACTCCGTCCGCCCTCGTCGTAAAAAGGAGCTTCCCGAACATTAGCATCAGGAAACGGCAGAGGATGACGTCTCCCTCTGGTCCTGGCCCCGCTCCCACTCTACGTCTGGCTCGGTCTGTCAACGCCCAAGGTGCTCCTCTGGCAGCTCTCCCACGGTTATCGCCGCTCCTCTCAGCCCTAGGCTCTCCTGGAGGGTCGCTCGTGCCAGCATGGATGAGTGATGTCCTGGTCTTGTCAGTTCTAGCTTTAGCAGCTCCCGCGCCAACTCCCGATAGTCGGTGTAGGTCATCCCTGTCACTGGTGCTCTATGCACTCTCAGCCTCATGATCCTCTCCATGTCTTCTAGCGTAGGGATCATGTGTCCTTACGGGAACAGAAATGCCCTGCTGATTGGGTCCTACTGGTCATGGAGCGCATACAACAAGGTAGCGTCCAACCTCATCACCTCAATGCTCGGAAGCTCAGTGAATCCCATCGAAGCTAGCCTCTCTCTCCGAAAGTCTGATAGTGCTAGGTACACTGCTCAGACCTGTAACCAGGAGATCCTCATCCGACGCTTGCCCTACATTTATTTAAACATTTAGGGGTCAGTCATCCATATAATAATTAACTAACAATTCATGCATTGAAGAAAAAATCGCTCTCAGAACCCCAAACAGTCCCCTTTAGACCATTTGTCTGGCCCTAACGGTCTGGGCTAGACCATTTACCTCCCTAATAGTCACTGGAAGGACCGCTAGGCTCCTATCGAAGCGACATTCTTTTCCCCATTCCTCATATTTACAGAACGGCCCAAAAGGCCTCTACATCACTTCTAGGGGTCCTCTGACCCATTCCCTGGCTGACCTACTCACATGTATGCGATTGAAAAGGTTAAAAATGGGTTTTTCAGGAGATCAGTCTACCTCGGATGAACGGCGTCCAGTCACTGCCGCAGGGGTCTCCTCCACTGTGTGTTCCTTCTCTTCATCTTGGGCGGCCTCCTCAAGTGCGGTCACCGCCGTAGAAGGCTCTCCCACCTCGTTTTGGGCCGGCAGAGTCTCTTCACCCTCTGGTTGGTTCGCCACTGCCGGGGGCATTCCTTCTTCCTCTAGATGATGCATAAAACATCTCATGGTCGTCCTATTCCTCCCCATCATCCTCTGGGTGGGCGAATGGATCGGTTGGAATGTTGGGTCACCGCCGGAGTGAGGGGTTGAGATTGAATCAATGGAATAAGGAGTGAGAATGGGAGAATGAACGGCCGATTCTATTTTTGAATTCTCTCAGAGCCATGCGGTCCTTTGATAGACCGTTAGGAATTCCTTAGCGGTCCTCCCTAGACCGTTTTTACTCTGGGTTATATATTGCAAAATGATAAAAGATTACCATATAAATTAAGAGAAATTAGTAAAGCTTTCTTTTTTGCCGGTGCTCCTCTCCTTTTTCGCTTGCTGGCTCTCTTCAGCTCTTACCTCATAAATAGATGCTAGATGAGTAGTAGTGGATGAACCTGTCATTTGAGCTTCCTCTTCCCCATGCTCCACATTCTTCACGTGGGCATGTTCTACCCCAGCTGGTTCAACAGTAGTACATTTTCGTGGTCTTCATTATGCCCCAGGCCATCCTGTACATTTTCGGTTGGAGCTGGTTCACCTCTGTCCTTTTCCCTGCCAATCACACCTTACATTTCATGATGCATCTCTTCAAGGGTCCTAAATGCCTTAGCCTCCCTCAGCCTCTGGTCTTCGATATTTTTCAAAGCCCGCATGAGGGTTGTCACTTTCCTAGCCAATAGGGTAATCTGTCCATTTGAGGAGGGAACATCCGCATTTATCTTCTGCTGCATGGCCTAGGGACCCTCCAGCAACCACCTCTCACTGTGGTGTGCTTCTACCTTCTTGGCATTCTATAGAAATAAAGTTAGGTGGAATAAAGAGACGAATTCATAATGTAAAGAGTATTGGGTTCAATAGTACCTCATCATTCCTCAATGAAGCTACCGCATATGTGGCCCTTCATTTCACCGGAGACAGCCATCTAAATAACCTTGGGAATGTTGTCTTGTTTAATGGTTGCCTTAGCCTTGTGTGCTCAAGCGCCCATACCTATGAATGTGTATTTCAATGTGTCAATCACATGCAACAAAAACGTGAAGGGAAATAGGTGAAGAAACTTACACATAGGTGAATGGTCAGTGGTGGTGTTGATCAGGTGCGAGTAGTAGACCGATGCTTTGATGTAGATGGTGGGGAGAAGCTTCAACCCGAGGACACGGAGACAGTCCCGAGTACCCTTGGAAAGGCGACAGGGTCGAAGGGGGGTAATTTTAAGGGAGAGGGAGCAGGAGACAAGGGTATGCTGGGAAGAGAGGAGGTGAGGGAGTTGATGGAGGTGGTGGAGAAGATGATGGAGACTCAAATAAGGGAGTTGGTGGACAGGTTGGAGGTCTCTTTTCAGGTAGTGGAGAGGGGCTTGAGAGAGATCTTTATGATCCAAAAGAGGTGGTTGATCGGCATGGCTCGGGAAACGTGGGTGGGAAAATCACAACAAAGGGCAGCGAGGTGGGAGAGGTGGTGGAAGGGGGCGGGGGCGGGAAGTTCACATCCGTGTCCTTATGTGGATCGTCTCATGGAATGTAAGGGGGATCTGTGAGGGTGAGAAGAGGAAAGTGGTGAAGGAGATGGTTAGAAGATGCAAGATCGACATCTTGTGCCTGCAGGAGATGAAGTGTGATAGGGATGGGGAGTCCATCATGAGGGAAACTGGGGGACCTAGGCTTACCAAGGATGTGGCCTCCCCGGCAGAGGGGAGGTTAGGATGTCACCCCCCGAGTGCGGAAGGAACCTGGAGAGCGCGACGAGTTTGTATTCTATCATGTCAATTAGAGCATTAAGAATTTCGTCAACGACAGAGTGCGCAATAAATTAAGACATTACTAACAATCAATCTGATACCATCAATACTAAATCATATATCTATAGTGTCAGCACTATCCTTAACTGATACCAATATCCAACAAACCAAACGTTACTAGCAGCGGAAAACTTTGAAGGAAAAATATCTTGAGGACATAAGCCTCTTACAACACGACTTATTTAAATAAAAGGGAGACGAAAGGACCAAGACTCTAAAGGGAACACGACGCCGCAAGTCTTTGATAGCAATATGTTGATTTTCAGACATGATGTGACTTGCGCTAAAACCTGAGAGCTTCTACACTCATCACTCTTGGTCATCCCCGTCTGGTTGCCAGTCAGAGTCTGAGTTACCTGTAAAATATTGGAAAACACTTGATGAGTGAACGCGTAGTTGGAATTATATCTCTAGACCCAGACTAGCTTGAAGTGATTAATACTTTGTGCAATTATGGCATGTTCATGCATGAGGATAATGCAAGTAAATAACGAGAGTGAAATGGCAAAAATTTTCAAGAACGAACTAGCAAGAGTCATGTGTATCAAGTAAAATTTATCAAGGGGACTAAGCATGTAATATCAAGTCATGTCACGAGATAGTGGCTACTTATTTATTCAAGTACTTGCCCATACCGGGCCACGCAAGTCACACAAGTCAAGTCAAGCACGAGAGAGAGAGAGATTGTGGAATGTCATAACCAAGATAGTCATGCACTCCGGCGCAATGTCACACCGTAATCATTTAACTCCCATGGGCACAAGAACTTTCGGGTGCTCCTCTCAGGACCAAATTGGGCCCTATATGCGCAGGCATTGGTTGTATGATTTGACATCTACTATAGTTTTAGTAGCCAATAGAATTCCAAAGGAAATAGATCATTGTAGGATGTTAAAGTAGATACATGAAATTTAGAATTCAAGGTAAAAATCACATGTAGAGATGACTTAGCTAAAAATCTAGGACATACTCATAAAACTGGGTAAATGGCGTCCGCTAGGAAAGTCGCAGAATAGAATTGGCGTCCATATTAATGGGCGCTCATTCTGAAAATAGATAAATAGGCATGAAGTAAATAGCCTCCGTCAATAAGGGCGCTATTCGTAAATGACATCTACTTTTCTGGACGTAATTTCTAGAAAGTGACAAATTTCCAGAAACAACATTTTATGAGGGCTAGACCATCATGTTTCTTCAGAGGGACATGACTGTAAAATTATGTAATGGGTTTTTAGGGTACAACCTGCTCGGCTACCTTGAGGAAATCCAAGGCTAACGTAGACTTATGGACGTCTCTAAGATGAAATCGCTAGTCCGAAGGAACGGAATGTCCCGCGGAGAGCTCAATCATCTCGGAGAGTTAGGGGCATGCGATATAAATAAGAAAACAGGGACCTCATCCATGAAAATGGGATCAGAGTGCCAGCGATACCCACGTCCTCTTAGCTGACAGCCTGACAATATCATCGGCTTCAGTGCCAAAGGAGATAGGGAACACCTGGCACACAGGACGCCAATGACAATTACATGGAGGAAATAACAACAAAATCAATAACAGTGGACCATATACAGCATTAAGTCAGTCCTCACTCAGATATTACATCTGATCGAGTCGCGAGCTACTCCAGCGGGAAAAGGAGCACAGCATGCTATTGACAACATAATGGTCCAGCACATAAATACTGAATCATGCGAAAACGGCGCTTGTAAAAGCAACAGGACCTGCAGGATCCTGACTCCGTACACCATATAGAACCACGGAATAGACTACAAGCAGGGTCGCATCAAGGCACGCGACAGCTGGACACACGACTACAGGGAGCGAGTCATGCATCAGGCCGTTCACCAAGGAAAGACCCACAACGATTGAAATCAATTGTAAAATGACAAGAGACATCACAGTCTCGGGAAACGCATCTCAAGGACTACGAACATGCCTCGAGAGCACAACACCCACGAGAAAGAGTGCAGAGTAAATGGGTACTTTATCTACAGGGAAGTCGACAATTTCCCTAACACTTGCAAATGCCACACTACAGCCAGAAGAATGACCAACAATGGCACGGTCCCGACAATGTCTAGGCACATGCAACCAGGACGGAGTCACATCGAGAAAGAGCAATTCTCTCGACCAGCCAGAATTGCCCGAAAAGAATTCTTGGCCTGTGGGTCATTAGCCTACACACTTCCACTGCGCACTCACGTCGTACGAAGACATCAGAAAGAGCCTCAGCCTTCACACCTCAGTACACACTAGGCGTCATCGCAATCCTAGAAAATCATAATGTGACACACCTCGAGTACTGATCTAGCGAGCAACCGAGCAGAAAAGGTCTAAGTGTAACAGAGAAGAGCAACAGCTTCAGCATAAAGCCCAAGGAAAAGCACTAATCTCTGCCTACCTTTATGTCCTGCAAATAGCAATTGAGCCTCTCAACATGTCAGTTGTTGGACATGGCACGATGAACCACAGTACGCAACGACTCTTGACACAGAAATCAGGTCAAAAGCCATGCAACCGTAAAATAAGGGAATGATCAGGCTCAAATTAAATTGTCCACACTTGAGTAGACACAGGACAAGGCGACACTGAAATAGCAATTCCAAGGTCAATCTCACAATGAGACCCACCAAACGACATGGGGAGTATCGAGCTTACTAATAGATGCTCACCGAAAAGGGAAGAGCCTAGTTCGCTCGAACAGCTTCTCAGTCAAAGGGTCCAATCGAACACTTCAACTACAACAGAAACGAAACACGTCAGGAGCTAACCAGATTTAAGCTGGGATGACCAAAATATCATAACAATATGTACGGCCATTACCACAACTCGAATGGTCAACAACAGTCAACCCATGTACTCAGTAAACGCCTCTTCCTGCCATGTCTATCCCTGACGTGTGAATTAACAGGTTCTAAATTCAGTCACGACCAGCATAGAAGATTTAAAATTCCTTCTCTAGCCTGGGTTTGAAGCTCTCTAAGCGAGCTTTCCAATGGTACCAGCCACGCATCGATCTGACATTGGGACTGATCGCAGTAGTCGTTCTCGCTGCGTCGCGCGTAGCAGAATAGAAGTTACAACTCGTGGACGGAAATCCCGATCACCCCCCCGACCGGCCGACTCACCGTCCATAAGGCGAACCAGCACCTCGCCTTCATCGGGATCATCCCTCCAGGAACAACCATTGCTGCGGTACCACTCCCGGCCCACTCGGACCACCAATCAGGACGTGGGCCCCACGGTTACTGACGCTCGCCATCACTGGAGCGGTCCAAAGTGCTACCCGCCAACCCAAGTTCAGTGCTCCTGGAGTCGTGTGTAGCCTATTACCTCCCTGCGTGGAGTGGGTCATCATTTTTACTACTGTAATTAATTTTCACTGTTGTACCGAGAGTTACTGTCTTGGCCAGGATTGTCTTCCCCATGCCCGGAGCGTGGAGGTAAACTCGCCAACCCCTTGTAGTCGTAGTTACTTACTTTCCGAGTATAGTTCTTACTGCCACTGCTAGAGAGCATGTTAGGATCCTAGCTCATTAACCAACTCAATCATCGCTGTGAGAGAGAGAGCGAGACCCGTCCCATGACCCGACCCGGGCACGAGAGAGAGCTTGACCACCCTTGACTCGCTACCGGTTTCTCAACCATACAGGTCCGATGCTTCCCTCATTAAGGGACGAACACGAGCTTGCTAGAGTCTCAGGTTGCATCTCCAACTTAGAGTCGAGCCCATCGTCTCGTCCCGCATCAAATTGGTACTAGAGCTAGTCGAGTCTACGGTAGTCATTGCATAAGTGTTTGCATGGTCTAAGTCGAGTCTAGGATCACCATTGTTTGAAGACAAAGAAAATAATAAAAAAATGTCTTGGTTTGCATTGCACCCCAGTAACCAGTATATCAAAAGACGTTGCCCGAAGGTTAGGTTACGCCTATCTGGAAGGTAGCCCCTTGCGTCGAGTCAGACCTTCGGGTTAAAGCCTCCACCACGTACTGAAAATTGGGTTAAGTCTAGGGTCTTGAGTCTAGAGAGTCTAGGTGCTTGCATTAGTTTTGTATTAAAAAAAAATAAAAGAAAAAGAAAGGGGTTCCAATGCATGCCCACTCCTAGGAGAATCCATTCCCATCTCTTCGCAACTATGGCCAACCCCTACATCAGACCCGTCCAAGGCAATCAGTCCGTGTCTGAGTATATTTGGGACTTCGAAGTGTACCGGTCAAGATGTGGATTCGGGAAGGAGAGCACCACGGCCGGATTTCAGTTCCGGAGAGGTCTGCGGCCTCACTACCTGTTTGATTGTCTTTGCCATGATGCAGTCACTCTGGAGCAATCTTATCAGTTCGCTCTAGAGGTCGAGCCGTTCGAGTCATGGTTTAATGTCACCTTTCGGCAAGCACTACCCCTCCACATGGCGTGCCAACCCAAGGTTCTCTCCCCATCATGAAGGACCCTCCTTCCCCACTCGTGAGTGCTCTGTTGCCACCCTCTCCTTCCAATCTTCATTTGGGGCCACCTCAGCCAGAGCTACCCGTGTTTCTAACGGGAAAGCTACTCATAGCCGAGCCACTTCTTAGCTGGCTTAGGACAGGCTTGGTCCCTACCCTATCTCGCTACCCATCCATGGACCATGCACTATCTCTAGTTCCCATCAACTCATTCCACATGACTTTCCAGTCTAGTCACCATATCGATACATTAGACGACCTTCTTAAGGAGTTAGACCGGCAGTTACGGTTGACGCACTTATTGGCCCCAGGCTTTGACCAGTCCACGAGTCGTAGCTTTATGCATCCCCCGTTGGGGTCCATTACCTCCGTGTACACCGTGGGTCATGTCACCACGGAGGTCCTTTTGTTCCTCCCCATGCCTACCGAGCCATACTTCATTCCACTTATCCCGAGGGAGGAACCATACCTTATACCCATGACCACCGTCCTACCTAGTACAATGCATGAAGGTGACCGTCAACACCTTCTAGAATTCTACACATGGGACCATGAGATGAGGGAATCCATATCGAGGGGTCACACATTCTTTGATCCCTTCGATCCCTTCCTTGAGGTTAGGGAATCCATATCGAGGGGTCACACATTCTTTGATCCCTTCAATCTCTTCCTTAGTGGCCTCTTTACCCACAACCCCCAGCCCACATTGTCAGGGGAGTCCCCTATCACACCCCTCCCACTCGGGCCGACCCATCTTTGCTCACTAAGACCGGACATTGGCCTGGGTCACGCACATATAGGGGTATTGTAGAAAGTGAATTCAGCTCTCCTAGCCCAACCACACCGCCAAACCCTCTCAAACCTTCCACATCCAAAAGGTCGTCAGTGCATGAGTGGTGCATTTTGGGATGTCTAGGAGTCCCCGATGAAGTCAACCTTCGCTTATGTAACATGCATGCATGGCACACATTTGGGTGTCCTGGTCCACCATTGCATATGTGTGGGTCAGACTAACATTAGGTTTTGTTTAGGGTCATGTGTGAATCCGTGTTTTTTCTTTATTGTCGAGTGCATAGCGAGTCTGCATGCATCAAGTTGAGTCGGTCACATGTCAGCTCGCAGTGTTAGTCCCTTTCGAGTGTGAGGCAAGTCGGATCTAATGCGTACGTTGTAGACTTGCCAAAATTTTGGATTGGCTCTATCTCAACATATCGGATCTAGTCACCTACAGGGACCCAGTGATGATTCCTTGTGAGTCTTTGAGCCGCCTCCTCCCCTTTGAGAGTGACCCTACCCCAGAGTGTCCACCACTAGCTTCGTTCCCACAGTAGCATGTGCATATCGAGTATATACAGAATGAGCAGGTGATGATTACTTGGAGTGGAGTGTACCCGCGCGACTTGGCACGGTGACGGATCTGCCGGAGCTACTTGAGTAGCCGCATAGTTACTTTGTTTGCTATCATCAAAACTGAATGGAATATGTTGCTAGCAACAAATCTAAGCAACATATGCACAACAAAGGGGACTCGGAGAGGAACATTGTGGAATTGTGGCATGTCCTGGATCATAGTGAGGCGGCCATGGGAGTCTCTGCAATGGAGCTCTGGTCACCAGGCAGAGTCTGCTGGCACAGACGGGCATAGGTAGACAGGAAATGCTGCCATGGCCTACTCCGAGGTCGGATGGTTGCGAGCGAGCACTCGTTGCGAAGAGGGTTGGATGAAGTATGATGTCGTAGAAGGCTAGGCTCTAACTCAAAACAAGGCGACAAGGAGAATTCCTACAATAGGGAGATCATCCTTAGATCGGACCTGTCTGGGTGAGTCGCGCAGTCCGGCGAGAACAGCTCGTCAGGGCTGATCCAGATGTAGAAGGCCTTTGAGCCTATACCCGTTACGAAGAGAACTCAAAGAGGAATTTAGTTGTGGTGAGCGTCACACTAGGAATGCCACGGGGTAGCTAGAAACATTTCTGCAATAGGGTGGATGGTTCTGCCAAGTAGACAGTCCCAGTTCTCCCTCAACTATAGTAAGAGGCGGCTTGGGCGAGCAATGGTGGCTCGTCCGGGGTTTGAAATAGCACGCAAGAAGGCAGGAGGGTGAGGAGGAATATGGTGGAGGAGGGGTGCTGGGCTTCTCACCCAGCGGGTTAGGGTTGGGGTGTCTCACCCCTGCCTATCTCAGGCGTAAACTCCAAGGAGGAGGAAAAGGAAATCGGTTGTTGTTCCAAAACTTAGATCCTCTTCATTCTCCCTCCCAACATGTGATTATAGCATTATTTATAAGGGGAAAACCGTAAGGGTATTCCCTTAAAGCAAAAGATGAAAATATCCTTGAGACCTAAAAATAGTGCAAAAATCACACCCAAAATTACATAAAAATAAAAAGACTTGATATTTGCTCGAAATGAACCCAATAAACTACAAAAAATAAAAATTTAATCCTACCAACTCATGACCTTCAAGTAAGGCTCAAATAAAATAAAAATAAATAATAAAAATAAAAATGACTCTGATACGACTCTGATCATCTGATGTCTCAAGTCTTGTGCCGCGTCAAACTCCTTCTTAGTTGACTACATTATCATCACACTAGAAACTCCTTTCTAGTTGACTACATTACCCTAGCTAGGGATTTTCTTGAGTGTGACTCTATGAGACATTCTCTCTCCATGTAAGTGTCCCCAGACGGATCACCTTCGTATGCTTCACACTACACTTGACTGTTTGACTATACCATACCAATAGCTAAGGAGTATGGAGCAAATATCAAATTGTAGGATTCTACATAAAAGGTGTCTTTGGTGTCTCAGGTCTAAAGATCTATCACACCACTATGATTTGAAGTCTCCTGGTTGGCATGTAGACATACTCACACATCCAGGAACTTTGTGGTGGATCAGTTCAAAGAATCATATTCTTGTAATGGACATCTGCACATATATCTTCGTGTCTCCACATCTATAATTATCAGACCCATCACTTTTATGTGCACTAATCTATCCAGATCTTTGATGTCCTATCTCAAAGATCCTATGTCCATAAACATTTAGAACATTCATGTCTAGAAAGTTGATCTTATTATAATAATCTCATTATGATTCAACCTTCATTACATGCATTCAAGGGCTTCATTATGTCAAGGTGTAAAACACATAAATAAGTAAGACATAATGAAGAAAATGCCATAAATATTATCAATCTGAATGAGAATCTATAATAAATGTTGACATCATTTCACGAGTGATTGGCTTGTAGGACATATATTTATTTTAGTAACCATCCAATGGGCTTGGATGGCAGATTGGGCCCACTCTTGGCCCAACCATAGTTTGTCTTTGTGGGTCATTTGCCCCGTTATCGGGATGTTCATCCCATTGCCCTATCATCCATCATAGTTGAAGCCTTGAAGGTTCTTAGCTTGATTTCCCCTACAATAGGTTGATGACAAATTGCTAGACCTAAAGATAATGCAACGTCACTACGACCAATTCAAGTTTTTTTTTCTTTTCTTGCAATACTGGGTGAATATGAGGAGAGGTTAATATTGAAGAATTACCTATATACCCTTAGAAATATTAAGAATTACCCTTATATCCATACCTTTATGGTATTCACACAATACCCCTCAAAGCTTTAAGGGGGCTGCCTCGTGCCCCTGCCATCAATGATCACTCATGATCGATAACTCAAGGTGGGTTAGAAGGAAATAAATGACTAACCTACCCATAACTCTGGTCAACTCTCTCTCACTCTCCCTCTCTAATAGGGAAAGCTAACGTGGAAAGGGGCGAGTGGGCAAGGTTGGCCAGAGGGTAGGGGTACAGTTTGTTGGCAGTGGGACACCAGTGACCTTGGGGAAAAGAGGAGTTGTGCCAGACTCCCCTTGTTGTTACGGTTGAGAGGGAAGGGATGGAGGTGAGGTGGTGGAGCAACGGAGGAGGGAGGGGAATGGCTAGAGGGGGAGAGTGAGGGCGTCGGGACGGTGGTTGGGGTTGTCACAGCATGTGGCGTCGAGGAAGGTCTACAACAATAGGAAGGTGACGAGGCTTGCAGGGTGTCGTTGAGTGGCCCATAGGGGTGGGCTGTTGTGGTGATGTCGTGGGGTTGGTGGTTGCCAGTGCTGTGTGTTAGAGCTTATTAATTCCATTACCAATCCCATCCATAACCCAAGTATTATTCACTTTACATTAGAGAAAAAAATAGAAGAAAGTGAGAGAGATTAGAGAGAGAAAGAGGAAGCAAGTGCAATGCACTAGACCAAGATAGAATGAGAGAATTTTCTCATCCCATGAAGGAAGAGGAGGAGGAGGGAAAAGGAGGCAGAGAGGGGTAGCGGCATTAGTGGCGATTGATCAAGCAATCGGTTGCATTCCACTTGGTATAATCACTGTGTGGATAAATAGACATAGGTTGATAGGTAGGAGGTGGTGGTGGTGGTGCTAGAGGAGACTTTGGAGGTGTTGGAGGGGGTGGGAGAAGTGTTGGGTCTGGGGCAATGGCAATCAAGAGGGGGGTGAATTGATTGACCCACTAAAAATTAACTCCCAAAATGATTAAGACCAATTGTAATTATTGATAGAAAGATGAGCAACAAACTCCTATAGGACTAGATGGACAATGATTGAGATTTAGCAATTTTGAATCACGCACTCAAACCTCACTTGCGTGTGATTAGAAATGATGTGAATATGCGAGTGCATGTGTATGTGTAAGTGTAAAACAGTGTAAAAATTCAGTGTGTGTGATAGTGTCAATTTAAACCTGTCAATGGAGATAGAGGAAATAGACAATCACACAGACATTCAGATAAGGACACTGTGATTTTTAAGGTGGTTTGGGACCACACCGGGTTCCCTACGTCCACCCCTCACCAAAACCCGATGAGACTTACTATGCTGCAAACACAGCAACATACACGAGGACAAGTCCCCAACCATATGCTGATTACACAGCTTAATGGGGATGAACCCCCCCCCCCCACACACACATACATGCTACCGTATGGTAGCAACACACGGGGATGAACCCCAAGGACAAGCACACGCTGCGGAGACACAGTACGTAACACACAGGGATGAACCCTGAATCAAGCACACATGCTGCACAAACGTAGCCCACAGCCACACACGCTACAAATCGCAGCAAACTGAGCACACTTGGTTGTGCACACCATACAATTCGACCACACACAATTACTATCATTGTTTATGCAAATAAGTCTATAAAGATGACATCAATTAACACATGACTATCAGATGTATTAACAGAAAATTCTACAAGAATAGTTTCCCCCTTTATATGGCACCGCCCAATCCTCTAATAGCTGCGAGAGTGATAGGACGACGATCTATGCAGCACGAACAGTTCAAAACACGATCCAGATGAAGAACCTTTGCTCCAGCAACATGGGGAAGTGAGCTCCTCTTCTCTTCCTCTTCTTTTTCTTCTCCAAGCTTTCTATCATGATTTTAGCATCATCTTGTTCCATTCTTCATTCCGCACCATTGTCTCTTCATCCACGAGCTCCAAAAATGACTTGAAGTAGATGAGAACCCCATTTCTTCTTCTTCTTTTCCTTTCCTCCTCCTTCTCTTGCAAGATTGAAAATGTTAGCTCTTAGGGTTAAAAACTCCAAAATTCGCAACATAGGATTATATATCTAGGTGAGTGCCCAAAAGACTTAAAAACCCCTTCTAGAACCCTCCAAAATGTGACTCATATGTGTATCAATAGGTCAGGAGTATTGGGGTAAGTTTATATGATCAAACTAGTTGAGAAACTTGGGTTTCGAATAACCCAAAATAACCCCGTCGAAAAGAGTCGACTCACTAAGTCGACTCTTGGCTCAGTCCAGGCTAAACAAGCAAAAAACAGAACTCATAATTTTTAAAAATAAAAAAAATGATGTCTAAGGTGTGCACCACAAAGTATCAATGGGAGTGGAAAATCGGGCCGTTAAATGTCTACCGTGGGTCGGACCCCAGACCACGTAGTTAACGGACCACTGGCTCGATAAGATATCTCGCCTCTGATCCGCTCTCCAATTTCTCCTGCCGTCCGCCTCCTCCGCCTACCCTCCGCCATGCAGAAGCCGGCGGGGCCGCGTCCCCCGAAGCGCCTGCTGTTCGACCGGCGCTACGGCTGGGTGTAAGTACCCTCTCGTCTCCCAAGATGTAATCTTGGAGGGGAAAGATTGGAGCTTTGTGTGAACATTTCTATTGGCTTCTGTTCTTATGGGAAGGATCGGGCTGGGAATTTGTAGGACTTAAATACTGAAATTTGTGCAGAGTTGATGAATGGAGGGACCCTTCTGAAGAAGCTTTAGCCGGTGGCAGAGGGATGTGGGTGCTCTTTGTTTCGTCCCGAAGCCAGTCTTCTGTTTCTGAAATTTTCAAAATTGTGATCTTTTGTATGAATTTCAGGTTTTGCATCTTGCCAATTGCTAAATCTCTGGTTAGCATCGCTTCACAGACGGTGAGAACCTCAGAACCACTTATTGGAATACCAATATGGCCTTTTTTTTCAGTGTGTGGAGATATGCACGCAGATTTCCATTTTTTCTAATTATTATTCCTCGCAAAGCGTCTGGTTAGGGTATCGATTATCTGTTTAGTATTTTCAGCTTGGCCAGTCCCACCTGGTTCACTATTTTTTTTAGGGGACTGGCTGATTCAACTCTGGAACTGGCCAAACTCTATTGAAGACTGTAGGTTCTGATCCCATTCTGCCTGGTCTAGTATGAACTGGCCAGTTCTGCGTACCATGCTATACATATAATGGCACTTTGGCTTTGAATGGATTGATGAAATGAGTTTTACAGCATGCATGCCCTTTTTTGTAGCCGTAACAATTAGCACTACATTCCCCCTACTAGTTCCACCCCCACACCTGAGGGTAGTTGCTATGACGCACATCCTGCTGCAAAACAGTAGCGCAAGGGAAAACTGGATAATAAGCCACAAATTAGTGTTTTCCTGGTTGACTTCTGATTATGGGGATTGTAAAATTGGTACTTAAGAAGCACATGCTGAAATGATTCTAGGCNNNGTAGCCCTTCCTTGTAATGTACACTAGTGGAAGTTAGTGAAAATGTTATACCTTTAGCATTTTTGGGCCTGAATTAAGTGGACAATTGGATTGGCAGAAAAAAAATGGAATTCAGTTAGTCTCTCATTCTTGGAGAAAGAGTTGACCATGAGGCTACTTGGCATGACCAAGAGAGACATTCGCTGTAAGCAGAATGCAGAGATAACATTGGTGTTGAGGGAATGGAGAAGTACGTTTTGACCGTAATGTCCAAATGGATGAAGGAAAAGAGGTCAAAGCATGGAGATGATCAATATGACATGGAACATGATGAGAGCTGTCAGAGATCATGTGAGGAGAAACAAGGCTGACCTGATGTGTTTATAGAGAACAAAAGTGAGCAGGAGAGCTGCATGTCTTACCAGACAGCATAAACTGGCTTCCCTAACGTGCAGGCTTCAGAAGATGTAAAATACTTATAATGAGTTATCATCTGATAACTACGCTGTTCTTCTATGTATAGAACCAAGCATCAGGAGCAGAAGAATGTTTAGACATGATCTGGCCTGGATATGCGGTGTTGGTTTGAGAGAACCATTTTCTAATTGGTGGGTGGTATTCCCTACAGACAGGCTTACTTATGCCAAATTTTCAATGACACTGAAGTGGCTGAAGCATTGCATGAAAAAGTGAAGGAAAGTCTTTGGAGCATCGGCTGGAATAAAACAACAATTGCTGCAGAAAGTGAACCATAAATCATGGAGGCAATATGGCACTTTTTGGAGAAAAAGTCAGGTGTTATGAGACTATAAAAGGCTGCTCAAGGATGAAATCAGGTAGGAAGAATGCACTCAGTTGGCTACAAGGAGACAAAAATACATCTTTCATGCAGGACAAGTTTTAAGAGCAATTAACACTGACAATCCCAAGTTGGGGACTCCATTGTTCACAGGCAGAATTTCAAAGACGGCTTTATTGATTTCTTCAAACATCTCTTCCATTAATAGGACTGGAAATCACAAGCAGGTGATGAGACTGTCACAAGATTTTTGATGAGGATGCTAAGACATTTGCTTTACTAGCCACTAAAGAGGAAACTAAAGTTCAATGTTTCGGTATCGATGGTGGCAAGTGTCCATGATTGGATGTTTCTGTACTCTTATTAACACCCCCAGGATGTAATAAGAAAATTTGATAGCAGCAGCTGAGAGATTTTGGAGACAATTTTACGGCAGAAGGTCCACAATCTCATTGTAGAAATAAGAATTTCTGGGGAATGGTATTCGATGGAGGATATATAATTATTCTGGTCCATGAAGTATACTAAGGTCAAAACGCAGATTGACATTTTCATTAGTAATTGTTTTAACCATTTGGGAACTGCCCATCTGGTTCCTTATGGAATGTTTGGTGGCTTCTATTAATCACCTATATCAGTAGCGGTTGTGATATCAGTAGGTGTTTGGCTGTGTGCTACTAATGCTGATATATCTGTATTAGAAAAACATACTGTTGTGGCAAATTTAACATGGAACGAAACCTTGTATTAGAAACACTATAATACAAACTTGAGCCCCTTTTTTAATACTAAGAGTAAACCCACCCACCCCAGATCAAGCCTGAATCAGTAGTAGCCCGAGTTGCGGGCAGAAATATTTCTCCTATATCAATTACAATATAATACTCTATACATTAACAATATTAGCACTAAAACTAATAATATATCAAAAGTAATACCACAGCCCAAGTTGGAATGCTACTGTATCACCTTTTTACCGTTTTCTTTCCCAAACTCATCAGGAACCATTTCATCACTTCATGAGAGAGAGAGAGAGATTGTGTCAAAAGTAACTCTAAGACGGGTCCTATGATCAATTACAAAAATATGTTTTACCTGGCTAGTATCCTTTCCAATCCAGAAATGAACATCATGAAGGTAAGCACCTCCTTTGCCAGTAGTTGTCTGCAATGAGCATGCATCACAAGCGAATGAACAGAAAGGTAACTAG
>JANBPO010000076.1:113936-124364 GCA_024336825.1 Amorphophallus titanum
TTCACTCTGCTCAACATCTTAAGAATTCAAGTCAGATAATCTAATGTAATAAGCTCTAATATTGTGAAATACAAGAATAGAATTTAGCAATCATGTTTGATCCCAATAATAACTTGCGCACATCATTGGCCAAATTTAGATGCACATCAAAGTGAAATTAAGAGATGTTAAAATAGTCATGTATTTAAAATGAGTTAAAATATAATGTACTTAAATTAGTGGAGCACCATCGTCTTAAGATTTTGAGTTGGATGATCTGATCTAACGAACTTTAATATGATATCAGGGCACGTAGTTATGATATGGGCCACGTATTTTTTGTTTATTATAGTCCACGTGACAGAGCCTAAATTGACATGCATGTAAAGGGACGTGTTAGAATAATCTTATATTGAAAATAAGTTAAAATATAATGTACTTATATTAATGGAGTTCTCTCCACTCATTATTTTAAGATTTTGAGTTAGATAATCTTACTTGACATTGAAAATGAAAAACCCCTGCAAGCACGATGGTGATGGGGTAGGTTACCAGGGTCACCCCAACATACTGTACACTCCAAAACCATGGGATGGTGGTGGCGAACTAAATCAAATAGTAGGAAATTTATCTCATTCCTAAATGGTGTTCAATTACTCGACAATACACAAAACCTGCAGATCCGAAGGGGTATAAGGTACTTTTCGGGAAAAGAGACGATACACATCAAAACTACGTTCAAAACCTTACTGCCGAAGGCGACGTACGTACGAAGACTCAACAAACGGAAGAGCGCGCGTAAGAGCAAAACTATCAATGGAACTGCTGCTGCAGCTGCCCGGTTCAGCTTATAATTAATGCAGGAATCTTGGTGGACTCTCTCTCTACGGCCCTCTTGAGGAAGCTGCCCTCTTCCAGCACCATCTGCACCGGCAGGAACCCCAGCCCGCTGGCCACCGCCAGCATCATCTTCCTGGTCTCCGCACGGAACTCCTCCAGGTCCACTGACCCGCTGCCGTCGTGATCAAACTGTGAGAAGAGGGAGAAGTAGAGGCGACGGAGCTCCTCCGGCGCCGGCTTCACCTCGTCGACGCCGAAGTGGGTCTCGAGGACCCTGAGGCTCTGGAGCTCCCTGGCCATCTCGGCGTAGGAGAGCAGCCCATCACGGTTGGTGTCGAGGCAGGCAAACCTGTCGTCGACGGAGCTGTTGAAGAACTGCTCGTCATCCACGAAGCCGCGGATGGTGGCGCCGTCCAGTACTTCCACGCTCATCTTGGCTGTGCGCACTCCAACAGAGAAGGGTTCCTGTTAGTTTGAAGGCTTTGGAAGCTGGAGAGAAGTTATGGGGAGACAAAATAAGCTATATATGCGCGCAAATGTTTTGGAGGTGGTGTTGCTCTTGCTAGGGGGCTCGTCCCCTCCCCTGTATAAATAGGCGGATGGTCCAGCGAAGGCGATCCTTTGGAGGGGCTTCGTGTGGGTCGACGAAGTTTCCATTTCGTGTTAATAATGTTTAGCGGTTTTCCAGGTCAGGCACACGTAGTTTTGCATGCTTTCGGTTGTGACGAAGACGCCAAGAACATGCGGATTCCAATAGCCCATGGGAGCAGAACAGTGATACTAATTAGACGATGCATGCATGTGTGGATGGAGGGATACTCTGGTGGACGCGAATCAAAAACTGTGGTTACCGGGTATTGGATTAAGAGAGGTGGGTTTGACTGACCTCCACATTAGCTCTGCATGACTGATTTCAAATGGTCGTTGACAGAATCACATATATACATACATTCTGATAAAAACGAACATGCGACCAGTTGGTCCTCCATGATGATGATCGCCGAGGCAGAACAGTTGGGTTTAAACTTCTTACTCTCATACCTCTTCCCATTTGCCAAAGTCTGCATGGCCTGCATAGAGTTTGACTCTATACAGATCTACTGAGCAAAAAGATCCTACCCCTGCTGACGTGTCCTTGGTACCGGTCTTACATTGGTCATGCACATTGCAATCATGGTTGGCCTTGGGGACTCACCGTGGCAGAGCTGACCGAAGGCTTCTCTCCTCCTGATTCATCATCATGGAGTCACTTCTTGAGTTCACAGATGACTAGGCTAGAATACGTAGGCTCGATAGCTACTTGATTGTACCAGAAGAAGACTATCAGGCTGACATTGAGGAGGTTAGGGGCAGAGTTACTAGAGTCTTCCTTGAGGGCTCCTTATTTGGGTGGTGACCACCTTTCATCATTGGTAGCCTGCGGCTTCTGGACCGGAGTTGAGTCGAACGTTATATGCTACATAGTTGGGGGCGTGAGAGTACCAAACTCCTCAGTCGGCCCGTCATAAGTAGCTACCCTCTTAAGAGTACCCGTTGAGCCCTCTATGCAAGAAAAAATTCTCGCAAGGGTGGAGATTTCTTAGGGGAACTCATGGATCCTTAAGTCGGTGCATGGATATAATGGTGCTATGATAGTTCTTTGGACAGATCAATTGTCGTGATCTGTCGTAACATCCCGGTGGCTAGAGGAAGGGAGAGGGATTATCGTCGAAGTGATTTTTCCACGTGGAAGTATCTAAGGAGTGAGGTTTCGGAGTGGGAGGCTCGACATTATGTGCCTTGCATGGGCTCATACCCTTCTTAATTAAGCCTTTTTTGCATAATTAGAGGGAGTTGAGGAAGCTCATATTTATAGACGGGAGTGGAAGGAGGATGCTTTGGGAGAAGCTCCGTGTCTTTGAAAAGATTGTACGGAGCGATGTGTCAGTCGAAGTGGTGGGAGTTACAAGATCTGCGACAGATCACGAAACCGCGAACATGATGACGGTAGCCCTAAATGACATCATTTTTTTAAATAACTCGAAACCCAACTAAAATTCAACTTAAGTGGGAACCATTACATGTGGCGGAGACCACCAGCATGACGAGTTTGCAAAAAATGGGCTTCGAAAAATCTGAATCCTCACTCCTTTGATTAAGCTGTAATGTTCTTCTATTCATTTTGCTCATGTAAACTGCTTTCCAAACTCAGTTTGGGGGTCACGGGCTTCTTGAACAACATGGGTTTGCAAGAAACAGGTTTTGGAGTATTGACAAAAATCCACCACCTTTAACCACTTGCCAAGCTTTTGTTGATTTGATCTTGAAGCCATCTGATGAAGATGCTAAGATCTGGCCACACAGGTGTGCTCCACAAGTCTGATTCATATCTGTTGTTTGTAAAAGTGCAAGATGGTTCTAAGTTTTCCACATGTTCAAATAAAATTATCTTATCGCTTAATAATGTTCTCTGTTTGACATGAGTCAGTAGTAAAGGCTTCCTGCCATTTGCAGGTATGAATTTCGTTTTAAGTGTCACATTGGGACATGGAAGAGATCTTACGTCGACATCACGCATAAGAAATACAGGCGTGGATGGGAAGCCCTTCTCATTTACATTTGCATACCTCACCCACTTTTCTGTTTCTGATATCAGGTTTGCAAGTGAACTGTTTTGATCCTGTTCTCTTTTGACAGAAGGTATGAATGTTCATTAAGTGGATCTCCATGCCGCATGTGGCATAGCATTGCTTGAAAACACAGGTAGAACTTAAAGGGTAAGAAAAAATAACCTTGACACTGATCTTGGAGCACATAGAGCTGGGATATAATTATGGAATAAGGACTTAAGTTTGATACATCAAATCAAGGAATAAGAAGTCATATACTGCTGCCAGGTGCCATGGACTGACCAGAAACTGAAAGGACACCTATGTTGTTGGCCAGAAGTATTTAATGGGAATCTGCCTTGGCCTCACAGGGCACAAACATATTGCCCATCTTCCTCTTCCCAAGCATTGGTACCACTGCAAACATAATATTGCATGCCCATCATCCTCTTCCCAGACAATGGATTAACAGCTAATGAGGGGCCATGCAGAAGGCGACTGCATGTACGTGGCAATTATAGCTAAGGCCTTACCGCCTGCAATATCGCCTCGTGTGGACCTCTGTAGCGATATGATTAATTGTGACTAAGGCTTCCCTATCACGCCTTGCTCAAGGGCTTCTAGCTCTGCACAGAACTCTCCCGTGGAAGGTGAGGCATCTGTGAGAAGTGCATGCCTCGGAGGCTACGTATATTGCAGAAGACTGCTTCCTATCAAAAAAATAAATATATCATCCTATATATTTTGCATGCTTTCAGGCCAGTACTGAGGCCCCTGAGATCGACGAGGGAGGTTGCAAGCAACCTTCGGAGATGCTTGACCGGAACGCTTTCCTGATTTAAATTATTTCTTGCACGGCAGGTCATCTCCTTTGATTTTTTTTTATGTAACGATGGCCTATTAGAACGGACCCCTTGATCTGGGTCACCCTCCCACACCCGTCATCTACAGTTTGGTTCTCGTTCTTCACTAATTATATGTGTTTTACTCCGTTTGGCTCTTATTACGTACGGTGTCGACCTAGAACACCAGCAGATCGACGTCGGCCTCTATTACCTTTCAGCAAACCCACCCTTCCCTTCCTCTTCGTGCAATCGTGCATGTTGGATTCATTCCTCTCTCTCATATGTGCATGGCATTTAATCGCTTGGGACTTTGACTTAATTAATCTGTGCACTTAATTAATTACATGTTGATCAACATATATGTACCTAGCTGAAATCTTACTCACAAGTGACGCCCATCGCTGCTATATATTTGCCCTTTTGCTAAGCAGTTCTTTTGAGCCTAGTTTGCCCAATTTTGGCCATCCATATTGTGCGTATTCTTGATTTTGAAGAGCATGTGATTAGGGTTCTTACTCTCATCAATTCCGTTCAATTTATGTAGGTTAACCGTAATTAAATCCCAAAATTGACCATGGTATAATGTGCGTTTTCAAGTTATCTATCTTTTGACAATAAATAGCCAAATTTTCATGCCATATCCTTATTTTAATTGTGCTTTCATTGGACCGGTGTCATGTTCTTCGCGATTTGGGGCTCGGGTTAGCAGAAACAGCCCTTTCAGGAACTGCTAGGCTTGAAGCGATTACGCAATAGACCATTTGCCCCGGTCATGTGGCCTCACGATCAACCGTTTAGGGGCAACGTGATTTAAATTAAATAGAGGATTTCCTAATGCTTAGCGGCCTTTCTGTCGATCGTTTGTGGTCTTCAGGCGGTCTGCTTATGACCATTTTCCATCCCTATTCAGTAACATGTGTTGATTCGCCCCGGCTTGTTTTGTACAGTTAAACAGCTTGTTGGTCAGGATATTTACATGATATAAACGCACTTCAATTAGGGCAATGAAACATATAATTTAATGTAACTCTTTCCCTTAACATTGCTCTATTCACAACCATCTTTTGCATATATTTGAGGAAGGAAGTAGACTAATGCTCTAATAATAGTTAGCTTAAGTGTTCATTTTGTTAGTCCAAAATTGTTTTAAGGTCATACCACTCCGGTGGGATTGACTGGACCGATCATGCCTACTTTTTCCGCATGATTTGTTAGCCTAATTTCTTGAGCATTGAATACCTCTTTGTCGGATACTCCTTTTGTCGGACTAAGAATTCTTATTTCAAGACCTCCGTAAGTCCTCGTGAGCCTGGGATTCCCACTATAATGTCGGGCAGGTTGTACCATCGAAGCCTGTACCATCAAATCGTGATTCTTATACTAGGTAGACCAAGTTCGCATGGCCTGTTGTCTGGGCTTGCATGCGATCGTGCCCTGGGCCTCAAGCCAACCCTTACGGCCGTCACCTTGACCATTTTCTTCCAGTATTAGACTTGTAAATTGGTTTCAGGTCGACTTATTCTGATTTTAAGTACACTACGACCTCTCACTTGACCCTAGGATCCAGGACCATGCCCTGGTTTGGTCCAGGCATGCCCCTGGTCGGGTTGGGGCCTTTATCCAGTCGACTTTTAAATCTCCTGTGGTCTTACTTCCTAGCGATCTTCATGTGGACCATTTTCCTCTTCATGCGGTCCAATGATAGACCGTTAAGGCATTCTGGGTCGATCCATTGGGACAAGCGTGGGCTGGGATTAGGCAGTCATATATCAGACCGTTTATTACCCCTTGCGGTTCCTATTTGACCGTAAGCAATCCCTGACCTGATTTTTTTGTGAATTTTGTGCTAAACTAATTGATTGTGCTAATCCTCCAAGGCTACATTCTTGTCCTATCATCTTTTGATTTGGACTATTGAGCCTATTCTATCCCTTTCTTCCAAATTTGGGAGAATCATAATCTTAGAAGTTAGGTTACATGAGCTTAACCTTGGAAATTCTATGGCCGAATTACTTGAATGTAGAGACAATTACTTGGGATCATTGATCCACTAAATCAGTGCCAAGGCATCATTAAGGGCCCAGTCTGATCTTGGGAGGACCGCCCGAAAGTACTTGTGTCCTAGAGAGTTTGTAATGACTAGGTGTGGCATTGCACCGAGTACTCGTAAATGCATGGTCAATGACATTCATTAAATGTTCATTTCTTGCTTGAAAACTCTTGATCAGGAATTGTTATATTTGCATGCTTGTCGGCCAATCACGAGAATGATTACTTGACCCATACTTGTTATCTCTGCAATTCATTCTTGAACCATCGTGTTCATTTATTTACTCCGTTGTGATCAATTCTTATATTATTGCACATGTTAAATGGTTAATTACTTAAACAATGCCTGATGATAGAGTGTAATTCGAGCCTTCCGGCTCGTGAGTGGTGGGCCAGAATTCGAATGGTATCGGATAATTCCTAGTATCCAAATCTTGTGTCATTAAACTGTGACTAGGGCTAATGCGAAATTTTCCATCTACGGATATTGAAACTCTGCCCCCTGGAGAGCCTTACTCACATAGTAGATCAGCTTCATGCTCTTCTTGTCTTCTCCAGCGACCACAGTGCTGAGTGTGCTTGGCATCATGGACAAGTAAAGGAGTAGCTATTCATTGGGGAGTGGTTTAGAGAGGAACAGTGGCGATGAAAGGTACCTTTCGAGGTCCTCGAAGGGTCGCTTGCACTCCTAGTCCCAGCTGACGTGTCCTCTCTACTCCAGCAACTTGTTAGCTTGTTTGATTAGTCAAAAGAATGGGAGACACCTCTCGGTTGCATTGGATAAGAATTGTGTGAGTGTGGCTATGCAGTTGGTGAGACACTGCATGTTTCATACATGCTCTGGTCGCCAGCACGGCTTTGATTTGGTTTCAATGCCTTGATGGGTCACCAGGAACCCAAGGAACTTGCCCGACCTCACCCTGAATGTGCATTTGCTTGGGTTAAGCTTCATGTTGTATTGTTGTAGAGTGGCGAACGTCTCTGCTAAGTCCTCCAGATGATCGATCGCATGCAGTCTTTTAACGAGCATGCCATCAATATTCACCTCCATATTGTGGCCGATCTGGGAGTCGAACATGTGATTAATAACACATTGGTACATAGCTCCAACATTTTTTAACCCAAATGGCACCCTCGTGCAGCAATATAAGTCGTGGTCGGTGATGAAAGATATCGTGTCCTGGTCGGGCCCATGCATGTTGATCTGGTGGTATCTGGAATAGGCATCTATAAAACTTAGCATCTCATGCTTTGCTGTTGTGTCGACAAGCTGGTCAATCCGCAGCATTATGAAGTTGTCCCCAGAGGTGGCTTTATTGAGGTTAGTGTAGTCGACACACATCCACCACTTTCCCCCTGCTCTTGGGGACTAAGATTACATTAGCAACCCAATCCAGATACTGGGTTGGTTGGAGTAGTCTGGAGCGCAGCTTCTCACTCACTTGCTCCCAAATGATTGCTTGTCGCTCAGGTTACAGCGTCCCATGCATTGTTGCACCGAGCGACATTTGGGGACTAGTTTCAGCTGGTGGGTGATTATTTTTGGAGGGATCCTGGGGTGCTCATCCTTGGACCAAGTGAACACATCCTGGTTTGCCACTAGGAAGCGTCGGTAAGGCTCCTTCTCATGCTTAAATAGTAGCGAGTCGATCTATAGGGTGCGGTCTGAGCTTTTGCCAACTTGGATGAGAAAGAGATCCTCGGCTGGCGTACTTTCACTTGGTCCAGGCATGTCCATCCTCGGCTTCTTCTCCAGTGGGGCGTCTTTCACTTTTCTTTCCCTGGTGGAGATCAAGTAGCACTGGCGGGATTCTCCCTAGTTTCTTTGGACTTCCCCCACTCCATGGGGAGTGGGGAATTTCAATTTTTGATGGTACGACGAGGGAACCCCCTTCAACATGCCCAGAATCTACTGGCCAATGATGGCATTGTAGCTAGTCATGCCTCGCGTGATGGTAAAATAGGCCACAAAGGTTATATCCCGTGGGGTGATTTTGAAGGTGATTGGAAGGGAGATTTGCCCCTCGGGATAGACCATAGAGCCAAAAAATCCATATAGGGATGTATGTAACGTCACTATGCAGGAGAGATCCACACCCATCAAAACAAGACAGTCATAAGAAATGATGTCTAGACTACTTCCAATACCTACGAAAATAAGACACACTGTACATTGGTTGATGGTCATGGAGACTACTAGGGTGTCAAAATGTGGAGTGGTCATGACTGCCAAATCTTCATCTGAGAAGGCGATGGGTTCCTTAAGGCGATCCTAAGTAGGGGTCTGAGTGGTCGAGCCATGGTGGCTCACATCATCGTGATCTACTTGGCTGACCTGGGAGGTGTATGTCCAACGCCTTCTGGAGCTATCCCCCCTGATGTTGGCCCTTCGGAGATCATGATGATGTCTTTTCTATTGGGTTGGTTGTCAATGGGAGATGACTGTAGATGCCTAATTTTGGACATCCCGTAGACCCTAATTTTGCCACCATAAGAGTGACATATTTTTCGGGATGATTGAACCCTCGAGCCCCCATTTCTAGTCTAATGACTTGATAGGGTTTAAAACCATCGAAATAGTGGGCCAAATCAACTTTCTGAACATCCGAAATGATAGACGCCAAATCACCAAAAGAAGGCCAGATAGCTGGCCGCCCAAGGCTTTTAATTTTGGTGGCAACATCCTTGGCTGCCCAGATGTCTAGGGTGGCTAGGAGCATGGCCGCCCATGTCTCCTGGGGGGCTAGATACCTGGCCACCCAGGTCAGTCTAAATGGCCATCGGTGTGGCCGCTTTTTGATAACCACCTGTCAACCCACATTTTCATGATTCTGCCCACTACGGACGCATCCTCCTCAACCCACCCCACTCCGGAGAGTCAAGACACCCATAGCCACGCACGAACTCCCTTTTGGAGTGGTCCAAAGTCCCCTTACGTGGATTCAAGCCCCATTTTTGAATAGATTTTGAGGAGGGAAATCCCTCCAGGTACAAAAATTGGAACCTAGGGTTTTGGCAAGGAGTTGGTAGTCTTGGGAGATGGGAGGTGAGGAGATTTCGAGCAGGAGAGTCCCTTGAGCATTGTGAGAGCTCCGAGAGCCCTTTTCCACCTCCATCCCACCTATCCAAGACACAAATCAAACATAGAGAGCTCTGAGATCTGCTCGTGAAAAAGGTTCTGCATCTACTGCCGGAGGAGACATCTTCCACAAAAAATAGCCATTGATCTGACCATCACCTTCCTTGAGCAGCCATAGATCTAGCCACCTACTACCAGTCGACGGGAAAACCCCATCTTTTCTTCCCTCTGCTTCTTTTCTACTACATTTTAGTTCGTTTGCATACACCCCTTTCTTTTCTATCGCATTACATGCACGATAGCTTTCCCTAGATCTCTATTTCAAAAAGGTTTTTATCCTAAAACATAGGAAAGGCAGATGGTCGAAAGTCTTAACCATCCCCCTTCCTAACCCCATTCCCAGTACGATTGACCCCGATTGCATGTTTCCCCTTTTATTTTGAACATATATTACATTTTCACATTCTAATGGGTTCATTTTCTTTGTTTACTAGTTGAATTTCAATAACTTCATAGCATATTCACAGATTCGAACTCCTTGTTCTTGGTCAGTCGCGAGTGAGAATAGGTAGGACTCACATTCTCCTATTTGGGAAGGCATTTGTGATCACCCTACTCTTGTAGGACTTAGGTAAAAGTCCCTGGCGACCACCTTTTGTTCACTAACCCATGCACTGTAGTGTTGGACTAAGCTACTATTCTGAGCATCTGCACCAAGGATGAAGATAGTCAATTTTTGGCACCTACAACCCTCTAACGATCATGATAGGACCCTCCCACTCACTGTGAGTCATCTAAATTAAAGTCTACCAAATTTATTTTCCAGTAAATTCCTTCTTCCTTCTCTTTATTTCGATTTTCTATCGCTTACTGTGCCGATTGTGTGACTGGTTTACCAGCAGAACCAATATAGGAGGTTGCCAAGTTTCTGGCTGCCCAGAGCCAAAGCAGCCAGGAACCTGGCCGCCCGACACTCCTAGGCATCTAGGAACCTGGCCGCCCAAGTTCTGACACCAGCGGTCGATCCAGTGGTCTTCTATTTTCATTC
>JANBPO010000076.1:134824-146972 GCA_024336825.1 Amorphophallus titanum
CATCGGCCGCAAGGCCCGCTTCCCTTTTAAATGCACCATCCACACTGAGTTTGTGTATATGGCATGGAGGAGGGGTCTAACGCACCACCCGTGGCAGGTTCAAACCACGATCCAGAAAGGATACACCCCAATGATGAAGTAAACAAATCTGGGGTGGGGAAAGCCACCTCCCCTTCGCGAATAAGCCAAGGACAATGTCCCGCAAATGGAATATACATTTCTGGATAATAAGCTGAGAAGCCATAGTCACTCCCTCAAATCTGCAGCTATTCTGACTGCACCAAATCTCCCACAGAGACGCAAAGAAGACCACCCGAGCAATGCTGCCTACCAAAGAGGAGATGTGAGTTGATTCAAAGAAGTGGATGATGGTCTGTATGCAAGACGAATCTAATAGCAAAGCACCGCCAATCCATTCTGCAAAGAACACCCAGACCCTACGGGTAATGTCACTGAAGAAGAGCAGATGTACTATCGATTCTTGAGTAGCCACAGAGTAGCAGACACACTTCAAACAAAGCTAAATACTGCAATGCATGATCATGTCAACAGTTGGGAGACAACCATGCACAATTTTCCAAAGGAAGACAGACCACTTTGTAGGGATATGAGCAGCCCAAAGAGCTGACCAATCCATGGAAGTGATAAAATCCTGAGTAACCTCCCGAGCAGAGCAGGCAGAGAAGCGAGTAGAGGGAGAAGGGCACCAAATCCAGATATCCTTGGCCTCCGAAGAGGAAAGAACATGGTGAAAAGTCATCGGCAGATAGTACTGAGCAGCCATATACCAATGAATAGAGTGTGGGTCCGCAAGGACCTGACTCACCGAAATCAGCTTGTCACTAACAGAGTGCCACAATCGCAATGGAATGAAGTAGCGAAGCGGCCTATTATTGATCTGGACATCATACTATAAATAAGCCGAAGAACCCACAACAGCAGGGATAACACGGTGGTTCTTAGCAATAATGAAAGTTGCCTTGATCCATAGTGCCTGATCAGGAGATTTGATGAACGGGAATTTTGCTTCTGAAAAATGACATCACTAAAGGTGTTTTTCCTTGAAGAATCTAGACCACAAAGAAGAGTTGGAGATCACATTCTAGAGTAGCTTCACCCCATTAGCTGCCTGCATCTCCTCAAGGCTGATGATACCCAGTCTGCCATGCCGCTTAGGCTAACAAATGGTGGCCCAAGATTTCCATTGTTTCTTGGGTGCACCTTCATATGAACCCCAGAAGAAATGGGCGAGCAACCTGTTAATTGATCTGATAACAACGTGAGGAGCAGCCATGGCAGACAAGGTGTAAAGAGGGATAGAAGAGAGGATATCCTTGATGAGGATAACCCTCCCCCCGGCTGACAGAAAGTTGGCTTTCCAGGACTATAGTTTGCAAGTCACCTTAGCCACAAGATGTAAAAAATAGGCAGCAATGGACCTTCCATGAAAGACAAGAATACCCAGGTAGGTG
Organism: Amorphophallus titanum; assembly: GCA_024336825.1. Lineage (NCBI taxonomy): Eukaryota > Viridiplantae > Streptophyta > Magnoliopsida > Alismatales > Araceae > Amorphophallus > Amorphophallus titanum. Next base: position 136,297 of record JANBPO010000076.1, read on the forward strand.
AAAGGAAGGATTTTCCTATTAAACCCTGTGAGGGCTGAGATAGCATTGCAAAAGGCAGCATGCACCTTCTTGTGCACAATGAAGGAGCTCTTAGCAGCATTAACCAGCTGACCTGAGGAAGCTTCATAACTACGAACAAACACCATGAGATTTCGAATCGATCTGACATCAGCATTTGAGAATATAAGAGTATCATCCGTAAACAAGAGGTGGGTGATAGGGATACACCTCCTATAGGAGCGGTAGTAACTGACCCTACCAGCTAAGAAGAGGTTATGAAGTCCTCTGCTCAAAGCTTCTTCAGCCAGGATAAACAATGTTGGGGCAATGGGATCTCCTTGACGGAGGCCCCTAGAGGATTTGAAAAAACAAGCAAGGGAACCATTCACCAAGACTGGCCTGTTACTTTGGTATGCCAGACAGGGGTCAGTGACCTGAGAATTTTTCTCACCAGCTCTTGATCCTTATATGTCTTGCCTAGGGAGCCAGCTAAGAAGCGGCTCAGCTATGAAAAGTGTACCCGTTAGAAACGCAGGTGGCTCGGGCTTTGGTGGCTCTAAACAAGATGGTTCCGAATAAAGTTCGGAAGGAGAGGGTGGCAACGTAGCACTCAAGGGTGGTGAAGGAGCTCGTGTCCTTTCTATCCTATCCAACCAATCCGAAAATATTTTCCTGATTTAATCAAAGGTGCGGGTTAGAGGAAGGGACTCGTGGTGGTTTCGCTCCTCGTCTCTCGGCTTGGGGGTGGGCCTAGGCTCGACTACCTATGGGGTTTCTTGGTTGGAGGTGCTTGGAGGGAACTGGATGGCGGTACCAAGGTGATGTTGGTTTGAGGCAACTGGGCAGGCCACTTGATTGGGGGTGCTTTGGTGGGTTTGGATGGAGGTAAAGGGGCTTGGTTGGTTGGAGGTGTGGCCCTCTTGATTGTGGGGGATCTGGTTGGGTCGGCTAGTGGTATGACCCCCATGGTTGGAGGTAGGTGGGCACGAAAGGTAGACCCTCCTAAGTGCTCTCTTCATGTCCCACCATGAGTCGATGGGCCTTAGCCTCCTATCCTCCCGGAAGTATTTGATGTCCCTCCATGTTTCGGCAGCTTCATAAAAAAGTCACCCTTTGGCAAAGTCAACTTACATGGGACCAGACATAATGTACACCTCAAAGTAGTCGTCCATAATGGCTTCCCACTCTAGGCAGTCACTCGGGTTTTCAGAGCCATAGATGTCCTGGGCTACTGGCCTACAGAGGTAGTCGGGTTGGTTTTCCCATCTTTGGGGGTATCGCCACCTTTCATAGGATGTGGGCCTTTGGTAATCCATGGGACACGGGGAGCTATAAGATGGCCATGCCAACACTTGATGACAAGACACTAGACACGACTCGAAAATGATAAGACAAGTTGGAATGCCGACTCGACTAATAACCTAGACTTAAGACACTTTGTTTTATCCCCTTTTCATGCAATGATAACCCTAGACTCAACTTGCACTCTGATACCATTTTGATGTGTGACGGGCACGCGACCTCAGACTCTAGCTCGTGATTGTCCCTATGCGAGTGAAACGTTGGACCGTGCGTGGTTGAGAAATTGGCAATGAGTCTCGGATATCGAGTTTTCCTTGTATACTTAGATTGAGTCACTAGACGGGTCACTCACTCTCGCCCTCTCGCAGCGCTGATAACAATATATCAGACTGAGGATGACACACAAATATTTTGGGATTTTTCTGAGGGTTTTTTATGGTGGAATAGATTTTATGGTGGAGGTGGGTCGGATCTGGACTACACAGGACAGAACAGAAACTGGAGTGACAGGTGGCTCAAAGCCACCCAACTCTGGACAGCCCACTAGACCTACTAAACCCAACGGTCCTTGAGTCCCGAGACTTGGGTCAAGACCGTCGCACTTGACGACACGGTGCCGTCAATCTGGCCTAGTCCCTAGGTCTGAAACTACGATAGCACAATTCTCAAGGTAGCTTACAAGCTATCGAATTGATCCCCTACCCAAGAAAAGAGTAGAGAACCTTCAGCCCCAGGCTGGGTGACTGGACTCACAGTCTAAAGCCATACACATAGCCCACTCAGAAACCACCTTTCCTAGAAACCCCCATCGTGCGGTGAAGACCCCCCGCACTCAAGCTGACTCACGGGGACTAGCTCAAGCATAACACGGACACCCAGAACACACACATAGGGTCACCCGGACCCTCTAAACACACGGGCATGCTAATCAAGTTAACGCGGTATCTTTGGACACCAAAAAATACGAACAATGTACCCTCGGGGTGTCTGGGACGTCCACGGCCAAGGGGAACACGACACACACTCTCCCCCGCACTCTAGCCAACAGGGCATGAACGCGCCCTAACCCTGCTCCGCGATCATTAACGTGCCCTCGGTGAAGGGCGCGATCTGATCGGAATGCGCCCTACGTGTGGGTCGCATCAACACATTGATGCACTCATCCCAGGGTCACGATAGTGACTAAGGAACGTGGTAGTCACCCCCACTACGTTATTAATGTGACCTCCAAAGCGACCGCGACCCTGATGGTCACGACCGGTCACTGGGGCACGATCTAAACCACCCTACTGTTCATCTTTCCCGATGAATGTGACCCCACGATACGACACCTTCTTGAAGAACGCGACCACTGTGATGGTCGCGATCTCAACCTGAGATCGAAAATGGTGAACACTGCGGAAAAATCCATCCCACGACACAATCACACCCACGTGATAGGGAAAACAAGGGGAAACCATTCCCCAACATCTCTAGCACCGAGAGGACCCATTCAAACCCTAAAAACACGATCAAAACGTGAAATCATTTTAACCCTGATGGAGAAATAAACCCTCTAGGCTCGCCTCGGGCTACCAAACTTGTGGGAAATGAGGTACTAGAGCAAGGGAACCGTCCCCCTACCTTCACTGAAGATTCTGTGCACCGAGGATATCGATCCACCAAGAAAATGCTGTTAAACCTCTGTCGGGCTCGCGATCCCGTGAATCGCCTCCACCATCATGATCCTCGTCCCGCGCACATCACTCCTCACCCCATGACTCTCGCTGCCCCACCCTCACCGTCTCCGTCGGCTACCCAGAGTGAGAGGGGGAGAGGGGAGAATGTGAGAGAAGAGTGAGGGAGAGGGAGAGAAATGAGAGATGGGGAGAGAGAAAAAGGGTTGGGTTTAAATAGAAAATTTAAAAATTTTGAGAAATACCAAAAATAGGAAAAAATACTCTCCATGATCCTCAAAAAATGTACAACACACTGGCAATGTCTCGGAGTCGGAGAACACAACGGTTCACCCTGTAGAGGGTTCCGTAGGCGTATCAGGGGAAAACATGCGTAAACCTCAAAATGCTCTATGGGACTCCCGAAAGCGATCCGAAACCCACGGATCCTAATCCAAAAAAATATCCGAAAAAATTGGGGCATTACAAGAAGTGCTCGGGAAGGGGACGTACAGGCTGACAACTCTGGATGGGCGAGAAATTCCACAAACTTGGAACTCTATGAATTTTGGAGCATTCTATCAGTGAATGAAAATTGTTATCCCTTCTCACCACTCTAATTGCTCCCATTACCTGTGGATCATTACGATTCATCCTCCGAGCTTCCAAGAGGCAAGCACTCATGCTCCTCTCAGAAACTATGGTGGCTTCCGAGCTTCCAAGAGGCGAGCACTCATGTTCTCCTCTGAAATAATGGTGGCTTTCGAGCCCCCAAGAAGTGAGCACTCGAGCTCCCCTCCAAAACCGCTCAAGGTGGCTTTTAAGCCCCTAAAGGCGAGGAAGAATCTTCTCTTCTTCATGAAGAAGGGTGTAGACTCACCTCCAAATAATCAAAGGTGGCTTCTAAGTCTCTAGAGACGAGCAAGAATCCTCTCCTCTTTAGGAATAAAGATGTGTGCTCACCTCCAAAATAATCTAGGGTGACTTCTGGGCCCCCAAGGGGCGAGCAAAATCCTCTTCTCTTCAGCTCCCCCAAAATCACCAATAATTGTGTCTGAGCTTTCAAGAGGAGGCAACAATCCTCTCCCAAGGGATGAACATTCACCATCAAGGATAACTACACAACAGCGAGCATTCATGCTTTGGCCACTCAGCCTCTAGGAGATGAGCAATAATCCACTCCCCTTCAGGAGAAGAGCTACGCTCCCCTGTACAATCAATGATGGCGGCTTCTAAGCCCTCTGGAGGAAGGCAACAACATCCCCTTTAGAGATCACAATGGTTGCTCTGCCCCTAGAGGCGTACATAAACCCTTCAGAGGCCCGACCTACTCTACGAAGCATACAAGCACTCCACTCGAAGGTGGCCTGACAGGGTCCATGCAACATCCTTGAAGCATACACACAACTATGCCATGAACAAGTCCTAGGAGCATGCAAGAAATAAAAATAAAGTGGAAGGGAAAGAGCAAGTATTTATTCATCCATTTATTGACGGTACAAGGCCACCAGTCGCTGTCTACCCACTCATTTGTCCAAAGATAAGATAATAGTACAAGGTCACTGCCGCGAAAATGGATTGGAGCCACCAAAGCCATGGCAGCATTAGTGTCTTCGTGATAGTCGTTGAACTAGCCTTGCACAAAATCCCTATCCACATCGACTTGCTCCTTGGACGTAGTTGGAGGAGGATCTGACCTGGTCGGGGTGCCATCCGTAGGATTGACGCCCTTGGGAGGCACGGGGTCTAGAGGAACCTCGATCGCTAGCCTCACCAGGGGAGGGTCAGCCCCCACCGTGATGACGACAGGTGTGCTGGGGTCCTTGGCCAACATGGAATCAGGGATTGATTGAGACATGGTTGCAACAAAGGTAAGTTCGACAGAAACAAGAAATGCGAGATACCCTGGAACGGTCCCATAACCCTACTATTTATAGGGGAGGGCTTCACCCCTTCGAAGAAGTGGTGGCGGGCCACCCCCTGTTTGCGGTGGTTGGTTTCCCTCATGGAACTCACGCGTTATGGGAAAGTGGGTACTCGTTAATGGCAACATAATCAAGAAAAAAGTAAGCAAATACAGAGGAAGGGAAGACACAAAATCTACCAAGCAACCAACACGCAAAGAAAAAAGTAACAGAAGGGAGATTTTTATTAATGGGGGGGAGTACAAGTGGTTAATCGTCCTCTTTAGGATGAAATCGGTTAGGTTGGAGGTTAGTCACCCCTTGATATAGTAAAAGCAGTCCACCTTCATCAGGGCATCGTGCCAGCCCTGAAGGTGGCCCTGCTTGTACTCTTCGGAGACCCCCCTGCTACTCCCTTTGTCCACCAGCGGGTCTGGAGCTGGAAACGTCACCTTGAGAAAGCATGGCCACTTGGAGGGAAGCTCCTCCTGTGAAAGCTCTACCGTCTCAGACGACATCACTCCAAAAAGTGATTCAAACAAAGAGGAGTGCGTTGGGTCCCTTTAGGGTTTCTCACAGGACTCCTATTTATAGGAAGTAGATAAAGCTCCTGAAAAAGACCAGGGGTTTTCACCCCTTCTCGATCCAACGAGAAACGAAGCGACAAAATCCTGAGAATCACGCCCTCAAGCATCTTGCACTCCCCGAAGAAGCTTCGACTGTCAGTTTGTATCTCGAGAAAGACTTAGACGGAGGAAGGCAAACACAGGACTCCGGGGAAACTAAAGAGACGTTGATCGACCAAGACTTAAGAGGAAAAGGTAAACATATTTCATAAATAGGCCAAAAGGCATACAAAAGAGGGGCTATGTCTGCTTAGACGTGCCCAAATGACAAAAAAGAGAAAGAAAAAAAAAGACAGGGTGAGCACTTCACCCTATGGTGCTCGCCCTGGATGATGGAAGCAAGAGCAAGCACATCACCCTGAGGTGCTCGCCCCCTCGACTGCATGGGCAGGAGCTGGGCCCTAGATCTTGGGCACATCTATGGGGACTGGCCCCACTAGTGGAGGGTTGTCGGTCAAATCAACCAGCTCCTAGTCCATCGGGTGTTCACCCCGATGCCCTGCTCCGCCGTGCTCGACTCTTCTTCACCCAGCTCCTCCTCATCCTGGCCTCCCATGAGCTGGAATGGCGTAGCAGGAGGCTACAAGGCCGACACTTGGACCCCCATGTCATTAGTTGAAGCCTAAAGGGTGGCCACCCATCCCTCCTTGAAGCCGAGATCCTTCGCTAGGCCATAGACCTCGACAATGGCCGTGTTCAGCTTGGCCTCATACTCCGAGGACTCCCAAAAGCCCTCCATAGCGTTCGCGCCAGCCGCAACTACTATTGCCTCCAACTCCATGACCAGAGCTGCCGCCAATCCAGCATTCACATCAGCCTCGGTCACAACGGCCCCTAGCTTCGCTACCCGTGCCTCAGCTGTAATGCCCCGAATTTTTTAGTTATTCAGATCCTTTTTGTGGGTCCCGGAGTGTGTTTTGTGATTTATGTGTATTTTTTCTGATGATCTTTCGGAACACTATGCAGGGTGAACCGTTGTATTCTCTGACTCTGGGACAGTACCACTGCATTATATGTCTTTCGAGGATCGTGGAGGTAATTTTTCATATTTTTTATTTTTTATCTTAAAGCGGGAGTAGAAGTCAATTTTGTCTTAATGCTGGTTGGTTGAAAATATGTTATCGTGACTTCAAGTAACCATGTATTTACGTGTTTGTTTGGTATATTTCGTTAGTACCTCCCCTGTCCCGAAGAATATTGGGGTGGGTATAGGAGAATCATCCACGAAATGTCGAGAAAATCTCTTGATTGACGGTCATGCCCGAACGGCACTCCCGTACCCTATAATGAGTGGGGATCTGAGGATCAGTCCCTCTGACACTCTTGATCACTTGCAGGGTTGTCAATCGGTAGCTACTTTTTATTATGGGCCCATGTTTATTATGATGATACACGCATTTAGGTTTATCGAGTGGACTAGGCGTGATCGTACTCGGGAGGGCTCATACCTTGCCGAGACGATATATGCCGAAAGGTGGCATTTGTTAATGTAAGGCCATTATGGCCACGTAGAATAACAACTAAGCAGAAAACCCGAGTAAACATAATGTGAAATTGATCCTCGGAGTTTTCAAGAAAATTTTGGTGGCATCTCCCCCTGTCCTAGAACATATTGGGGGAGATATATAAGACACCCGTCCACAGCGAGCTGAGATGGGCTCCATAACAAATGGGCATATCAAAATGATAGCCTGGAACCAATAGTGGGTAATGAATGTTTTGCCAATTAATTTTGACCCATTTTGGTGCCATGGTGTATGCACGAAGGCTTTAGGGAAAGCTGGCACAACCATGGACCGAGGGGCCTAAGAGGGTCAAGGCTCTGTTTGCCTTTAAGGTGGTCTATATATTGTTTCCATTACAGGGTCGTTGGAGTTCACGCCGTGATATAGTGAAGCCCCATGACCAGGTGGGATAATCAGGAAAACATAGGAAAGCATGACAGTTTCCTGAGATAATTCTAACAGCATCTCCCCTTGCCTCGGAATATGTCGAAAGAGATGTATGGAAAACCCATCCACAGTAAGCTGAGACGGGATCCATAAGAGATGGGCATATCGGAGCTCGTGAACTGAGAGGGCCGAGAAGCAATGTGGCACTATTCTCCGTAAGGCAGTTCATTCGATGTTCCCCTAATGCAGTCATCGGAGATCATGCTGTGGTTGAGAGTGAATCTCAGTAACTCGACAGGATAATCGAAAATTCAGAAAAATGTGAAGAAACATAATGTTGGGGGTATAACCCCCTGATATTGTAGCCCCGGAAAATGGCCCAACACTGATTCAAGAGGAGACAATGGTGTGGTTGATACATTGGTCAGCTAAAGGGGTAAAAGCCTATATAGTCAGCCATGCATGGCTTAAGGCACAAGGGCCTAGGGGCCAGGAGTGAGGATTAAGTGGTCTGGCTCTTGCATGGGAAGGCCATGGATCTGATAGATCCAGTGGCTGAGTTATGCATATGTACATGTGTATAGTTAAGATGATGAACCGCCGGCTGGGAGATTTGATGGCTAATTGATGTGGGTAGAGTACCAACCGGCGGCCAAGTGTGGTGAGGACACATGAGCTAGGGATCAGCGCGACTCGATAGGCTGACAGTATAGGACACACAGTGCGACTCAGGCTATGCATGCATCGTTGTGGCTAGGAGATAGCTTGGAGTCCTAGTACGCCTCATTGCTGGTCGTGTTGTCCATTGAGTGGCGTCGTCACCTAGAGTCTCAGGTTCGCATCCCGTCCCGGATCAAAGTGCATGAGGCAGTAAAGTGCACTCACGATGGCATGCTAGCTAATCCAGCAGCCACCAATCTGAGTGTTCTGGCGGCCGTGCATGCATGTATACATATCTGAGAAAAGGGATTAGCAAATGTTTTGGCGGCCAAGATAGGTGGGACGTGAGTGGCACAGTGGCCTGTAGTGTAAAGGTAATCCGGTGGCCTCGTGGAGATGACCCGGCGGTTGGTGGATAGGTGAATGGACCGACAGCTTCACAAGGCAATAAATTGGCAGCCAATTGATGTGGGTGGAGTGCTAACTGGCGGCCAGGGTGGGAATGTCTACTGATCCAACAGCAAAAGGGAATATGGAATAGCAGGGGAGTCTGACAGCCAGCTTGGAGGAGCATAAGTGATTCGACGGCCTAAAGCGGGGTTGCTGAAACTGGCGCGGCTAGGAAGAGGGATGGTGGTTTGGCGCGTTGAAGAGATTAGGATCCGACGGCTAGAGAAGCGGGGTGAGTCGACGGCCAGTGGATGTGGCAGCAAAAGGTGAGAAGGGGTGATCCAGCAGCCAACACGAGCCGGATCAAGTCCCTTACCGTCGGATTAATAGGAAGAGCAGAGCATTGCACCAGTTGAAGGATTGTGAGCCAATGGGAGCCAGGGTAGGCAAGGGCTAATGCAGAGGGTGAGTATGGATGGATTAGTGTGTTCCATAGGGCCAAGAGGTCCCTGTTCAATGCAGAATCGACCTAAATTCATGATTGGATTGAGGAAAACTTAATGGAACGATGGGGGAGTTACAGACGGAAACATGAAATTGGAGGAACCCTTGGGGCACTATCGTAGCACTATTTTATGCAAAGCTCGATATCCCCCGCAAAACAAATGCTTGGAAATCATGTCTAAGGAACATGACAAATCCCTGGCACTCCATGGGGTTGAAATTCATAAAATGGCAGCATAAATGTAATCTTCTATCCCAGACAGTGAACACGAATAGACAGGAACAAGACTAATAACATTAAATCAATTTCTTCCCCTTCGCTCGGTATATCCAAGGATCACATCTAGAAAATGTGATGAATCTCTGGCATATGATGGGAGCTTTGATGGCGGGAGACTATCAAAGATAGGATACTCAGCACATATAACCTTGGGACAATCGATTCGATCCAGGGATATACTCTGGCCATCACATAATCGCAGAGAAGAGGCAGAAAGAGAGGGAGGAGGGGAAACGAATAAAACGCTCAAAACTGCCAAACCAAACAACCTCAACTCATTTGTTCACTTCCAATGCATAATACATGATACAATAAATTTCAGGGAGGAGATTACAACACGCAACAGATGGGGAAAGAATAAAAATAACAAGGGGAAGGGGGGCTATAGCCTGTCAAAGGCCTTACATGGCGGGGCTTCCACAGTAAGAAGGCCTCTGCTCCTATTTCACTGCTCACTTCCTTCAACTGGTGGCTCTCTCTCCTTTTTTCTCTCTTTGATTCTTCTCTGTGTTTTTTTTGCTTCCCCTTTTTTCTTCAGATGCTCTCTTTGTTCCTCTATGGCCTCTCGATTCACTGCTTTTTCGAAGCCTGTGGTCTTTATATAGGAAAAATGGGGGCTCCTTGATACGACGGCCAGGATGGCAGGGAGAGGTGATCTGGCGTGCCCTCTGGCTGCCGGATCAAGAGTGGTCATTGGGTCACCCCCTAATCTTGGCCCATTCGAGCTCTTTGGCACATTTTCTTCTTTCTCAGCCCATTCAAGTCTGGCTTTGGCTCATTTCATATTATTTAAGTCCCTTAGCCCTTTTTCTCCTTCTTTTTCCTTCCTCTCTTATTCTTCATTCCTTAAAAATGAGAAATAGCAGAAATAAGATATTTCAGCAGAAGTAAGATATTTCAGCATTATTATTATTACATTATCTTTATTACTATCAATTTTTCGTGTGTTAACAAGGGTACAACCAGCTCGGCATCCTAGTGAGAATCTCATGCTCATGGAAACTTATGGAGGTCTTGAAACAAGATAACCTAGTCTGGCAGAAGGAATATCTGACGAAGAGGCTCTCAAGTCCAAGAAAAGTTTCCTATAAAGTGCAGTGACTAATAGCAACGTACCGGAGTACGGGCTATATGTAAGTAACAGAAATCAAAACTAAGATAAGAAGGGAACATGCTTAAGCATAAATCTTCGTGTAATCAATTGAAATTCCTTGATTTACAAACTATACAAAGTTTTGGTATGAAATTAACATATAATGAAACTAAGCTTTAAAATATGCTAACTCTAAACATGAAGTCATGCCATGATCAGGAAACACAATTAATGAACTAAGGCTTGCATAATAACATAGATATATTGTGGAAATAAACAGACTTTGATCTAGTTACAAGAACCAGATAATGGTTTGTCGAATACCGCTACCATGAAATCACAGTCTCTGCATGACTGCCATCTCTCTACC
>JANBPO010000082.1:0-22620 GCA_024336825.1 Amorphophallus titanum
CAGCATCTCCCCTTAGCTTCAATTTATGCCAGGTGAGGATAGGAGACCGTCCACGCAGTGGCGGGATGGAATCCGAGTAGTGGTTAGGATGCTGTCCCTCGATGTACATCTTCGAGGAGACATCCCAACTTGTTAATCTTCCCCAAGGGACAGAGCCGAAAGGGGTACGCGTTGATGACGTTCCCTTGGCTTATTGGGGTTGTCATTATTGAATCACAGTTCCGGCAGCATCTCCCCTTATTTTTGATCATGCCAAAGAGGAAATAGGCCATCACCCACGGAGTGCCGGGATGATGGTCGAAACGGGAGAGCGCTGAGGCTCCTAAATGATGTAATCGCCTTACGATAATGCTTGATATTCCCCTTTGGAAGCCGGCGGGACTCATGAAGAGGCAGAGCCCTCTGAACTTGTGGGATTGCAAATGTAGGCCCAGTTCGGGACAACAGAATGTAGGGGAGGTCATTCCCCGTTAATTTATTCCCTGGGATTTCGGTGGAGACTCATGGGCATCCCCGGATAAATCTAACAAGGTTGGTGGAGATTCCAAGAGGGTCTGTGGAAGGTTCTCGGTGCGAGTATCATTGAACCTATAGGAGCTCTCAGCGCGGCGTAGGGTGGAAGGGATATCGGTGTCGGGTGACAAGTCGACGCGGCCATTGGCGGGAAGAAGAGGGGAACAGCTCTCGACGCGCATAGGTTCCTGGTGCATGAACCCCCGCGCCGATGGCTGTTCATGGCGCCGAGAGACTCTGGCACCGAGAAGCCCAATGCATTTCCAGAGCTCTATTTCTTTTGGTATTTTCAGGGATTACATGGATTCTGGATTTAAATTAGAAGGATCCTGGAGTCAAATGTAGACTGTAATGGGGGGGTTTACAGGGTAATATAGGTTCATTGGAAATTGGAATGGGTTAGGGAGCATATTAAGGGATCAAGGTCTCCACTGGTCACAGAATAATCCCAGGGGATCTGTTCTATTGCCTGCCATCTAGGAGATCAAGAGATGCCTGTCTCTGATCCCTGGGATGACTCTGTGGCTTAGAGAGAAAGAGATAGAGGGACATATAGACCCTACGATTGCGCAGATCATCAGAGGGGGAAAGGGAAAGAGCCCAATAACCCATGGAATAGGATTGGGGCTCCTCCCTCGCCATTCCTCCGGGGGGGTCTTTATTACCATTATTAGCATCGTCATATGTCACGTTTATAGTGTGCTAGTGAAGAGAAGACAGTGAGACGGTGGGTAATGCATCGACGCAGTGCGTCAGTGCGTCGGCGCAGGGAGAAGAAGAGGGGGAGGCGCAGGGTGATGCGTCGACGCAGTGAGAGAGGTGGCGACGAGCATGCCGGCGAAGGGGCAAGGCGGCACTGTTGTGTCGACACACTGTGGCAGTGCATTGACGCAGTGAGAAAGGGAAAGGAGCGAGCGTGCCGGTGAAGGAGGGGCCTAGCAGCGCTGCTGCGTCGACGCACTGTGGCAGTGCGTTGACGCATCGAGAAAGGGGAAGGAGCGAGCGTGCGAGCGAAGGGGGGGCCAGGCAACGCTGCTGCGTCGACGCACTGTGGCAGTGCGTTGACGCGACGAGAAAGGGAAAGGAGCAAGTGTGCCGGCAAAGGAGGGGCCAAGCAATGCTGCTGCGTCGACGCACTGTGGCAGTGCGTTGACGCAGTGGGCCATTTCAGGGCTTCTGGAGGCAAAGGGACTTAAGGCTGATGCGTTGACGCACTAGGGCAGTGCGTTGACACAGTGAGAGCAAGCAGGATCATTGAAAGCCAGCTAGATGATATACCCATTCCTCTTGATGGCCTTAAGGCCTTTTCTTTTCTTCTGACTCTTGATTGAATGTAGTTTTATATTAATTAGTTCTTTGTGATTATCCCGGTTATGGGTGTTCATTAATTGTTGTTCCATTTGTTTGTCGCTCCTCTTCTTTTGTTGTGTCCTCATCCTGGCAAAATTTCGACAGCATCTCCCCTTGACCCCGAGCGTAAGGGAGATATAGGGAGCACGCCCACATGGAGTGGCGGAACCCAATAGTTGGAGGTGGGCGTCCGAAGATGGCAACACCTTGGATAAACCTCGAAAAACATGATGGGAGCGATGGGAGCAACAGAAGGAGGGTTATAAGGCTAGCCGGACCCGAACGGGTGGAGACCATGAGAGACCCAAGGAAAAGGGAGTTTTACTCATGAGAAGGAAGGGCCATGGATGGCCTTGGACATTCGGACGCCAGGGAAAAGATACATGGTAGAGGGGGGAAAAGAAGACGAAGAGAGATTAAAAGAAGAGGAGATGGGGGATGCGATGCAACTGGGCAAGGGGGGGGGGGAACGGAGCATGAACTCCCCCCCTTTCTTCTCTCTTCCCCCTTTTCTTGTTCTCTTCGCACGGACGGCGGTGGCTGGGCAGCAGCGGGGAGGGCAGCAGGCTTCCCCCCCTTTCTCTTCTTCTCTTCTTCTTCTTCTTCTTCACCCGTCTGGCCTCTGCATATCTCTGTGTGTAGTGTGTTGTTCGCCGATGAAGGGCCCCTTTTATACCTCCAGCGCCTGGGGTCTTTGAACGCTGACGGGAGACGCGGGAACGTGGGTTATTAATGGAGATTTGACTTTGGGCCGTCCTTGGTGATAGGGGAGTAGGCAGCGTGCCTTGCCCTCCGTTTGACACCTCAGATGGGCCACTGCGCGCCAAGGATCTCGTAGGACGTGGCGTGAGATCTTCTATGCCGGACACGCCGCCAGTCAGACCGTGCCGCCGGAGGATGAGGCCGTGCCGCTGGAGGCTTTATAGTGTGCCGCTGAAGGGCACGTTAGGCTGTGCCGTTGAAGGCTTTAGAGGTGTGCCGCTGGAGGGGCACTTGGGGTGTGCCGTTGAAGGCCACTAGTGGGCGTGCCGTTGAAGGCTACGCCAGGTCTTTCTTGAAGAGGGTTGGGTGTGCCGCTGAAGGGCACGGGGAGCGTGCCGTTGAAGGCTAGCAGGGTGTGCCGCTGAAGGGCTGTTGGGTGTGCCGTTGAAGGGCTGTTGGGTGTGCCGTTGAAGGCCTGTTGGGTGTGCCGTTGAAGGGCACTTTGGTGTGCCGTTGAAGGCCTGTTGGGTGTGCCATTGAAGGCCTGTTGGGTGTGCCGTTGAAGGGCACTTTGGTGTGTCGTTGAAGGCCTATTAGGTGTGCCGTTGAAGGGCAGTTGGTGTGCCGTTGAAGGCCCGTTGGGTGTGCCGTTGAAGGGCACTTTGGTGTGCCATTGAAGGCCTGTTGGGTGTGCCGTTGAAGGGCACAGTAGCATGCCGTTGAAGGCCACTGGCAGTGTCGACGCAGGGGCCGGCAGCGTCGACGTAGGGTCGACGCAGGGCGTGGGCAGGGTTGACGCAGGGTCGACGCAAGGGCCGACAGGGTCGACGCAGTGCCTTCCTGCGTCGACGCAGGTCGACGCAGGGCGTGGGCAGGGTCGACGCAGGGGCCGGCAGCGTCAACGCAACGCCTTCCTGCATCGACGCAGGGCGTGGGAAGGGTCGACGCAGGGCGTGGGCAGGGTCAGCGCAGGGTCAACGCAGGGCGTGGGCAGGGTCAACGCAGGGTCGACGCAGGGGCCGACAACGTCGACGCAGCGCCTTCCTGCGTCGACGCAGGGGCTTGGCAAGGTCAGCGCAGTGCATGGGTAGGGTCGACGCAGGGTCGACCCAGGGGTCGACAGCGTCGACGCAGCGCCTTCCTGCGTCGACGTAGGGGCCTGGCAAGGTCAACGCAGCGTGTGGGCAGGTGAAGCTGCTGAAGACACAAGGCTGTGCCGTTGAAGGCCAGTTAAGGGTGCCGTTGAAGGCACTTGAACTTTATTTGGAGTGGATTCCATGGCTTATTCTGGGCTCGATTGACAATCCGTTTGATTCTCTTCGGGGGACTACGAGCGGTGAGCTTCCCCAGGGGTTGGCTTCTCTTCGCTGTTGTGATTTTGGAGACAGCTTCACGGCAGCAGGGTGGTCGTTCGGAGGGTCCGGATGGGACGTGTCCTCCATGGATTGACTTCTTTTCGCCATTGTGATTCCGGAGATGGCTTCACGTTGGCCTGGTGTCTCTTCGGAGGGTCCAGACGGGACGTGTCCTCCAGGGTCTCTTCTGTCGAAGATTTGTTGTTGCTGTTGGACTGGCGGAGACACGGGGGCGTGTGATTTTGCACGTCCACAGCGGCCAGTCTGGCCACCTCTTCAGGGTCGGTAGGTAGGGCCCCGTACCGGCTGGAAAACCCTGCCATGTTACAGGCGTAGACCTGCCAGTCTCTACTTCTTCTTGCCGCTCTCTGCGGTTGCTCGTTCGGGAAGACCAGCCTGTCGAAGACCGATCGTCGGGGTGGTGTCTCTTCCCGTACACGGGATCGGCGTCGCCCCCCCGGCTGGTTCCTCGACTCTACGCTAGGTAGGGGTCGGGCTTGTTCTTCTTCTTGGAAGGCGGAGGCCATTACCCCCAGCAATCTCTGGCGACCCGAGGGAGTGCTGCCTGGGCCCCGGAGATAGCTCCTCATAGTCTGCTCAATCCCTTCCCATTCCCGGTCGGGGAGAACGACCGGCAATCGGGTGTCGGTGGCGACATCCGGGTATGTACGATCCGCGTACGTTGGGTGGTCAGCGTGGCGATGACGCCTGTGACGTCGGCGGCGAGTGCTTTCGGGCAGCCCATGTACAGCGGCTGCCGGTTGGTGGGTCGTAGCCGCCATCTCGACCCTTTCGTCTCTTCGCCCCCTTAGATGACGGGGGCAGCTGGGCCCTGCTTGCACAGGTGCCATGGGTCGGGCTTCTTTAGGAACCCAAACTTGCTTAGGTTTCGCCGAAACGACGGGCGCCTTTCCTTCTTTTACTTTCTTCAGTCCTTGGAAAGAGTTGTGAACCGGAACGGTTGGTATTATTTGGTCCGGGATCACCTTGGACCTCTGCCCATTTAAATAGACCCGGATGGTTCTGACAGTCACGGACTTGCCAGAATTGGAGATTCGGTGCCCTGGCGACGCGACGTTGGCAATGCCCTTCCGGGACCTCCTTCGATGGGACGTTGACCCCCGGTGCGACGGGCCGACGGTCTGGTGCACGTGGTGCACGTGGTAGCTCAGCATGCTTGATGGGGCATTACCGCGGCTTCGGGCCGCAGCTCGGCCAGTAGCAGCTTCGGTGCCCCCCGCGACTGGGGCATCGGTCTTGGACTCGTCGGACGCCTCCACGTCTAGAATGTCGACGAAGGCTACCCCCAGGAAGTTGGGGAAGCCAACAACGGGAGGGAAGCTCCCGAAGCAGAGGGGGACGGCGAGGTAGCCATCCCTGATGTGGCTCTCGACGACCAAGGGGCCAAATGAAACCGCCATTCTTGAAGCTGGAACGTGCTCTTCTTTCTGTAGACAGAAATAAAACAATCAGTATTACAAGAAGGGGGCCGCGAAGCCCCTAATTTCGGCAAAGAGATGAAAGGTGGATGGGTCCCACCGGGCGTGCCAGACTTGTGGACGTACTCTTCGTCAAATCAAATTAACGTGGTTATTAGTTTATCGATTTATTGAGTGCGTGGGCGTGCCAGTCACCGAGGTGACAATTTATTCAGACTCCATGGAAGCCCATGGTGCGCTCATCCTGACTTCGTCAGACGATTGTGTGGTCCGGGTCGGGACCCAATCCCGCCATGCCATAAAGGCCATGGCGTCATTTACATCCCTCATACGAGGGAACACCTTTGATTAATTGCCAAAATTAGGGGCTCCGCGGTCGAAGGGTATAATACTGATTACAAAAGACAAGGGTAGGGGTAGATCACACGTAGGCCTGTGTCAAGACACGGGCCGCCGGGCATGTCGGTCACTCGCGGACCCTTTCATATTCGGACAAGAGTCTGTGACGGGAACATGGTGGAAACCGGGGTAAACGTGCTCAAATGTCTACCAGATGGACGGCAATTTCAATGATGGTTTGGATAAAATCCGATTCGGAAGGCAAGTCTGGTTAAACCGAGATATCGGCCCAAAGCAAGGTCGGGTCATGGCCATTTCGGGGTAGCCCACGAGATCCGGACCCAGCCTGCGAGGACGGCCTCGATATGCCTTTAGCATCGGGTCACGGGGAGGGCAGTGATGCAGTGTGGAATTTTATTATTAGGGTTGGTGGAGTTCAAGTTATACCCCTCTGCTGGCCCTTTCCTTTCCTCCGTGTATACATTTTGTAGTGGTTGCAAATTTCATTATTTAGCTGGATGGGCTACCTTCGTTATTCCATCGTTCCCCCACTCGGACGAGCTCCCAGGTTCGTTTGTTGTGTTCATCTATTTGTGTGCCTTTTCCCCCTTTTTAGCATTTTTGTCCTGATTGTCGGAATTCTTTTATTCATTCATTACATATACACATGTGTAGCTATCCCCCCCTTTTTTATATGCATATTCCCTTCTTTTTTCTTCCTTCCCCTTTTTTTTTACCGTTATGATTGTTGTCTTTCCCATGTTTCATTAGAGGAGAGCGGGCCGTCAAAGGGCTAAAAAAAGGGTGTACCGGCGAAGGAGCAAGGGCGCATCGACGAAGGAGCGGTACCGCTGAGGGAGCTTGGGGGGGGGACGTGTGTATGGGTGAGCGGGTGTGCCTCTGAGGGAGTCCAAGAGGGGTGTACCGGCGAGCGGCCTTGTCGGTGAAGGCATGTGAGGGAAAGGGGTTAGCATATCGTCGAGGGGATTGAGGACCGTGCCGACGAAGGAGAAACACAGGGGGTTGAGTTGCTGATGTGAGGTGTGCGGGGCCCACTCTTACTGATGGTTTTAAAGCCTTTCTTTTCTTCTGTCTCTTAGTTTGATGCAGCTTTGTATAAACTATTCTTCCCTCCTGCAGTTATGATTATTCGGGGCACTCAGTCGTCGCCCAGTCTGAATATTGTTGTGATGTACATAGTCCACTCGTCTTAGTTAGAAATGTTTATTAATCGTTATTCCATTTGTTTGTTGTTCCTTTTTACCCTTGTCGTATGGGTCCAAGTGGACCAATAAGGAGGAGGGAGGGGGCCCCTGCAGGGCCTACATGCCCTTTTGCAAATAAGCCCAATGACATTTTGTAAATAAACCCCCCTAAGACCTATAATTGTGTACCGATATATACAAGGACACACACACAAATAGAAAAGGACGTATATGCAAACACCATGTGGGCGGGCTGCCGTTGATGTCCCCATCATACCGGGATGCCGGTGACCCGAGGCCTTGAGCCTGAACTGGGAGCTGGTAGGACTGGAAGGAGCAACAGAGGGTGCTCAGTCCATACCGAGGTCACCGCATCCCACAAAGGTAGATCCGTGCTGGGGATCGGCATTGTCAGATTACGGGAGGAATGCCCTCGAGGTAGAGCTGAGGGATCTGGGACCTGATGCAAACCACTCGTAACAGACGTCGTCCGCATGAAACCTCAAGGTTGTACGTTTGGTCTGGATGCTAGGACGCCTCGTGCTAGGGGTTGGGGACCCAGGCGAGGCGGTCGTGCTT
Source organism: Amorphophallus titanum (assembly GCA_024336825.1). NCBI lineage: Eukaryota > Viridiplantae > Streptophyta > Magnoliopsida > Alismatales > Araceae > Amorphophallus > Amorphophallus titanum. Next base: position 7,483 of record JANBPO010000082.1, read on the forward strand.
CTACAGTTCGGGTCGGGAGGACCAAACGGGGTGCTGGGGAGCCCTGCCCCCAGGCTAGGAGGCCCATGTAGGGCGCTGGGTCAGTGGGAGCTCGGGATTGATGGCCCGAGCGGAGTGCTAAGGAGCCGAACACCGTAGGGTGGAGACCCACACTGGAAGCTGGCTTGGCTGGGGCTCGGGGCTGGAGGCCCCAACGAACCGCAGGACTGGAGACCAGAACTTGGGATGCAAGGCTTGCATCAGAAGTTGGTCAAGACTGTGCTCGGGGACTAATGCTTGCCCGGGCTGGGACTGGTCCGAGACCCCTACGGGAACTAGTGGGGGGAGAGCCAAGCCTGACGCTCGGCCTAGTTGTCGGGACTGGCAGCTGGTGTGGCGCATTGGTGGCGCTAGAGGAAACAGGAGCTGGAGGTGGCGGTGGAGCCGCCACGGGGACCACACCCAAGAAGTAGGGTGATCCGACGACTTGAGGAAAGATACCGAAAGTGATCGACACTGCCAAGTAACCCACCCGTGCATGGATGGCGATGGCGATGGGACAGTAGGTGACGACCGCCATAGTCACTGGAGTCCTGGACAAGTTGAGGCGACGGCCAGGAGTGGTCATCGAACACGATCTGGCAACTGGGAGATGAACTGGAAGCTACTGGGAAGTATGAGCAGGTGCTCTTCTGCTACCCCTCCTGCAAGGATAGGAAAAGGGCACCCAGACTTTAGGGCGAGCATGGACTTTCACTTCAGTAAAAAGAAGGAAGGTGGGAGACGTCCCACCGGGTGTGCCATCCTTTTTATTTCGCCCCGGGAGGTCCGCCGGGACGGTGTGGGTGGTAACTGGAGCGAGGGGTAGGATACAGCCATGGGAGAGATGCCGGAAGTTAATGGGCCTCGGGCACCCCCTCTCAGGATCGTATCCGCCTCAAGGCGGCACTGTATACTCACCTTTTACGGAGAGTCGAGGGGAGACCGAGTGACACGGGAGGTTTTCTGGGTTAACGGGAAACACGGCTAGGATGTGGGCATGCCAGTCGATTTCTCGACAAGCACCAGTGGAACCAAACGTCTAACTGGGGACGCGCCGCCAGGGCATGGCACGTGGACTCAAGGGGTGAGCGACACATGGAGGGACGAATGGTTCCGTGGGTGCGAGTGCGCAAGCAACTGTGGGGAGTCATGTACTAGACGTCTTCCCCCACCGACCGTAAGCAGTCGGTACAGTCGGTGTTTATTTACATCGGATTGAATCCGAAGACCTTCGTTCCATGCCGAAGTAGAGTCCATATTCCTGAAGCCTGGGATGAAGACCCGAGAATACTTTACAGTTGTAGGTTCATCTCAGACTGGGTCATGTTGGCTGGGGGTGAAGGGTGCTGGGGGTTCACACTAGGTGACACAGAAAAAAACTCTAATTACATCTATATATGTATGTCTATTATCTAATATTGGTGGTACCGGTGATGATAGTGCTCTAACCCTGGGCATAGAAGAAGACCCTGATTTACTCGATGTTGATGGTGGGAGAACTCTAGACGTGAAGACGATACCCCACCTCTATTACGAGAAATCTCTCTTTCCCGTAATTGTATTAAAAATAATCTCAGACATCCTTTGGAATTAAAGAGCATGTACGACAATCCTGTCTTACTCTTGGTAAGTGCTTTACAAATTTGTGTATGTCAGATCTGACTAGTGGGAGACTGGAAGAGGCGACAGTGGCCGAACCCCCCTCCCACTGTTACCTCCCTATGCTCGGCCATGACCTCTCGTCACCCACTGCAGTCTCCTTCGACCTCCCACCAGTCAGATCTGATCGGTGGGAGGTCGGAGGAGGCAATAGTGGGAGGCGATGACCGAACTCCCTCCCACTGCCCCCCTCCGCTCTCCACATGGCCCATCGCCGTCTCCTCTGACCTCCCACCAGCCAGATCTCGCTCGCTGGTGAGAGGTCAGAGGAGGTGGCAGTGAGAGGCGGTGGTTGAACCCCCTCCCCCGTCCCACAACCTTCCACCACCCGTCGCCACCTCCTCAACCCTCCATTGCCCTCCCACGGTCCCCACAGTCGGCCACCGACTCCTTCGCTCACCCATCGGCCAGCCCCACTGCCCTCCTGCTCTCTACAAATAAATACTACAAAATAAAATCTCACCGAAGACTTTCGATTGCCGGTCCCCACCGTCGGGACGCTCCTCACCAACCTACATTGCTGCTGGACGCCACTACATTTGACGACTCCCCCATGATCGACTTTTAACGTCGAATTGAAAGGAGCCACCTGACACACATATCAAGCCAACCCCTTGACGAACCGATCTAATACGCAACAAGACGCATGGTCCCATGAGATCCATTGTGAACCATTCACATGCCATGCGCTGCTCGTCCTGCACACCAACAAACATAATTTGATACGAGCGATTCACCTCGTACCGAACCAATTTATAAAACCCTATATCAATGCCAACATGTTATCCGACAAGATCATATACATTCGAGACATTCGACAAACCTTAAATTCTATATATTTTACATTATTTTTTTACCCCCTGCAGCCTTTCTTGGTTTGTTATTTGGGTGGTCCGTGCTCTTGTGGAGTGAAGTTGTTGGTGGGTTATTTTGTGTTGATTGCCCTGTTTTTGTAAAGGCATTAGAATTTTTGTTTTGGAAATGAGAGAATTCTTAATTGATTTGTGACGAGAGAGAGAGAGAGAGAGAGAGAGCGTAAATATGGCTATTTTTCACGTGCCTAAAAGTTGACAATGAAGTCAAGAGAACAAATCTGAATGCTTGTCACATGCCTAGAAGTTGAAAATGGAGTCAATGTAGAATCAAAGTGCATGAGTGCATGAATAGAAGTGTGATTCAAGTATAAAGGAAAGCATAGTGTAAAATGTTGAAGAGGTGAAAAAAATTGTGAGAGGAAAGGATGGAGGAGCTAACGTAAGCAATGAGTAAGCTAAGGTCATTACCAACAGTCAAATTGACTGTGTCCTTGTACTCATCCATAATAGAGAGCTTTGATAAATCAAATGTAATATGATGTGTAGTGTCAATATCTAGATACCATTCTTCATGTGGATACGAAGTGCAATAGGAGTAGACACTACGGCATGTTGTCACTAGAAACACTGATACGGAGTGTGGTTTTACCTTACACAATAATGACAATGAGGAAATTTATTCTTACCTTTGCTCTTTGAGTTCTTGTTGGCATTATACGATTTTCTTGTACTATCATTTGACTTGTAAGCAACATTTGCTAAAGGGATGATGGAATCGATGGCAGTTGTCACAGCTTCCATGTTGATCTCGAGTGTGGACAACATATTATGGAGTTCATGGAATGACAAAACTTTGTTCCAAGTCGCAAGAACAATAATCATACCAGCATAATCAACACTATGATGGCTGTGAACTATGCCGAGGAGAGAGGTTGCCTTAGTTTAGCAGTATGATAAGCTAAAAACTTTACCTTTTGGAGAAAATGAGATATAGTAAGATTACCCTTTTTTAGATTTTGCAGTTGAATATTTTACTGCAATATGCGAGAATGAGAGAAGAATCTAAAGGTTGCAAATGAGCTTGCTAAGCATCAAAAGAAGCAATGATGCCAACAACATGAGGAAGAACTTCCTTGGACATAGAAGGGATGATCCAACTTAAAAGAAGTAGGTCACTGAGAAACCATGATTCGAAGTCTGGATTAGAAATATTTTATGAGGAGCCATCCACTTTTTAGCTGTGTAGAAGAGGAATGAATTGTGTTTTCCAATGGATATAATTTGTGAGGGTGAATTTGATGAAGAGCATATGCTGAACATTAGGAATAGATGTCGAAAGTACCAAAGAGGATGTGCTTATTGAGAAAAAAGAAGAGATACAATGAAAGGAAATTGATTTTGATGAAGCCATAGATTGAAAACTTGGCTATAGCTATGCTCCGGTATCATGATGAAGTTATTGGGTTGAGTCATCTCACTCAAAATCTTAAAGATGTTAAATGGAGGGTACCCTATTGTATTATAAATATATTTTTATCTCATTCTCAATGTAAGATTGTTCTAATGGGATGGAGACTCCATAGAAGTGTGTGTGGGTGTACACAGAAGACTCTCAGCAAACAATTTGATATTCTGAAGTGATGGTTGCTGCTCCAACTTTGGAAGCAACGGCGGACGAGAACTCTTGGCTGCAACAGTCCTTAGATTTGCCTCTTGCCATTGACATGAAAGCCCGATCGTGACACCCAGATCGTAATTGACAGAGAGTTCCCTCCGACTACTCGCGTGGAGGACCAGCTGGCAGATCCAGGAAAGGAAGATGAGCCGAAGTCCCACAGCTCGTGGTTGGGGATGACCCGTTCACAATCTCGTCATCCTCTACGTTACGAAGGACGGCTGCCATTTGTCCCCGGGGTGGTGCTGAAGTCACATAGACGCCAGCAAACTAAACTAATGGGAGCTTTGGGCCGCTAATAATCTCAACAGGAGGAGGTAGACAGAACAAATTTTATGTGCGCAAGCTCGTGCGTTGTCCGGTACGTACCGGGTTATCTGACTCGGTCGCCATCACAAGCTCTCCCCTCACCGGGTTACCATGCAGAAACCCGTGATATTTAACTTCCACTTGCTTGTCCCTATGGAATATTCTCTCGGAAATTGTTCTCCTGCTTCATGCTCTATCTCATGTTTAATTATAGTTCTGATTATTTATTTGTTCTCTCATGCATGCATGTTCACGTAATTCATTAATTATTTAAACTGAGCTTGGAGCAAGAAATTTAAGTCTTACTGAGCGTTCTCGTAGATGACTTCGAGTTTATCCCACATCTCCTTTGCTGTGGTGCATGATGATATTCTGGAGAACTCTGTGGGGTGCAGGGCGCACTGTATAGCATTGATAGCGCTCCAGTTGATAGTGGACTTCTTGATCTCTTCTTCTGTCCACAGATCCTCATTCTCGGACACATAGAATGGTCCTTTGCTGACCACCTTCCAGATCTTGAAATCCTTTGCCCTCAGGAAGACCTCCATCCAGTTCTTCCAATATGAGTAGTTGGTACCATCGAAGTATGGGGGGTTGGTGGTGGAATGTCCCTCTGCGGTCAATCCTCTAGCATCCATCGCCATTCATCTTTAGGATGTTAGTCCCTGTAAAAAGAGTTAGGCTCTGATATCAATTGATAAGTCTATATGGCTGCCTAGAGACCAATTCCTATAGATGGAGTGTCTATAGATGATCCAAAAAGGGGGGGTTGAATGGATCAGTCATCCGATTAAAAATTTAACTACAGCAGAATCAAATGCAGAATAAGAACAAGCTACTGTAGGACAGCCACCTGCCACTCAAAGAGAACTAAGTCTGAACATGTTCTAAAACCTAGATCTCACACAATTCTCATCAAACATCTACTGAGCGAAGAACAAAGAACTTTAGCGAGGCAATCACCAAATTCCACCGCATAGTAGACACAAAGCTTTTAAGGTGGTGGTTTGATCTCAAACTAGAGATCTACGTTCACCCCACACTCCAGCAGGAATGTGGCTTTCTCCACTGATACATAGCTTAATCTGCTGGGCTTCACAACATGCCAACACCACTGACTAACAGCTTGCACAGGGGACTTACAGCTTAATCTGACCAGAGAACACTTCTCTGCACACTGAGGAGTTACACCTTAACCTTTGCTGACGAACAGCTTGAAGAATAGGTTTAGAAAAAAATAGAGAAACAAAAGCAAGAAAACACAAAGATCCCAAATGAGAAATGTATCTCAACACTTGAGCAATCTCAGCTCCAGTTCTGAACTAGGAGACTGAGTGACCCTTCTCTCTCACAAACTCTCTAACACTCTACTTTCAAAACACCTCTTCTCTTCTCCTCTTTTTCTTCTCTCTTTGCTCTTCTCTCTTTTTCTTCTCTGGATCGCACAGATCAGCTTCTGCTCATCTGGAAATTATCCACCATCATCCACGATTATTTTCTCTAAAAGGAGAAATCTTCCTTTTATACTAGCAGCAGAAAGGGCGTATGTCTTCCACGAATTCCCGCCCTAGAGCCTCATCACGTGGCAGCATCTTACCATGCCGCTTTACACGTGTCACGATCCTGACACAGCATCCAACATTGGATCACGTGCCATCCTTATCTTCCACGAAACATTATCTGTCAACACAGAAACAATCATTAGTTCAGTTGAAAATGTACTGGATATAAGAAAGATGCACGGAGTATGTTTAGTACATGTAGACTGACTGCTACAGTATCTACTCAGACTTACACTAACTTAGCTACAGTGTTTGCTCTAACTTTGATATACCGTGAGCAAAAGATGCACGGGGTTGGTCTAGCAAACATGCATGGAGTAGCTCCAATGTGCTTGGACCTTCTAAGGACATACACTATCTTTGCTATAGTGTATGCTCTGACTCTAACAAGCAACAAGTAAAAATGTGCATGGATGTTATTATGTGCTCGGACTTGCTGATGTATGTGCTTGGACTCTAAAAGGACATACACTATCTCTTCTACAGTGTATGCTCCGACTTTGATAAACTACGAGCAAAACATGCACGGGTGTTAATGTATGCTCGGACTTGCTGGAGTAAGACATAATGCATATGCTCGGACATGCACTATTTTTGTTACAGTGTATGCTCGAACATACACTGACTTGGCTACAGTGCATACACTGACTGTAATACTAAGCGAGCAAGGTCATGCACGGACTTGATAGCGGGCAGAGCATGCAAGGAGTTTGTTCTGAGGAAAATGCACGGGGTATGATATGTGCACGGACTTGATTACCAAGTCATGGGCTTTGTGAAGCAAAGTAAAACATGCACAGATGCATGTTCTGTGAAGCAGTCAAAACGTGCACGGATGCTTGTTTCAAATGAACATGCACGGATGCATGTTTCAAAAAAATATGCACGGATGCAAGTTCCATGAAGTAGAGTCAAAACATGCATGTTTCAAATGAACATGCATGGACTTTAACAAAAGTTGCACACAGGAAAACATGCACGGGGTTTGACATGCACGGGCTTTGTGAAGACGTGCAAGGACTTGGCTTCACTAAGAAAACATGCACGGGGTTTGACATGCACGGACTTTGTGAAGATGTGCAAGGACTTGGCTTCACTAAGAAAACATGCACGGGGTTTGACATGCACGGACTTCGTGAAGACTTGCAAGGACTTGGTGAAGACGTGGTTGTTCATGCTCGGACTCTACTTTCCTTCTTAAGAGAATGTGCATGGACTTATGTTCTTGGTCAAAGCCAGAACATGCATGGACTCATATGCACAGACTTGCTATCCAGTGGACTGTTCACCCACGGACTTGAACAAGGCATGCATGGACTTGCCATGCAAAGACTATACATGCACGGACTCTGCATAAGACATGCATGGACTTTATAATGCAAACTGAAAAACTACACAGACTTTAGATGCAAGACGTGCATGAACTTTAGATGCAAGATGTGCATGGACTTAAGAAGCAACCTCACAGTAATTAGTCTAAGTCCAAAACATGCACGGACTTTAATCATGCGATTCGGTGGAATGTGCATGGACTTAGAATATGTAAGCCGGTGGAAGGTGCATGGACTTTATGTGTGTCCACGGACCATGTACGGACATGCGTAAGTGTAGCTCGGACTCTACATGGCTAAGGCAGATGTGCTCTGAACATAGAAACGTGCATGGACTTAAGATTTCATGTCTTAAACTTATGTGATGCATCTTGAAGACCCTGCACGGACTTTAGTCCTGTGCAGAGGAAAATTTGCACAGATGTATGCGATGTATGAACTCAATAATGCAAGAATCAAAATACATACATCATCACTTTAAATCAATGTTGGCCATCATCAAAACAAGGTTGTTGGCCATCATCAAAATAAGGTTTACAACAGAGTCTTTCACCATTCTTGATCTTTTGGATCATGTCTTAGACCCAGCTTCTGAGGCGAGCTCGGTTCTACATTTCTTCCCACGTGATATACCTGTCGAGTAGGACAGCATCGGTAGGGCGAGGAGGGATGTATTCCTTCTAGTCGTCGATGAGCTGTTGTAACCTTTGGAGAGGCGTTGGCTCGACTGGGGATTGTAAGGCGGCTGCTTGCTCAGCCTATTTCTTGAGCCGTCTCTTGAGGATCTTCCTCCTATTCCTCTCTTGTTTCTTGGCGATGGCCGCCTCCAAGGGAGTAAGAGGAGGAAGTGCTAGAGCTAAGGTTGATAAATCCCCGTGAGGATATCTCCGAGCTGGTGCCTTGGTAGAGTTAGGTCAGTGGCTTTTCTTCACCCGGATTTCAATCCTGGCACCTTCCGCTTGTTGTATCTAGAAGGTGGCGTTGATCGCCTACTCGATGACCTCAGGTGGTAGCTCCTGGTAAGCTGGGATGTTGGGACTGGCATCCAAAGATGTGCACGTGGTTTGATGCCTTACCCACTATGGTGAGGGAGGTATCTCCCGCTGAACTGGTACACTATGGCCAGCATCCGAAGACGTGCCACGGTTTGATGCCTTACCCGCGGTGTCAAGGCCTTTTGTTGAGAGGCAGACTGGGAGACGTGCTTGGCCTCCCGCTCCTTAGCCTTGCCTTTGTGATCTGGCTTGGAGCAGGGTCTGGTGATAGCCAAAGACGTCGTAGGGTATTGTCACTCCGGGTAGCCACCCTGATTTCGCGTGTCAAGCGGGCCCTATGGTGGCGGGCTCGACTTACGAGCCGGAGTTGCTGAAGGCTCTGAAGATGTCTTCTTTGTAATCTGAGCCGGATTGCAGGGCATGCCAAGAGGACCCAATGGTTCACCAGTTGAGGTGGCATGACATGACGGGTCGAAACCTCGCCCTACTTCTGCTTCCCCTTCCTATCCCCTGATACCGAAGATGGGGGTAGGGTAAGGGAAGAGCGAGAGGAACTTGGGGATCCCATCATCGTCTCGCCCACCAGGACATCCTCTCGGCCGAAAAGGACTCGGAGTAGCCTGGCAGTATCCTCTTTGGAGAATGGGAGAGACTCTAGCTCTTGCCAGGGCAGCCAACGCACAGCCGAAGTGGCAGGGGCTGGCCAGCTGGTTATCGATGTCTAGGAGTCTAGGGGAGCTAGGGTAGCAGGAGGATGGATGACATTGACCAAGAAATCACTCGCCCCTATCTCCTGACTGGCATCCCGCTCCCTGTGCCTTCGCAACTGCTCGAGAGCATCTCAATTATCTGTTCAAAACTCGAGCCATTCTAGGGTATGTTGATAAGGCAGCTCGTGCCCATTTTCCTAAGGAGGGTCTGGTCGTTCTGGTGCATTCCTGGCGATGCTTATGGTTTCTTCGATGGCTTGTCAAAGTCTCAGGAGCACCATGGAGTTTCCCTCAACATCGATTTGCTCCCACTGGATCTATTCCTAGATTAAGTACTAAACTTTCTCACAGGACTCGATCGTGTGGTAGATCCTGGCGTGGAAAGGGCAGTACTGGGGGTGACTAAAGTCCCATTGGGTGTAGTCTGTCGGTGGATCACGGGGCATGATTTTCCCCCTCTCTACGAGGACATCGAAGAGTCACCAAATCCTTTCTTTGGGAAAGGAGAGAGGTATGCGATCATGCCAGGGTCTCCACCCCGAATACCAGAGCAAATACTCACCTTGACTGGTGCTGGGCTCCTATGTTTTGACGTCAGAGAGAGAATGTCACCATCATGTGAATCGCATTAGCAGAAAAGTGAATCACACGTGTTGCTTTGGCTGGCCTAGACCACGCGTGTGGCTGCAGGGGATCAATGAGACCACTCTTCATTTTGATGAGGCCGTCTCGGATCAACTTTTGTGCCTGAGTCTTGAAGACGTAGCAATCTTCAATAGAATGATCCAACATGCGATGATATGGGAAATAGCTGGGATCATCGATTTTCTGGACCTCATTTGGCTTGCAGACTTCTGGTAGCTCGACAATCTTATGGGTCATGCAGAGGTTGAAGAGCATCTTTGTATGTTCCTTCTTGAAGGAAAAGGGTGTCTTCATACACTCTGAGAAGGAAGGAGCGGCTGGCTTGTCTGCTGGCTTCTTGTCAGAGCTGCTCGACTTAGCCTCCTTACTGGCTTTGGCGGCGGGGGTGAACTCAATGATGTTCACCTCTTTTTTGGGCTGGAGTTCTCGTGTTTGTTTCCCCTTTGCTGAAGTGTAGCTCGGGTTATCAGCGGAGAACATTTCTATTTCGGCAATTGCCGAGTTGAGCTGGTCGAAGCCTTCAATGTTGGTGCCGAGGAGCTTCTCGCTAACCTCGGCTGCTAAGCCTCGGTGACATATAGTAATGGCATCTTCTTGAACTAGAGGGTTGATGCACCTCATGCTGAGGTCTCGCCACTTCTTGATGAAGTCGAGGGCTCTCTCACCCTTCTTTTTTCGGAGAGAGCAGAGCTCAGCCAGGGAAATTTTTCACTTGGCTGTTTGAAAATAGTCGAGGAATTTCTTCTGGAGATCTGCCTAATCAATGACTGAGTTGGACTTCAAGTGGGAATACCACTAGAAGGCTATTCTCATAAGTGAAGTGGCGAAGTAGCGGAGGAGGTATGACTCGTCCAATGCTAGCTTGTCCATGGCCGTGATGTAATAGGCCAAGTGCTCATGTGGAGACCCCTGCCCGTTGAACTTCTGCTGCTTCGGCGGCTTGGCATACTCTGGAGGGAGCTTCTTTAACTGGTGATGCAACAGGTAAGGGACGCTGTAGAGATCTATGGTTTCGACCCCTTCCCCATACTAGGCGAACTTCGTCTCGACAATCTGCTCGATCATCTGGCATTGTGCCATAAGATTTTCTGGCACTGGCGTGTTGGATGCTCACAGTTGAGCTTTGACTAAGGGCTTGCCGAACCTGGTTTCTATCGGGGTTCGGGAAGCTGCCGCTGAGGGATTGGCACCATTGTGCCCAGCCAACGGAGCTAGCGCTTCTGCCTGAGGCCTAGCAAGTGGCTGAGGATGAAGGTCTCATTTCTGAAGAAGGTCTTGCAGGAGGGCCTTCAAGTGCTGGTTCTCCTTCATGATAGTCTTGGGAGTCACTTCTTGAACCTCATTTATTGGAAGATCACTGTTAACTGGTTCCGCATTGACAGGGGTGGCTTTGTCCTCATCTAGAACTTCTTTTGCTCGTTCTGATGCCTAAGGTCCGACGAAAGTGTCAACGTGGCCTACCGGGGCCGGAGGCTGAGTCGGGTGACGAGGCCTCCTAACCTGAGCCAGTGCTTGGTTCAGAGTCTCAGGCTGGTGTCTGGTAGTATAACATGCAAACACCCTAACTGCATCGTTAATGAGCTAGATCATCCGCTTCCTCTGAGAATTCTTCTCAGGGCAGTCGAGTGCCCCCAGTCTATCGAAGAACGAGGTTCGTTGCAGTGAAGCCTTCTCTAGGGGATCGCCCCAGGGAGAGCTCGGAGCTGGGTGTTGGCGAGGCCCAGAATGAGCCTGTTGTTGTTTCCACCTATTTAGGCAAGAGACACCAGATGGTTGGGCATCATCGGGTAGTGCTGTTATGGAATCGACTGTCCCCTCCCAAATGGTGCGCCTAAGCACTCGAAGGGGGTTTTGGGTACGTGCCCTCCGAACAACCTAAGCTTCTTCTGGGGTGACCTAGATTCTTCTCAAGTTGACTTGCTTGTCTCCCTTGTCATTTTCCCTCCAATGAGACTTGGGAGCTGGCGTATTGGGCTGGTGTGGGTGCCCTCAGACTGCTGCCGAGGCACCTGATTTTCTGAGTTTTGCTTTCTCCTCTCGTGTTTGCAGTAGGAGCTGAAGCGGTTGGTAGTGGGGACCATAGGGATGGCTTGCTCCCGAGATATGATCAGTTCATCCCCGTTAAGGCGAATCCATAGATCCCTGACAAGGATGATCTTATCGAAATGCTAGTTGTGGCAGCTAGTCGCCTGCCTTTGCGGCCATGGCGACGTTTCTTTTGGGGTGCCCAAGAAGATTTTGCTCCAAGGTGGTAGACTGAGAAAACCCGATCCCCTATTGTTGGTGGCTGAGGAAAGGGTCGGGTGTAATATCAGGAGTAATGATTTGAAAGTTATGATGTGTATTAACATTTATTGGGTGCAGGTAAAATGTTGACAGATCGTTCATGGATGTATCGTAGAATAGTTGACCGGGTGGTGTCGGATGACTTTAAGCATGGAGTTGAGAGTTTCATTCAATTTACATTGGGGAATCCCAATGTAGCAACAGACCGTGACGGTCACATTCGATGCCCTTGTTCAAGTTGTAGAAACTTGAGGTGGTGTGATCCATGGGATGTGCAACATCATTTGTACACAAAAGGGTTTGTGGATAGTTATACGAATTGGACGTGTCATGGTGAGAAATTCTTGAGGTATGAGCCTGACAATATTGCAGGCACAAGTGGGTACATGGATATAGTTGTAGATGCTGCTGGTCCCAATTTTAATGTTCATGAGGAACATGCATACATGGAAGAAGCGCTGAATAAGATAGCCAGAAGATTTTATCAACTACTTAGGGATGCTGATGAGCCGCTATGGGATGGTTGTGAAAAGCACACTCGGTTGTCTGCAGTGTCATAGTTGTTTAACTTGAAATCTGAATTTCACATCAGTGAGACTTATTTTGACCGTCTCCTCATCTTGATCAAGAGTATGTTGCCTCGAGACGAGAAGTTGTCAGAAACCATTTATTGTGCAAAAAAGATGGGCAATGAGTTAGGGCTTGGATATGTCAAAATAGATTGTAATATCCCAGACCTTTCGAATCCTTGTTTTCGGGTCTCGGATCTATTTTCTCGGAGTGTCCTACTCCGTTGTGTCTGAATGTGCGTGTCGGACATCTTTCGTGTTCGGATCGGCACGATCTGGAGCTATTTCGGAGGCCCGGAGGCGTTTGTGGACGTGCAAAATTGCACGCCCATATGTCCTTGTCAGTCTAGCAACAACAGTTTCAAACGAAGAGACTCTGGAGAACACGTCCCGTCTGGACTCTCCGAACAGACAGCATGCTGCCGTGGAGCCATCTCCGAAATCACGACAGCGAAGAGAAGTCAACCCCCGGAGAAGCTCACTACTCATGGGCCCCGAAAAGAATCGAACAGACCATCAATCGGGTCCAGAATATGCCAGAAAATCCACTCCAACGATACACTTCAAGTGCCTTTAGCGGCACACGACCAGAAGCCCCAAGCGGCACACCCTGTGCCTTCAACGGCACGCCCAACGTGCCTTCAGTGGCACAGCCCCATCCTTCAACGGCACGCTCACTAACAGCCTTCAACGGCACGCTCCTGTGCCCTTCAGCGGCACACCCACAATCTCCTTCAAGGAAAACCTAGCGTAGCCTTCAACGGCATGCCCCAAATGGCCCTCACCGGCACACCCCAAACGGCCTTCAACGGCACACTCCATGTGCCCTTCAGCGGCATACTCAATGTGCCCTTCAGCGACACACCCTCACAAAGTGCCTTCAACGGCACACCCTCACAAGTGCCTTCAATGGCACACCACTTCATGTGCCCCTTCAACGACACACGCCAACTGCCCTGCAACGGCATCCTCAACGACACACTGTGGAGCCTCCTCCAACGGCACAGCACAAAGCCCATTCAATGGCACAATTGCCTGGACCCCTTCAGCGGCACAGCCCCATCCTTCAGCGGCACGGCCTCCCCATGCCTGTGCGATACAGAAGATCTCATGCCCCTACGGGGATCCTTGGCGCACAGCGGGTACAGCTGAGCTGTCACCCCAAGAAGAAGCCACGCTGGCTACCACCCTACGGGAGGTCAAATCCCATTTAATGGGGCATTTCCCGCCACTCGACCGCCAGCTACAGGTGGAGGGTGTATAGAAAACCCCTTCCTCTCCACCGGCGGAGGACACAGACAAAAAATAAGAGAGGCTACACACAAAAGAGGGGAGCACAGAAGTCTACGCAGAGACCACCCAGCCCCCGAAGAGAAGTGCAGGTGACCAACGCCAGGAAGAGAAGAGAAGAAGAAGAAGGAGAGCTCCAAGCTTCCCCTCTCCGACGACCACCCAAGAACGAGTAAGAGAGAGAGAGAGCTAGAGGGAGAGATGTAGCACACGGGGTGGGGAAGAGCAGGGGCTCCGTTGCCTTTGTTCAACCCCAACCCCTTTCTTCCCTTCTCCTCCGTTCTTGTTTCCTTCTCTCCTCTTTGCTGTAACCCCCATTTCATATTTTGCATGAATAAAGACCTTGGTCCTTTTGTTGCCTTTGCTATCTCCTTTCACCGGATTCGTGTTTGTGTTTGGTGGTCTCCCCGTTCCCGGCAACGTCTTTGTTTTCGTCTCCCCTTCGGTGGCCCCCTCACCTTGGGTGAGGGCTCCTTTGTCTCCACCCTGCCGAGCCTCACCACCCTTTTCGAAGATCTAGTTCCCAACCCTGCTTTCTCACTAAGATTCCCTCCAATTGGGCCAAGATCAGAAAACCCTCATGGCTTTCCTCCTCGTTGTTCCACTTCATTCCCCTGTGGCCAACATCCGGCCTTCATGCCTCTGGGTGGGCCTTCGCCGGCACGCCCCCTCAGCGGTGCACCTTTGGCCCATCTCCCCTCAACGGCACACCTCCTTACCCGGCACACTGGTGTCACCCTCCTTGCCCGGTACACCTTATAGCCCTTCAGCCTCTTCGCTGGCATGGCCCTTGGCCAGCACGCCCTCCACCCCTTTAAAGCCCTTCATCGGCACAGCCCTTTGCTGGTGCAGCCCAACTCCCCCAGTCAGCCTTTCAGCGGTACACCCTTTGGGTCCCTTGGCCGGCATACCTGTCCTTGCCCCTTAGCCCAGCATCTGTGGCCAGTCCTGTGACCCTCCCTTTTCTGCTCCCTTCGTGTTTTTCGAGGTCCGTCCCAGGTGTGGCCGTCTTCGGACGCTCACCTTCAGTTGCTGGGTTCCGCCACTCCATGTGGGCACGTTCCCCGCTTCTCCCTTACGCCCGGGTCAGGGGGAGATGCTGTCAAAATTTTGTTGGGAATAGGAGGACAATGATAGTGTGACATGGACGGAGGGGGATTAACTAAAAAAAAAAAGGGGGACGATAATTAACAAATCACTCTGAGCAAGATAGGCAAGCTACGGGCGTCACGGAGAGAACGGAATTAAATAACAACAAGCACCCGAATAAT
>JANBPO010000083.1:149428-164859 GCA_024336825.1 Amorphophallus titanum
GTTCAAACTCTTCCGTACTGCTTTTTATAGTGCTCTTCTGTCCATCCCATCGCTACGCCCCTTCAATCAGTGAATCCGGGGACAGAGACTAGCCGCTGCTTTATTTAAACAGCTAAGATAACGTCTAAGACCGTCTCTTCTTTTCCACCTCCTCCTTTTCTCATCCCTCTCCTGACTTTATTCGATAAGGCGAGTACTTTCTTTCAGAACCAGCAAACGTAGGTAGACCGAAGCGAGAAGCTTTGTAGTGCGCTAGCGCGACTTACGTGATAGAGGGTCGGATCCACTTCTACCGGGTAAACTCTTAGTGCTTGGATGCCTCTGGACGGACTAGATCTTCTACAAAAACTACTCCCGTGGGGTATGGATATTCGACTGAAGCTACTGGTCCCAGAGACATTTGTTGGTGCCCCCTAAGCAATCATACTTTAAAAGCTTGTTGGCTTTTATAGAATGCACAGTCAAATTTCGAGTTGGAGAAGTCACTTTCTATCGAAAGGGGGAAGAATAGTCCTTCTGCAATCAGTTCTTTGCTCCATGCCCATCTATACTTTGTCTGTTATTACTCCTCCTGCAGGTTTCATTGCTCAAGTTAATCGTCTATGCGCCAACTTCTTTTGGGGATCATCTGAAGACGGTCCAAAGCACCACTGGTTTGGATGGAAGGAGTTGTTTAAACCTCTCTCTGAAGGTGGTATTAGTCTGAGAACTTTGCCCGATATCTGCTCTGCCTTTCGTCTAAAGATGCTGTGGCTTCTGCATACGAAGGACAACATGTGGACTGCATACATGAAGGAGAAGTACTGCAATGGTTTGCCTATCTCCGCAGCTCCGCTTATAGTCAAGTTTATCTTAAGTTTTTGTAGCTTAAGTAAGCTTCTACTTGTGTGGCCGTCAAGTCCTAAAATCAAACCTGATACCATACAATTGGAAACACCAGACTATAAGGGACCGCTCCTTGATCTGTGAAAAAAGATGGAAGCACATATCGAACTCGATCGCTTTCAGCGCCTCATCAAGGTATAGAAGGACTCCTCTGAAGTTAGGTTTATGATTTAAGCCCGACTCCGGACCCAACACTCATATGCGTCCTGGAAAGGATACACATGAGTTGTTAAAAAGGACAGGACCTAAGTTTAGCGTGTGGCTTCCTGTGGATGCCGCTGCTTTCTTAGGTCAATTTGATCTTTATCCCTAAAGATCATTGGTGAGACTCTATTTTCGGATAGGTCTTACCATGGAGGTCAAACTCCAGTAACCTTTGATAAGAAGGGAGGGGTAGAGTTCTATCGTTTCTTAAAACGAAATAAAAAACACCGCCCATCTAAAAAGTTGTGGTGGCCTAAGGTTCCGACTTTACCGGAAAAAAGTTGGGTGTAAGCTTTAAGGTGCTGGCAAGGTTAGAGTGTTTGCGATTTGTAACCCTCTTATGCAGGCTCTTTTAAGGACTGTTCATGATTCGGTGATGTCCGTGAAGGAAATCAACCTGCAGATAGGCTGGCTAATCATGGCTGCCTTACAATGCCCTCATGGAACCACCCTTTCTTTGAACCTTTTTAATGATCGAACTTACAGATTAAGGTTAGGAGTCTTGTGTGTTATAATAATTACGGGAATGAATCGCATATCTTGGTTGAGAATTGCTCGGGAGTTTATTGATAATGACTTTGCCAGGTTCCATTATAACGGGGGCAACTCCTATTTTTTGTCGAAATAAAAAATTCCGCTCTCCCTCATTCTACTCGTCCAGCCTTCTTCACGAACTTGTACAATCGATGCCACAGAGATAGCCAACTCTATTATCGAAGAAATAGGGAACCGGGCGACGATTTGGCACCAGATATCCGGAGGTGTGGAAAGAGCAGCTGTGAGAAGCGGAAAAACCATCAAAAAACGACGATTGTTCGTGAAGGTTTCCACAGAGCTTAGCGCCCTTGGTTCTGGCAAACGGATCACAATTACAGGTACTTGGGAGCATACCGATGGAATGAACGAAATACGAACAGTTAACATAATATGGTCATAGATCTTAGGTTGTAACTTGATCATGAGCGAATTTGTTGATGTTGCACCCACGAAGTATGGAAAGTGCCAAACATTGGGAACTACCCGGGGAGGAGTTAGGAACAGGAACAAGGAGAAGCGAGAACCACTTAAATGGAGGAATCGATTGTATTTCGTCCTTTGTTCCCCATAGCAACTGGGGATCGAAAAGCACCAAATTTGATGACTTATTAAGGGAAAGACGAAGTAAGAACATGCTATAGGAGACGTTGCAACATATGTCGGGGAGGCCTCCGTTGATTGTGTACGAACAAAATACGAGTCAAAAGGCAAGGTAAGAAAGGGTTTAGCTAATGGAGAAATTGACTCTTCCGGGAACCAGTAACGCGTAAACCATGTCAAACCAAGACCGATCAATATCCGAACGGAACGGATTCGAACTTCTCCTAGAATAGTTTCCGGTGCGAAATTCAATTCTATGAGTAATTAAAAGGATAAATTATAAGTGGATTCGGGAACGTGGAATGCTTTTTATTTCAGAGAAATTCAAATGAATTATAATTAGCCGGGTTCCGCTTTAATTTAAGCGGAAAAATAGTCATCTATCAATTCTTGATAAAATGATGAGGCACTGCCCTTCTCATGCAGATCCCTTTTCATTACATCCAGCGCATTTAGTTCTTTATTATCTAAAATATGAATATAAACGTCCTTACCTAACCGTTCTTCCAACTTATCCCTCTGATCGTTAAAGAACGAGAGAATGGCAAAATGGGGATCCGGTTCGATACACCGGTTAAGTAACATTGGATTTTGGGCGAGTAGAGGCTATGAAATAGCAGAGAAAAACATTGATGTCTCCGCTCGCGGATTAAAAGATCCCGGCTCTCTGTTTCCAACGAGACTGCATACTCACATTGGGAGGATGCAGTCTCAAGGGTCTTCTTGACCCCCCCCCAATATTCGCTAGGTTGGAGGTCCAGAAGAAAGACGGAACCCCCCTCCTTGTTTCCAAGTGTCCTTATACGGTTATATAAGGAGCTTTCCTCACTTATATTTCGTTGGAAATATATATGGGGGTTTCTACTTCCTTTTTAGAAGCAGATTGCTTCTCTAATTCCTCCCGGGTAATCTCTTTCTCTCCTTGTGCTGTTGAGCTTGATGCGCCGGAAGGGCCGGAATAGGGAGTGACTTCTCCCCCCGAAGGAACCATCCAACTACACCAGCTCCCGCTATCCCAAAGAACCATAAGACCTGCCACTAGGAAACCAAACCACCCGAGCCGACTAAATAGGCAGTGAAGAGACTTGACTAGAAGCCTTGATTGTAGTTTGACAATTAAGAGATTCCAATCAAAGCCGAATACTAAAAGGGCAAAGACTAAAGGCAAAAGTAATAAAAAAAAGGTCGAGATTCTGACCAAAAAATGTGACATTATATATGAAGGCCCTCGGAGAGTGCTTTGTCGTGCAAAGTCACTGACATATCCAGTATCTTTTTCGGACCCCAAGAATGGATTGGATCGAAACGACTTTCCCGCTTTGAAAGAGGGGCCCCTTTGTGGCTGTATGAATCTCTGACCGCACGGAATCTCCATAGCCAATTTTCCATTTTTTCTTCTAAAAAAAGCAAGGAAGCCGGGACTCAACCCAACCGTCAGAAGTAACGAGAAATGATGTTCAGCTAACGAAACTCGAACAAGAAATGAAAGACTTTGATTAAGGGATGAGGGACTGGCTTGCAGAGTTGTCTTTATCCGGCTGGGAGTTGACTATGCTCTTTCCCTTGCCTGTGGGACTGCTGCCTGCCCTGCTTCCCATGCACCTACTTCTCATGCACTGACCCGGGAGAGAAAACCAGCAATTTGAGAACATTCTCTCAATGAGTGCAATCCAAGCATCAGCAAATCCAAAGCGCCTGAGGACTGCAAAAAGAAAGGACCACTCCAGACGGCGCTTTCTGCATATCTAACTTTAATATAACATTTCTGCCATAGACCTTTCTGTTCAGATCATGAGTTAACTCTTGCGCCAGATAGACATAGTCCATGAGACTTCTTCCCTTAATAAAGGGAAGCTTGCTTGGTGGAGAAGAAATAATTCTATTTATTGCAGTAGGAGACTCAGTCGATCTGTAAATATCTTAGAAATTATCTTATAAACAAAGTTACAGAGAGGGCCTAAATGAAGAGAAGTTTCATTCATTCTCCAAAGCGCCGCTTTCTCCGTTCAAGCTGAGTGACCGACGTGGACAACGTCAGCCCTTTTGCCTTCGAACTCACCGAGTTCGGGCCCAACTTCTTCGATGGCTAGGGGGCTGTATTTCTCCTCTGCCTGTTTCAGCAGCTCTTCGACAGTCCTCTGTCAGTTGCATCAAGACGGCCGGCCCTCAAGTGGTCTGCGCTGAAACCAGCCTCTTTCAGTGCTGTCACCGCCCCTACACATTCATTCTATGTCTGGGCACTGAAAGGGGGTGACTGCCATGATCTTCCGAGTATAGCGCATGTACAGCTGACAGAATTTTCGCTTCTGAAACTGCAAATCTTTCTTATCCACGACTGTCCCCTGGAGTCTCACCGAACTGGTAAACGGCGTCGTTCGGGGTAGAGCTTTTTGTGGAGGCCCTCTCTGTATGGATCATCTTGGTCACAAAGAGATATTCTTTCTCCCCGGATACTCTCTTCTCTAGACTCGCACTGTGCCCCTTCGACAACGCAAGCGCCTCACATGCCGGAGACCATATGATTAATGAATCACCGGATTCGAAATCACTCGATGTTTCATCAGTTTCAACAACTCAAGCAGCAGGGTAAATGTCTATTTAGAGCAGCTAGCTTCTTCACCTTCCGTTTTCTAGGCCTTTCCCAATCAGTGTTCTGTCATTGTCGTTCCAGGCCCCCGATTAGGATAAGCCCTTATGCATGGGGCAGGTGGTGATGCGGTGGAATGCCCTGGAGGTCTTCTATTTCTTAATAAAGAGGGTTCTGTTTTTGTTGTGAATACGGGTGACTCCTAATAAGTCAAGGGAAGTCTCTGCCATTATGTTGGCATGCCTGTATGTCACTAGACATGATGCTAACTTTCGCAGCTCCGAAGATGTCGGATTAAAGAGTACCTGGGTGTATTTTTCGTAATTTGCCTAAATGGCCACCATAATTATGGAAGATTGGTGAAGCTAAATCAAATAGGATTAGTATTGCTAAAGTCCACTCTTTTAGGGGGTAAACCCCCCTCCCATATAGTATATAAGTTGTTACTTGTTTCAAGTGACTATTAATTAAAATATTAATTAAATTTAAAAAGTATGATTGCTTTGAAAAACATATTAGGTTTGGCAAAGACAAGACTATCTTCTTCTCGTCCATCTAATTCTTCTTCGGATCGTCCCTCTAATTCTTCTTCTGATTGTCCCTCTAATTCTAATCATTCTGAGAAGAGTTCTTCTAAGATTCTAGGAAATGCTTGGGTATCGCCCAAAAGATTTGAAGCTTGAAGGTTTTCATTCTTTAAAAGAAAAATCTTTTATTCATGGTCGTCAGTCGAGTCTGTTCCACAGGCAGCTGCCAGAAATGCGACATTCATTTTCTGGTCTTTCGGCTGGGAAGTTTCCAATTAATCCTATTGTTGGTGTTCCAAAGTTGGGCTCTTCGCCAGCTTATTGCATTTCCCGCCGTTCTCAACTTTATCGTTCTCCCGACCGTGGCTTCGGTAATGTTATAGGTTGGTCAGTGGTTTCTCGAGAAGAAAAGTATTATGATGCCTTTAGTTATTTATTCTGTTATACCGCATCGGCTGATCTTCTTCAGGTAGTCTTGCCTTCATTGTCTTTAGGCTGTCTTCTCTTTCTCTCGCGGAATCCAGCCTTTTTGGATATTACCATATTAATTCCGATTTTATCGACCATATAGTCAGTAGTTTAAAAGATGTCGATTTTCTCAGCATTTTGAACAAGAGTTCAGTAGATGCTACTTCTTCTATTACTCCTCAGAGTAAAGTGATTTTAGAGATTGGTGAATCATCCGGTTCTCTCAGCTCTGTCTCTCCAGAGAGTGACTCACATAATCGAATGTCAATAGTTGTAGGTACTGTCTTCTAAATAATAATTTTTATTATGCATTGCAACTTCTAACAGTGTCAAATAAATTATACATAAAATGTACTTGCACTTATTTTGTCATATAGGAAATAATGTAATATTGTGGACCTCGGGACAACACCTCTGGTCGACAGACAATTGAAAAAGCTGACTTCTACTGATGTGTGTA
This sequence comes from Amorphophallus titanum, assembly GCA_024336825.1. Taxonomy (NCBI): domain Eukaryota; kingdom Viridiplantae; phylum Streptophyta; class Magnoliopsida; order Alismatales; family Araceae; genus Amorphophallus; species Amorphophallus titanum. Next base: position 155,697 of record JANBPO010000083.1, read on the forward strand.
TCCTCCATCAAGGAGGAAAGGCCCGGCCTTCCGCCGGGGGCAAGGAGTGGGGATGCGGGCCTTGCCGAGGTAAAGAAGCTCCTTAGCGAAGTAGTGCCATCCGAAGATCAAAGCAGAGGTCAGTTAGTCTCTATCGCGCAAAGGCCTTTTCTTTTGAGTTCTTCGGACAAAAACTTTCAAAGAGCTTAGGCGCTTGTACTGCAAACAAATAAGATATGGTTGAAAACTGCTTTCAAACGGTCTTGCTAGCTTGACCGCTCACTCACAAGAAAATAAACTTCCACTGCAACTCCAAGCTACGGGCTTAAATATTTAATTGGAAATAAGGAAACTCGCCTGGCTGAAAGAGATTACCCTTTTTCCGCAATTGACCTAGCCCTTGCAGATGACTAGGACTATTCTTTATACTCGTCCTAATCCAAAGGAAGGAAACCTCCTGGCAATAAAGTAGATCGCACTCCAACAGGCTCTGGGAAATTTCCTAAACAGGATAGTCTCTTTCCTTGGATTTTCTGGACATGAAAGAAGAGAGGGATTTTAAGCGCGAAGAAAGGCACTATTATGCTCTAGAAAAGACATAACCCACTGTTAAAGGGAGAAAGTGTACTTGGCACTGCTACTCCATGGGCTTACCCTTTTATGCAATTTCATCAATAGGAACTGGCTTTATTGCTCACTAGATAGCAACTCCCATGTAATTGGTTGAATGTGCAACAGAGCTCGCATGGCTGGGACCTTACCTTATTGGCTCCTATGCATCCACTTTATTGGCGCGTATCCAAACCTCATAGTAGAGAAAGTATTCGCTTGGCTGGCACCAACATCAATGGACTTATCACTCGCTTACACAGACTCATGAATTGCATTCGAGGACGGAATGGTATAAACGATAGGCCCTTAGACTTTTTCTGTTAGTTCGCCTGCGCCTGGACCGACAGCTACAACTCCAATGGCTGGGAGGGCAACAGGTAATATCCTATTCCTATATATTCAAACTACATCTCCGCCTGCTTGAAAGGCTTACTTGCGCTTGTCCGGAGATAAATATGATATAGGTGAAGAAAAGGCGCTTGCGAGGCGCTTGCGATAGGAATAGAAGAGATTACGACTGGTAATAAAAAGCTTAAAACAGGATTTCTATAGGCACTCTCATAAGCGTGCTTCTACTTTCATGCTGGCTTTCTTATCAATTAGATTTTTTAGACATAAAATAGGATCCTCATTTTTAGGCTTTCAATAGTCCTGCTGCTTTGGCCTTCAAGCTATTCTCTTATCGAAGCACTTAGCCCTGTCTACAGCCAGTAGCTTACTCACTTTCTCAAGATCCTCAATAAAACTGCCTGTAGGGGAACTCGCAGAATAGCTTACAATCTACATTTTCATTTACATTTAGCCCTAAGGCGCTTGCGGCAAGCCTATTATCTCATTAATTAATGGAATCTATCTATTACTGGGATAGGCCTTATCATTGCTAGAAATGGGAGACCTGTTCCTATTCTTTTCAATAGACGAGTGAGGCCTGAGATTGCTTTTGTGGCTCGCAACTTGATTAGCTAGGGCCGCTCTAAGTTCGCGTATTCTTTCCGGGCTCGCAACTTGATTAGCTAGGGCCGCTCGCACCGTTAGTTAAGTTTTGCGCTTACTCGGTTTTTTAGAGTAGAAAACTCTTACTAAAAACCTTTTTGTTATGAGAAAGCGAAGCTAACAAAATAAACTTGTTCCGGGGAAGGGCCTTAATATTAGTACAAGGAGTGGTTTCAATCTCTCGGGTACGGTCATAAATTCTTTCAATCTCGATAGGTAATTTGACCTAATTAATTCGACTTTCACTTCTTATTCTTATGAAAGGGACTAAATTCGTGCCCTCATCCTGCTTACTTGACTTCCCGAAGACCGCTCAACCAGTTCCGATTGAACCACCAGACACCTACCACTTCCATTACTATCCCGACTACGAGGCTCGTCAAGCCGGACTAGACTTTCTTTGCTCTGCTTGCTCGGAAGCCGAACTACGCTTTCCCTTTTCTCGCTTCCTGTCTTTCGCTCCGCCCCTTGGTGGCCGCTGCTTATTCCTACTGCTTTTCCGTCGGCTGCTGTGGTGCTTCTTTTCCCTCCTGCTTGTGCTAGATCAAGTGGGCCCATTGATGAACCTAAATGGAGTCAATCTTAAATGGACTCTCAATGTAGATGGTCAGTCCCTTTCTGGATGAATTTGTTCTTGAAATTTTTGCTATTTCACTATAGGTATCTTTGCAGCAATAAAGGTTGTATACAACCATGAAAAACAAATAAGCAATAGTGTAGGACGTTTGCAGTCTTAAGATGGGGCCATTTTGATAATACACTGCCTAATAACTTTCCCAAGTTCTTGCAGATCCGACTGCGTTTGGCAGATGTAAATGTGAAGGATCCTGGCCACAAGGTCATGGCCAAACCAGTGTGAAATGCTTTGTAGATTCCATCTTCCATCTCTTGTAATAATGTCTTTCACATTGGCCTGCTCAGGAAATTAATTGCCTGCATGTTAATTAAAGTTGGCCAACGGTTAAGTGCGATAGTGTCTATCCAAGGCTCGTTTAGGATGCCGCAAGCGCCTTCTCCGATCTCTTGCTCTCATATGTGCCTTTCCGTGAAGCATTCAGTCCTGCTAGCATATAGTAGGTATACTACCTCTCTTCCAAAGAAGATTCCAACTGAGAATTCGCGATTGAAGTTTTTTTAGTAGTGCCCTACTAAAGACTTTGGAAGGCGAAGGAGAGTGCTATCAGAGTTCCAGAAACTAGTTAAACCAGTAGGCTATCGAGTTTGAAAATCCTTCTGTCGACTAGCAAGTTGTCGATCAAACAAACCCGTAGTTTCTTACTCCGCATTCAGAGTCGTCCACTAATTCCACTAGATCGAAGGTGTCAGAGTCAACGAAGACTAGAGTGCCTTTCGGGCTTCTAGCTAACGCTAGTGATTCCTGTCTCCATTTTCTTCCTTCGAGCGCGAGTGATTCAGAGTCACCCCTACTTAATCCATCTCGACGTCTCCTTCTCTCCGTACCTCCTCCGCCGTGCTTGACGAACTAGACTCAGACTCGGGGTCTGCATCAAGCTGACCGTCCGTCCTCACTCAAGAACAGACAAGAAAGATCAGGATAATAATGCCTGTTCAGCAGTCGAGAGTACTGTGGGACTAGGGATACAGACATTTGGGTGTGGACTTTCTACGGACGGGACGGACTTGTGTTTCTTGGCAAAGGGTGGTTTACAGGGGTCTTGTAGCGGCATGTGGATCGGAAAGGAGACATAGTTGGGCGGTGGCGTAGGCATGTACTCGTGCGGCTTTTTAGGAGTAAACCCTGTTCCAGCGCTCTTCTGACTCTCCTTTTCTACTGAGTTCTACTGATTTAGTATTTGACTTTTGGCTTGTAGCTTTTTTAGTCCCAAAAGTGGGATCGTGTGCTGGTAGCTGCAGAAAGTCAATTCTCCCTTTTGGTTTATCCCAAAGCCTTTCCCAGGGTGGAACCTCATCTTTGCCATCATCCTCAGCTTTGGTGGCAACTCGTCTTCTCTCGAATCTGGTTTCCAGCCTCCTAAATAGCGCCGGGGTGGTAATCGAAGATTCCATTTTCAGAATGACTAGTCTCAGCTCAAGCTCAGGCTTCTAGGACAAGCTTTTGCGGATTTTTCAAAAGTAATGAAAAGAGGCGAAGAAGGACTTGCACAAAGGTGCAGAGCAGACTGAATCAACGAAGCACTCCGAAGAAGCTCGGAAGAATAAGATTTTTCATAAGTAAGCGATACCTGGTGAATATAAAAAGCGTACTCCCTCTCTTCTCTCTCCTGACCCCTCACTTTATATATTATATAGACACCAACCCAGATGAACAAAAGAAAACTAAAAGCAACCACATCAATCAAGACGTGAAACTCTCGCCGCTGTGAGACCCTTCATCGCTTAGCGCCCTCTCCTTCTTGAAAGATTGGGACTTAGCCCTAGATTCATTAGTTGCTGCAAGAGCAGAGAGCTCACTAGCTGATAGAGATGCCACAGCTCCTTCTTTGCATCAGTTACCTTGAATACTATATGCTTTGGCGCTTTTGTCAAAAAGTCCTAAGACCGGCCGCATCTAGAGAGATAAGCGGTGTAAGGGCATAAAGACTGTTACCAATAGCAATAGTCAGTCTTAGAGAAAGAAGTTCCTTAACAACTCACTAGCATCCTCCTCTGGGCATCTATCTAATAGATGTGTCAAAGATACAAAGACAGTCATACCTTCTCCCATGTCTGCGTGAGAGGCATAATACCTCTGCAGGCGATGAATGCCTATATCGCTTTGTCATTTTTATATATATATAATATAATCTAAACAAGTTGCTCAAGACTTAGTCCCATTCCAATTCAGGAAAGGACTCTCCCAGTGCTAATCCAAGTATGATTGCTCCAAACATGACAGCAAGCGAACCTTTTCTATGATCAGACCCGAATCATGTCGTCCATGAGCAGGCTCCATAAGATCCACTAAAATAAGTGATGTGGCATGATCCATATTATGTTATAGCTATTCCACTTACTTTATTTAAGTACGGAAATGCATTCATTTCCTCTGCATCGACCCCGATCTATGAGACTATAGGAGTGAAACAAGGGATGTCAGAGTGACGACTGTTATAGTCAAAAGTAAATCCTTTTTTTGTAAGAAGACTAGAGATATTGTGGGTACCAACACCAGCATGAGACGGTCCAAAAAGCACTTGATCATGATCGAAGTGAGCATTTACCTCTCTGAACTGCAAGCGCCTTCTCTTCTTCGATTTGGTCGCTACGCTTCGCTTTGGTTGGTGCCTTGGTGCTTGAAAGAGGGCCAAAGAGGAGAAAGCTTGCTGACTCAAGAACTCATTCGTCCTTGAGCTTCGACTTGCTGACTTGGTTTCTTAAAACCTATTTCTTCGACTTGGTCTGCTCTCCTTGAAGTAGGTGTTTCGCTTTGGTGCTATCCTCCCCTTTGACTCCGATCTCCTCTTTCCTGCTCCACACAGATCAGGTTTGGAGGGCGAAGTAAGCTTTCTCATCCACCGGGCAAGCAGTTCCACGGGTTAGGAAGGTGGGTAAAGGCAAGCAACTCTTTCCTGACGGATAGAAGGCAATCATCCTTAGCTGAAATCTTATTTCCCATGGACACGGGGTAGGCACAAGCTAAGGCCAAGGAAGGAACCGAAAGCCAACTCGTCGCCTTCCACTGTACCTTTAATAACCTCTTCTGGTCCTCCGGTCTCTGTTAACTAAGCTTCTTTTGTCCCTTATCCAATCAATCGAAAGGAAGGTATTATTAGAATAATCACTAAAAGAGCGAGCCATCCATTTGTTTGCAAGCAGAGGCGCATTGGCACTGGCAACCTCAACCACAGGAACAGGTCTTTGTGAACTGACACAGCTCTACTTTTAGGTATTATGTTAGGACTAGGAAAGCCAATCCGACTTTATAGGCTCCGTATCATATTCTAAATCGCCATCGGAAGCTCGCACACAAGCCTGCTACCAACAAAAAAAGGAAGATGTTGAATTGGGACAGGAAACCATCATAAGCCAGCCAACAAGCCTAACCGTCCCTATGTCATCGGGGTCTGATACCCTGTTGCCTTTCTTCCCTTCACAAGCCAAGTAGCTATGTAAAGCAAGCTGAAGCCGACAACTGGTGATCCGGTCGCTTCCCCCAACCGTTAGAACCCGTTTTCCCTTATGGAGCCCGCCATAGTAGGCGCTTTCGGCATAGCGTGAACTAGCTCGGCGCGATGCTAGTTCGGTCTGCAGATCTCCGGTCTCACTCCTTGCACCTGACCGTAGTCATAATTGGTTATGCTTTTTATAGATTCGTTTGTTTGTTGTGAGTTCTCTTCCCTCCCAACATGTGGTGCCCCAGCGAAGGCATTTAAGGAAAGTCAGCCCTTTTTTGAAAAGAAGTAAGGAGGGAAAACCAGAGATTCGATAGAGTCTGGGTAGCTTAGCCGCAACTCCTTTCAGGGTTCTTTCCCAAAAAAAGAATTTCATCTGTAAGTGCCCCCGCTACACTTGCTTCTAGAAGGAAGTTCCCAGTCGAAGGCCTTAAAAAAATCCTGGTACTACCTTTTAGATACGATACCGCCAAAGGAAAGCAGTCTAGCAGTCAAGTAAAGAATAAAGTAACACCGCTACCGTTACTCTATACTTACCATGCCTAGCTCCACGCTAATGAAGTCACTTGGTCCTTACCAGAGTAGAGACTCCGCCTAGGGAGTTGCCTACCCTATTTCTTTCTATTCTATCTCTTTCACCGAAACCAAGGTAAACGGAAACCCAGACATAGAACTCCGTTAACGGGATCCACTACTTCTTTATCTATGATACCAGCAAATGAAACTGAAACTGATTCCACTTGAGAGCGGCATCCATCCCCGTGGTTATTTCGACAAGAAGGTCTTATAATTCTATAGCACCGTCACCGTCTTCTTCCCTCAAACCTGAAAGGGATTGTGAACAAGAAAAGAAGTGAGGCCTTTTCCTAAAGCCCCAACCACCAAGACCGGAGAAGCAGCATCTGAGAAGTAAAGTCTCATCCCAAGAGCGGGGGTACTTTACATAGCTATGAGAAGCAGAGAGGGAGATAACTCCTTTGTTACTCCTAATTTCCTCTATCTCGCATGATGGGGCGAAGGGAAGAGAGTCTCGAACTTGGCCAGTGAAATGTGAAAAGTCTTAAAATGAAATAGAAAGGCAATGTCTTAGTCGAAGAGTCTTTATCCGCTGTAGATCAATGGGCTATAGTGAAATGGCCACATTCCCGATCCAATGCTATTGATCCAGGATAGTTTACCGGGTAATGGGGCAACTGAGGTAGTTTCAGTTCCAGATCAACCACTGAGCTGAGTCGACGAAGCCAACTGGCCCAGCTGAATTAGTCTTTGTTTTGGCAAAAATAGTATAGTAAATGTCCACTGATTTCAGCAGATGTTTAGGAGAGTTCTGATTCGCTCTCAGTTTAGCAGTCATAGGATGATCGGTTGCCAGTTTCTGATGAGGTCAGAGTTTCTCGCAGCAGAAGCGTTCGGAGCCTGTAGTAGGGGATCAGACAGGTCGTTTCAGAGAGGTTCTCGCGGCATATAGGAGGCAACCATACTTTTATCAATCCATTTCAGATGATGCCGGAGAGACTTGCTGGTCGGGATGTTCGACGATCGTGCTTTCCTCTCAGAGGGCTGCTTAGTTTGTTCCTTCCTTCCTACTTCATTGAAGACCTATCCCTATCTGATCAAGCGGCTAAGAAACTCCCCCTAAACGAATGATCGACTGCGCACCTCTATCTATTGGTTGATTGGTCAATTAACTAAGATTGTTAAACATGTTTTCCTATTTTTCCTTAGATTAAACTCTGAATTTCAGCCCTATAAATAGGACCCTTCTCTCCCTTGTGTTGGAGACATCAATCTTAATTCAAGGGGAGGTGTTGCTGGTTTGAAGGCTCAAGGAGGAAGTCTCCCACGTGTACCAATGCTACATCTTTTGAAGGCTCCTTCCCTATTGAAGATCTAAAGCCATGGAGAAAAACCAATAAGTCTATCTTTTCCCCTTCTTCTCTTATTTTGCTTATTTAGTTCATGATCATGCATCATATTTTCTCTTATTTCTTTTCATCTCAATATTGAGATCCCCATATTGTGCACTTTAGCACACCTCCCAATTGTGCAACCCTTGCACATCTCCCTCCTTTTCATTATACATCATACTCTTACCCACCCTTTGCATTGGGGTTTAAGGGCCAACACCCAACAAGGTGTGTTCATGTTCTTACTTTTCATATTGTTTATCTTAAGAACTTGATGATGCATACTATTATTTTCTAATCAATATCTTTTCTTATTGGTGTTTTTCTTGTTTTGCAAGGGTAATCTACACAAGAGAAACTCTCTTCATCGGCCGGCCGATAGAAAGAGAAGGTGATACTCGCAATCACCCGCACTTTAAGATATTTATTTGCGATCCCTCTTTGTTCTTTATGGTTTATATCCTTTGAGGCCCACGATCTCTGGCGATCACCTTTCCCCGTAGCATCTACGCATGCTCCTTTCACTCCCTTTATATAGCTTCATTCTTATTATTTAATAAGTGAAATTTCCATAATCTACACCAAGCTGGATGTAGACTCCTCAGACTCATGAGGAAGAAGACATCTTCTAGGAGGCATGGTGGAATGTGAAAGGAGAAGGAGCTCACCGAGAAAGCAAGAAAATAGGAAAGAACGGCAAAGGAACAACAAAGATCGGCACTGGAGAAGATAAGGGGATTTTACGTAATCGCTTCCCGTGTCCATTTAAAAAGGGAAGGCAGTACGACACCCTAGCATCAACAGCCAAGATCGCATCCTCTAGAGAAAGATGGATCATCATTAGCAGTCACGAACGAGTGAGAAGATACCAAGGGTGACGGCGAGTACCATCCCCACCCATTTTCCCACAATCCAAGGGCTGCCATCATGATGAAGAATGACATCATGCCCAAAAGGTGACGGTACACCTTACTCCAAGGCAGAGTGGCATCTAGGGTAATGAGAGACCTATGCCATGTGGCCTACGAAGCTAGGGAGATAACTTTTTCGTGAAGGCACACCCTGCTCAAAGAATTAGACCTCTTCATATGCCCTACCAATAGCACATTTCTTCTCGAATACTGAACACTCTCGCTACTCAGGAGTGGGGGCTATTGAGGAGGGAAAACTCGTCAAGCCCAATAAAGCATAATAAGGATCAGCCCACTATCCACCGCACCACCTGCTAAGGCCTAACATAGTCTAGCCCAAGATCCAATCCCGTGCTCCACATACGCCCTTTCCCCACATCCTACATGGCGCACATTCTGGTGGCCATTACTGCAATAATGGCGGGAGTAATCCTAAACATTAATAAGTGACAGGTTATTACCCACGTCCCTATGTTACCTGCAAGGTGAGTAGATAGGTAACTAACGACTCCATGATCGACAACCAGAAATCCACTACCACGACCTCATTAAGTCAGGAAATAGAACACCCTCCAGGGGGGTACTATAAGAAGGACCTTGGCCAGACGGCCAGGGAGATACACAGTTAACACTTCAAATGCTTTGAACGCTTCAAATTCACTGAGGCATCTGAGCACTCTCCACCTTC
>JANBPO010000087.1:87310-102310 GCA_024336825.1 Amorphophallus titanum
CCTTTAACCGAATAGGGCACCAAGCCAGCTTCCACTTGTGTCTCCTGGGCCGGTTGACCCTTTACCAAAGGACAAGTCCTAACTAAAAGGCAAGTTCCTAACTAAGAAACCTAAGCTAAAAGCGCAAGTGGGGTCTATCTATAGTCGGCTTTGCCGCTTCACAGCTCCACAATCCCGCTTCTTTTAGATAAAAAAGAAGCTTCGCAAAGTGCACTCTCAGTCCCCACTGAAAAATGACGACAGGGCCCCTGCCATTCTTCCCTCTATGGAACCAGGCCGAATCCCCAACTACGTTATAAAAGGGGTCTTGGCAATCTGCCCAATATCTTATAAAGTGCTACTTCGTCCCCGCTGGTTTAGTTGCCTGCTTCAATCAATCGTATTTCTGCTCGTGAAAACGGAAACGTACTTTATTAAGGCTGATGCCCGTGCCCTGCCGAGTGAAGGAGAGATTGTCGTACTTATGGGGATCCAAAGTTACTAGCCTTTAATAAATCTGGGAGTACTGAAGACGAGGTAGAATTAAGTATCTGTTGACCGGACGAGTCTCGTCCCATCTGGGCTGTTTGGCTGACATATCAAAAGGGTAGGATTCCGTTCCCGAGGGGGTGAGGCTGCCGCGCTTGGTACGGTGAGTTGCTAGCTATGTACCAAAGAGAAGGGCATATGTGATATCAATTCCGGTTCTTGATGCCCGACCCAACTAGGCGAAACAGCTAAAGAAATGTTCTAGTCAAGTCGAGAGATAGAGAGAGTAGATGATACGTTCCAAGGGTGAAGCTAACGCTTCCCTGGCCACTAGGGAGTCATCAAAGTATGAGTCCATACACTTGCTAGCTAATACTGGATCGTCAAAGACCTGATTCCATTTCTTAATACCTTCCGTCTTTATCCTAAGGGATCCAATCCGAACTCCTTCCCTCACTTCGTTCATGATAGTCGGTCGAGTGGCCACTGTTCCCCTTTATAGTTGAGTTTCGCCGCAAGCGCGTTTATTAGCGTAACGACCTTCTCTTTTTCGCGTCAGATGTGGATGAGTAGTGTATTTGTTCGGTTGTTGACTCACTTCTGGATCGCTGTGAGGGAGAGAAATCACTATTCTGGCGAAGTGAATGGCTCAACTGGATAATAAGCAGACTAAGAAAGCGATGCGAGCCTAACCGTTTACAACCCGGTCGGGGTAAAGGCGGAGAAAGAAAGGAGTTGCTGTTATCAAGTGAATGGCCCTGAGAAGAATCGGGGTGAACAGGCTCCCGTCGCTTGTTCCGTTGCGGTATCTCAGAAGCAGTAAGGAAGGGACGCGCGAACCCCATCCATCCTGACGATGTGTATCATCATGCCATGTTCTAATATGAAAAGACAGAGTGGAGTTGTTTGACTCTAGCTCCGCCTAAGCATTTTCTTGGTATTGGAGTTTGATTGCTCGTTAGCGCATACAGCTATTAGGAAGAGGCAGGCTTATTGGAATTGGATGATCGGTAGAGGCAGCAAGGCATATTTCGCTCAGAGACTACTTTGTCTAAAGGAAAAGTGAGATTTCTACTGAGACTTTAGACAAAGTTGTCTCCACCCTTGTCACAGTTTTCACAGCGGTTGAACATCGATTGAGATTAGCCATTTTTTGTAGTGGATTGATCGGGAATCTATCCATATCTCTCGGTAATAGAAATAGAAATTGGTATAAGTCAGAGGAGAAGGAAAGGGTAGGAGTTCCTGCCGGTGCAATATCATAGTAGGGGAAGGGATAGAAGACTGGTCGTCTAGAATCAGCTGTGGGAAGAGAAGTTGGATCTCTCTGATGAGTTCTGCAGTTTTTTATAATACTCTCCGAGGGGCAGGAGACGAAAAAAGCAAAGTTGTCTCTGCTGGATGGAGGGGTTGTCAAATAGAAGAAAGACGTAGTAGAGGCTTAGATTCACCGCTAAGGGAGACCTCGGGTCTTCAGGCGTAGGCTTTTTTCCAGCCTAGGAGCTCGGGAGACTCTGGAATCAAAAGCCATGAATGATCGTCGAACTGCAACTACTGTGCTGTGCCCCACCTGACAAGAGCTATACCCGTACGTACAAAGCTGGGTGCCTCTACTAGAAAAGCTAGGAAAGAAGAGCTTTCCTAAAAGACAAGCAAGCAAGCGCAAGAAGAAAAGCATCCAATTTCCTATTTAGAAATAGCCAATAAAGTAGATAGGAGGAGCATAAAGGCTGGGCACTGACTATGGTCTACGGCCCTGTGTAAGGGGCTGAAAAGGAAGGCTTCCGGGAAGAACTTATGGTTGTGAGAAGCTGGTGCGGAGGACCTTGTATGGTTGAAGATTTCTACGCCATTCATTAGAAGAAGAGAAGAAAGAAAGGAATGAGAGTACGTGCTCCACGGGATAGACTGACAGACGGGATGAAAGTACAGAAAGCATAGCCATTCTCCCCTTTAGTTTCGGGGGTTCCCTGCTATGCTATTCGACCAGCATCACCTGAAAGGAAAATCAAATACAAGAAGATAGGGAAACTTAGACATCCGAAGAAAGGGAAGAATTACACACCTTAAACCACACTCACTCGCTCAACGAAGGGCGCTAAGCATAGAAATAAGGAATTTTTTCACTTTAAGACCACATTCTAAAGGAAAAAGCATTGCCCCGAAAGCTTGTAAAGCTGGAAGACTTGGAACGGCTTACACAATCCCTCACTTCAAACGGAAGACAAATAGGAATACTGTGACTAACCCCCGCTACCCTAGTATGTGACTAATCCTTTCTTTGTCTATAGGGTTCCAACGGTATGGGCAGATATCAATCCTCTTTTCATTTTTTCATTGGAAAACTCAAGCTGAAAAGCCCGATTAACAGAAATCATTCTCCGGGTTTCAAAGAAAAAGCCTTCCGTATAGTATAGTATTTTGAAGGAAGTACGCCTATTCTCCGTCTCTGTTAGCAGCGAGCCTAAAAAGAAAGGCAGTGCCAAAATCAAGTTTCCGATTGGAAGGTGCGATAGGACTTCAATAATACATCCAAGCCTCAAGCCAATACATGAGCTGCGCCCTTAAACGAGTTATTTCCCGAGATATAGAAATGGGTACCTGCGAAAGTGAGTTCTCTAGCCAGCCAGTTACAAGCCAGTATTCAGCCAGGGGTATGGAAAGCCTGTTGAAAGGTGCCTTCTTTTGGGGGTTATAACACCTAAGTCGATGCTTTCTTAGTCCGGGCAATCCTGTTATCTGAGTTAGGAGAGTTTTTTTACTTTTGTATCTTCATACATACCATACGGTACCTATCCCGATTGCAAGGGCGCAGGGTCAAAGCATGGTGAAAGGTTCAAGTGGGAACTATACCTTCTTGATCTTGCTTTCTTTCTTCTCCGTCAGTTAAGTAAGAGCAAACTAAGGGGATTGAGCCAGTGCTAAAAAAGCAGTTCAAGTAAAAGGAGCGACGGACCCGACAGGACAATCGGTTATATGACGGCTCTCGTCGACCGCGTTTTTAGCTCCTTAGGCTGGCATGCGGAAAGCAACAGCGATATCAGCTTCTTCGCTCCATACGGGCGCAGCAGGCGTTCCTATTTTTCTATCAGCTTGAGCGGGGTAATATAAATGCTATTGTTGTCGTTTGTTTGCTGGAAGCGTGTTTTTTAAGCTTTCAGTTCGAAGTCTGATTCCGCTGTGCTTGTTCAGCTTCATCCGCAAGGATACCTGACCACAAACTTAGAAAGGATGGCCCGCGATAACGGCTTTTTCCACGAAGCTCTATCTCTAGGGCGATCCCACTAGCAGAGTCAATTCATAGAAGAAAGATTTTCAGCAGTAGTCAAGTAATAGTAAGAGCTAACCTAACCGACTTTTATTGGCGCGAGCCTGTCCATAGTGTGATCCCTCCTGTTAAATAGCCTAAGTCCCTTTTGTCTGTCTGTTCATTCGCACAGTGCCTAGTCAACTGAGGATTTATACATCTAGCTATATCTCGCATCCGATTCTCAACTGCTTTCTCCATTGAAGTATGAACAGAGCTATTAAAGCTGTCTTAAATCACCGGACATTTCATAGATCAATAGGGTAGGTCTATGTCAGTACAGGTATCAGTCCAGTCCAGTCTCAGTCAGTAATGGATGGGATAGTCCAGTAATGAATGAAAGGTTTGGAAAGCAGGGGCGGCTTCCTGTGCTCTTTCTTCCACCCAAGAGTAGACAGCACACATAACCAAGCGCACCACCAGGAGCTCGAAGGAGCGGAGCTCAGTGAACGGAGTCAGGCCAGACAACTTACCATTACCTAGTAATAATAACCGGGTCCGGAGCAGCATCGTCGGTTCTACTCTATCCTATGGCCTCTCTCGGGGCAAGGTAAGCTTTAGCTTATTGCACGCCTGCCTTTCTTTATAGAGCGCACGCAAGCGCCTTTATGAAGGAACCGAACCCAGAGGCTGTCTGTCTTCGCTCCGATAGACATCGGAAAAATTCATCTAATCGGAATACCACACCGCCCAATGGTTCCCTGTACCCTTTCTACAGCTCCTTGTACCCCTTTCTTAACAGCGCTGGAAAAGATGCTGCGCTACCCTACCTGGATCGGCTTCATTCATTGTCGCATCCATTCCCTCATTCATTCTATTCCGCAGAAAGGAAGTCCTCGTTCATGCTTATCCTCGTTGGGAATGATTTGCCAGATATAAAAAATGATATCAATCATTAGAGTATCCCGTCTTTTTACCCTTTTTCAGCTTTTAAATAAACCTATAAAAAAAAGGCTTTCTTTCGCATTTGAGTGTGGAAATCACTATGGATCATTTTTGTGTCCAGTGGACGATACAGACTCTGAAACCGCAGCCACAGCCTCAATATCAGTATCCCGATCAGCATCTAAAGCATCAGGGCGGATATACAAGAAGTTTAACGAGGGAATTTGACATGATCTACAGGAATAAGTGCTACTATGATTATGATGCCCGGTTTTGCTTCTCCCTTACTACACCCACCTTTAGCCCTCGCTTCTATTCTATCATCCGACATCGATCTCGGCTTCCTTGACAAGGCAATGTGAGCAACGTGCTGAGATAGATCTAGAGGTTTGCCGTTCCAGGGCAGCACTCCAAATGTGATAGTGACTTGTGCATGAACCTATCAATAAAGCGGATCGAACATTCAACATATATAATGTTAGGTGCTGTTTCCCTCTACAATGGCACTGACGCGAGTTGGTCTGTGAAGGAGAATCAAGAGAGGCAATCATCCGAGGGGAACATTCTCCTCAAGTTGGCATTTCGTCTTTGATCATTTGTTATATGCTTTACACATGTGCTTCGGTGGACTCTCCCGAGAAGGCAGGGGCGGAGCGATCCCAATGGTAGAAGTAGAATGTAATGTAAAGCTTTCGCCCTTTCCCTTGTATGGGTCCACGAATTTCAATATGTTATGCTTGTTCCATGACGGAACATAAAAGCTCCCCTGCATTGAAGTTGATTAGCTTTATGCTTAGCTACATTTGTTCTTCTCGATAGCCAGATAGCATGCCTGCTTCTTCCTTTGCTTTCCTTTCAATCCCTAGCTAGCTTGCCTCCTATCCCTACTTGCTAGCTATCCCTTGCTAGCTTAGTGACATCCCTTGCTTGACAGTGCTTAGCGCCCTTGCTTGCTTGACTTCCATCCATACCTCCATCCCTAGCAGTACTTCCCTTCACTCAATCCCTAGGTAATAGGTAAGCAGTCAGTTCAGTTAGGTATAATAACCAGCTTTCCTGATTAAAGAACCTAGCTCAGTTATTGAGTTAATTGGTTCATTGGTAAGATTGGTTAACAGCTTTCCTACTCACTAGCTTTTTGCCATTCCCTAACCTAAAGAATAGTTGCCTTTCAGGGCAATATTGAATCGGCTCTCATTCCTGCTTGAATTCAAAGGCCAATCAATCTTATGAAAGAGCCCTACCTCGGGTATAAAAAGTAAAGGAGTCATCGTCTTTGAGACTGTAAGCGCACCTGAGGAGTCAGTCTCAGCCAAACATAGGTACTGGACTTACCTAAAAGCTGTAAGCAGCCTCGGAGAGATAGTCTTTCGCGGGTAGTGGTATCTCAAATGAATGTCGAGTGGTATTGCCCCCTTTCTTTACGGATGGCGTTTTTGAGTTGTGTTCTCGACTAGTCTCTCTCTTGAGTGGTTCTTTCGGCCAGTGTTCTCGCCCCAGGTGTGCTTTCGGTATTTATAGTAGTGGTACTATCGGTTGTGGGTGGTATTCTTCCGGGTGGTCAAGTTATGTCTAGTTCAACCACAGCTTTTATCGAGAATAGTCCACCCAGCGGGAAAGCGATGAGAGGCCTATATTTCGGAGTGCGTTAGTGTCTCCTCTGTAGGTTTGAGCAAAGAAGTCGGAAGCTCGAAAGCAAGAAGTGTAGGTCGACCATCATCTGGAGAAGAAGCGGGAGCATTACTCGTATCAAGAGCAAAAGAGGGGCCTCACTCGTCTCGAGAGAGGAGAGCTTTTCATCTGCTGCGAAAAACCACATACCCAAATAATGCTTAGCGCCCTCTACAGGATGACCTTGCTTTCCTTAGGTCAATCAATCAGGTTAATCCTTCCCAACTTGCATTCTCTTCCTAGTGCTTTTGGTTTTGAATCCCTTATGCCAGCTTAAGCTTAGAAGTGAAGTTCTTCCTTTCCTTGGCTTACTGTCTTTCCTGATGGTGAATAGCCGCTCTTTGATTTGATAGAGGAAGTGACATCTAAGGGGAAATAAGAGATGGCATCGAAAAGGAGAAGGCAAAGGGACTAAGAAAGAGTGTCTCGAGAAGGGGCTTTGAGGGACGACTGATTGACCATACTTTCCAGTATAGTATAAAAGCAGGAAGCATCGAATTGCATTAGTGGGATAGCTTACTTCAATACTCCCCCAGAAAGCTAGTGCTCGTGAATGCGCTCCTTACATGCATATTAAAGTACCATACGCCGATAAAAGAGTCCTTAGGCCCCATCTGAGAAGGAAAGCCTGCTGCGCCCTTGCTTCTTTTAAAGTGCTTTCCTTTGAGTGAAGGCGCTTGCGTTACTAATATAGTTCACACCTTAAGCAGATCTTCAAGCGATCATCAAAGGTTGGAGAAAGAGATAGAAAGCTGACTAGAGTAGGGGGTAGAGGAGCTGTGTATCTCTATTCCAATCGGGGTGATAGCTCGACTCGACAAATGGGAGAGAGATCAAATCGCGCGGGAGAGGGGGTCCCTCCCATCATCTAGATTCAAAGTAAAGGTGTTGTTCGGATATTGATCGTAGCAAGCGTCACTTCCTTCATTGGATGGGTTCAGGCTTGCTTGTCTCGCTCTCATATTGGAAGGCTAGGTGCTTAACGCCCTCTAGTAACTGAATCGCTAGAAACATCTCTTCTTTCGTTTAAACCAAACCTAGGTGGGCCCTAAACCAAAGCTTTGATCGCTGCGCTTCCCCCTTATTGTTAGTCCTCTTACCATACACCACTTCGAATGGTGACTTCCCCCCTTACTTAACATAGGCCGATTCACATCGTTTTTATAGGCAAACTCTGCAGTTGGAAGAACTTATTCCCACTTGCTCGGTCTCCCTTGCACTAAGCTCCTCAGCAAGTCTTCCAGTAAACCGACGACTGGAGTCTGGCCGTCCTGAGTGATAAGCACTGCAAAACCTCAGTTCAGTGCCTAATTTCTTCCATAGCACCCTCTATTAGATTAGAGGGCAGACTGGTGTCTTGGTCGGACGTAATGCTCCCCTTTCGTCATAAGGCGTGGTTTCTCATCACCTAATGATGATCAAATCACGATCATGGGGTAGCCCGGTTTTAATTCCATATGCAGATTATAATTGAAATCAAGACCCCGAAGCTTATTTAGTTCCAGATGATGCTATGACCTCAACAGGAAAACACACGACGGTAATGTCATTCTTAAACTTGATATTCAGAAGGCGTCGCTTTAAAACCGTGGAATTTCCTGTTTGCTGTTCTTCGCAAGTTTGGTTTTGCAGATAGATGGATTTCTCTGATTGAGAGCATGTTTTCCAATTGCTTGTTTTCTTTGATTCTCAATGGAGTTGTGACTGGAATGAAAGTAGTCCCCTCCACGACCTTGCTTTTCGTTTGATGCTAGCCCTCACCTCGAACTCGAGATCACCTGTGCAGCTTCAATCAAGAATCGGAGATGAGATTGATGCGCTCGCCCTCTTTTCAAACCTACCTTTCCTAATTTCATAAACGAACTCAAATGTCTCGCAGAAAATAAATGTGTTATCTATAAAGATCGAAAAGCTATTTTTATAGATGTTGAGCTGGATCTCATTCTCAGCAAGCAGTTGGCTCCCATTCATATCGGAGAAGCTCTTTGATAGCCCGAGCGTTATAGAGACAAGTATCGATTGGAAAGCGGCGTGAAAAGCAATGGTTAACGATGACCGCCAATATCGGATTGAGATAGGCTAATTGAGCATAACTCTATAGTGACGACAGGTCATAACGGTAGGTTCCATTCGGGAACTAATAATTGCCTTAATATTAGTAATGGACTCCGTTGAAAACTTTCCAGCAGGGGAAGCAGCATAGGTGGCAGGAACTAACTAGGGTTTAGGTACCAATTCGAAGAGCATTCGTATACCTCTCCTTAGGGGTCGAGAGCAGCCAGCCCTAGAGGTACCAAACTAACAGCGGCATCCCGACCTGATATGGATCCCTACGCAGTAGACCCATCATTTCGAAAGCCATCACTGGCATAGGCATAGGCACAGGTGGAGACACAAGCAAAGGCAGATCCATTATAACTTAATAATCCCGGAATCCCTTACTATTTGAGAGACACTCCTATCCATAATCCATTGAAGTAGCACAAGCGGTTTTTTCGGCAGGAAAGGAAGTTGACGGTTTATAGATGACCCGGAACTAGGTACAGCTCCATAATCAGAAGCGCAGGAAGCACAAAGAAGGATGGTGTAAGCTTGGTTAGCTAGAGCGAGAATCAAAGATGCGGAGGCGGGGGCTCTGGTCATAGCCCCCATGGATTGATACGGAACCCCCCAGACCCCGTTGTCGATCCGCCAGCACCATAAAGCAGATACCGAGGCATTTGAACCGGAGCTTTCAGCAGTTTGATACTCAGGCTTCAGTAGCCGATAGGAGGCCGATAGGAACTCGTTGACCATGCAAAAAGAAATTCGGGGGCAAAGGCACCATGGGAAGCAAAGGCTCGGACTCAGATATCAATAGCAGCCAGCCAGTTAGTTGAACCAATGCCAGTTGACCGTGTCAAAGAAATAGATCCAATTTCGAGCGCGGTCACAGAACCACTACGGGATAGTCCGTGAGACAAGATCGGGATTCAGATTCATATCCCTCAGCTACTAGTGGAAGACCTTTCAAAGGAAGAAAAGTACAGAAAGAGTAGAGACGGATATGGGGACTCTAGCTCCGACCATGTCAACTATGAAGGTCTCGCTGCTGCCAGTCCTTCCACCAGTGAATGCTGGCACGCGCTACTTCCCGAACCTCCGTGTCTAGGTCCTGCCGAAAAAGACTGCAGTGGATCTAATTCTACGAATTAGCTTTTTTTAGACCGATCGATCTGAATTAAATGGCGCTATGCTTAACATATGTAAATTTAAGTGTGTTTTCGGGGCTAATCTACAAAGGTCAGGAAGAGAAAGGACGACTCTATCTCTTAGTTAGCCGGGATTTCAATCTCTCTCCCAGTTCTCACGAACTAAAAAAGCCGGTGACCAAGAAAGCTTAAAGAATGCCGAAAAGTGATCACAGAAACTGAATACCGATTCCCCACGTGAAAGCGGGGTTAAGGTAAGGCAGGAAAGAAAGATATTCCTTTGACTCTTCTTGAACTGGATTCCCCACTCTAAGGGAAGTGAGCCGAGGAAAGGCTACGCACCAGACCTTACTTGCTTTACTAGCTGTACTCACTGTTCTAACTGTATTGACAACTGGCCAAGGATTAAAGGACCTTACATACTACCTTACTGCTGGCCGGCTTACAAGAAAGATGGCTTACAACTGCCTTACTTGCCCCACTGGCTGGACTTAGAGAAACTGTCCTGCCTTATATAATAGGTCATAATAACCACCCTACCGCTACCTGACTTGCTGGACTTACCGTCGATGTCTTGTCTGTGATAACTGTCTTTACAACTGCACTAATGCTTGCTCCTGCACTCAAAGGGAAGAGGACTAGCTGACTGGCTCGCAGAAGAGTAAATAGACTGAGGTAAATGAAGTTTCTCCTCCCATCAAGCCATAGAGTTAGTATCCTTCTAGCTAGATGTAAAATAGCTAGAGAAAGTATAGTCTCCTATCCTATTTCTCTTTACATATCGGTACGTTAAACAACTTGATGGCCTGAAGAAAGGTGTTCTACCTTTTTCTATAGATATTGAGGCTAGCTTGAAAGACCTGTAGTTCTGTTACACCTACTAGAAACAGTCTTGTATCAGAAAATAGGTCTACGAAAGAAAAGAAATAAGCCATAGAGATTCACTCATAACAGAAGGGCCACCTATCGTGCTAATAAGAAAAACGAGCGATTGCTAGCCTTACTTATTAGTTAGTCAAGTAGTCAAGGTTTTAATAGTAGAGCGGGAAGAAATTAACCAAGCAAAGGATACTGAAACCGATGAAGCAAACAAGGGCTACCAGAAGAGTTTTCCACAGGACAGTTGCGAGAGACCAATTCTCGATAGAGGAGAGTACGACAGAAGACAGGGCCAGACGAGATATTGAAAGGCTTGAATGGACAGGTAAGGGACAGACTGATTGCACCTACTTTTTAAGCACAGGACTTATTGGCTTCAGAAGCAAGCCAAAGAAACAAGGGATTCGCTTACAGAAGTACTTTCCATATTAGGAAGGGGAATCTATCTATTTGAAGGAAGGTACTCGTGTACGGGAATCGAAGTGATTAGAAAAGAACTGAGCTTGCCAGCCAAGAATGAAGAAGCAAGAGACGCTATTCGTGGACAGAGCAACGGACAGATAGAGGAATGGTTTACCGCCTGTATTCTTTCCATTAATTGATTGCATACCGTCTTGCTCCTGTTTACCGTACTATTAGCTGTACTTCTTTCCGAATGGTTGATATAATCATTCCCTACTCTATTAGGGGTATACTCTATAGTTGTCTTTCCTTTCCTGTACTATTAAAATAAAACCTTGACTACTATTAAAAAAAGAAGGGGGCTATGAAGGCCATCTTCCATGATATGAAGCATACATACATGGATGACTATGTGGATGACATAGTAGTCAAGTCCAAGACAAGGAGCAATCACATAGAAGTCCTACGATTAGTCTTTGAGAGGCTTAGAAAAGATCAGTTTAGGTTGAACCCTACAAAAAGCGCCTTATGCGAATAGATGTAGCCTCTGGGAACATTGGGTTTAAGAAGAGATGTTGGGGAATAGAAGTGGATTGTTCTAAGACCGCTCCTTCAACAGCAGGGATAAGAGAACAGCTAATGCTCTTACTAGAGCACCAACCAAGACCAGATTCTCGGCCAACAGCATAGACCGGAATATATAACGGAGGTTGAAGAGCCTGATCCTGGAGCTGAGCAAGCATGGGCGCGATCCACATCGAGTGGAACTACTATATCTGTATCTGTCGAAGGTTGAACCTTCACCGAATCTTAGATGGCACCCATTCCGCAGTGGGCGGACTAGACACTGCTGCTTCAATAGCTAGCGGGTAATAATCCGAAAGTGAATCATCAACCACTCGAAGCCGCTCATGCAACAACGTTTAAGTCAATCCTTCCCCTTGCCTTTGCGCTTGGACCTAGTTGCCCCGACTGCGATGGTTTGCTGGCTTGAATGATCTTTTAGAGTAAGGAATCTGCGAGATTTTCTCTGGAGGAAGGGCCCTCACAATAGGGGTCTGCATTTGCTTGCTTGGGATGAAGTTAGAAAAAGCAAGGAAGAGGGAGAAGAGGGGGCCGGGGATAGTACGGTTAGCGGTTTGATTAAGTCCTTTAAGAGACCCGAGGGATTGATAAAGATCGATATAAGGAAAGTTCTCCCGGTAGGTTGCCAAGAGAGAACTCCAAATACAGTCGGCACAGTGTTTTATACACTTGCAAAGAGCTCTTAGGATCTTGCAAGGCGACTAAAAGGACGATCTCGGGCTTTCACTCCTCCAAGGACATCTACTCTACATTGCTTGCTAAGTAAGGTTGAAATAGCGCAAAGCAAGTGAGGCCAGAACTCAAGTACGAGAGGAAGTCATAATAAGTCCTAATAGGAATAGGAGCGCTTGGCCAATAGGGGTGCATGGGATGCTCATCCCTCTGATGATTTTGGCTCTCTGTATGGGCTTCCATTCTATCATCTCCCTCCTAGTATGTGATAAGGGAATAGATGAAAGGTGTCCTTATAACAGACATTCTCTGTTTCCCCTCTATGTGTCCGATGTTTTCACATGGACGGTGTCGGAAGGAATGGAAAAGTGTTAAGTTTCGAAGTTTCGCCTTTTTAGTAAGCTCTTGGATTTCTTTGTCAAGGGAAGGGGACCGTATATGCTTTATGCAACCCGACCGACGGTCCAAGTCCTACGGGACGCTCCGCACTTCGGGGTCGTAAGGCTTCGCCGGTTAAAAGGAAAGGAGAGAGCGAAGCTTACACCCTGGCTTGGCAGCTTCATTGACATGTCATTGATTAGAACTTTCATCCAATTGTTTTGACCTCCGAATATGCATATTAAAGTCGGTTGCAATCCACTAGTCTTTCTTCCGCTGATGGAAAGAAGTTGAACGTCTGCTCATGTCGGGAACTTCAACAAGATGCTATTTGCGATCGAGACTTAGGCCATTGGGGAGCAGGTCGCTATTCGTTTTCAGTTCTTTGATCCATTCCGTCTAAGTCGTTCTGAAAGTGGCAACCTATCAGTAGATAGGTTGAGTCAAACCAGTATATAGACCCAGAGGTGGAATAAGAGTTTAGAGAATAACCTTTAGCAAGAGGGGGGAGGAGATATAGTAAGGTACCTACCTCAAGTAAGACGTTTTCGTCTGTCCGTAGCTAGCTCACCTCGGCTGGACGTATCAGGATGACCTTGCTTTCCGCTTAGCGCCCTCATTTGACTACCTGAAAGAGGAAAGAGCTTAAAGCGAGAGAGGAGAAAGCAGATCTTGCACCGAGGCTATGATCCTAAACCTCGAACAGAGGAAGCTGGGCTCGACCATCATTGGGAGAGGTAAGCAGGAGCTCTTACTCGACCAGCCCTTGATTTGATCCTAACTAGCCCCCTTTTATTATACTGGGGCGGGGCCTGCAGAACAGCAAGCTTCCAACTTGTTGGAAATAAGACGAAAAGACGTAAAACAGGAGCTCTCCACATTTCTCTCTTCCTTTTGAAGGCGGGCTAGCTCCAGTTTGATTTCACGAATAGAGGCAGAGCTGGACTTACCTTACAGAACACGCCTCACCCGATAAATTGACTAAAATTCGGCAGGTCATGGAAACCTTTAGAGCACCAGCCTTTATCCCCGATTCTTGCAAAGAGCCCTAGGCACCTTTTTCAACTCTGTTTAGCCACCCTAAAATAAAGTATGCACGAGTATCTTGAATTGAGGGGGCCCACCTCACCGCTCCCCCTCCCCCTATCACGGAAGTCAAAAACAGAAGATGAGACTCACCATGATAAAGGCCTGCCTTTCAGTGAAAGAAGTCCCGCCCTTTTACAGCGTTACTTTGGACTCTCTCTAGCCCTGCTGGCATTAAAGCCCAAGGCTCTCCCGAACATACGGGAAGAGAGGCCGTGGTCGAGAAGCACTGAACAAGGCTTTCGGAAACGGGAGGGGGGGAAAGGGAGGTGTCCCCCCCCCCCCTTTCCCACTCCCTCGCCCCATTCATTCCCGCGGGAATGCTTGAGCGAATGGACTCCCTTTCACTACAGGGCGCTAAGCATCCTGCAGCTTCGATTTTGATTTAGAATTAGAAGACGAATGAGATCAGAAACGCCATCATGGGGGCAAACGATGCAATAGCTTCGGTTAGAGCAAAGCCCAAAATGGCATAACCAAATGATTGTTTAGCCAATGATGGATTTCGCGCCACGGAATGAATCGAAGAACTGAGGACGTTTCCAATACCGACAGCAGCTCCCGCTAAAGCAATTGTAGCAGCTCCGGCACCTATTGATTTTGCACCTTCTAACATAAAGAGACGATCATTCTCCTCACACAAGCAACTTCGCCTTTCCTCCTGGATTCTTTGTCGATTCCTCTTCCCCACGTTCCTTTTTCGGGCATATCGAGAAGTTGAGTACAAGAGCCGCAGGAACATGACATAAAAATAAATATTTAGCCAAAGAGCCTATAATTATCCAACTCCCGAAGCAGTCTCACAGCCCACTAGGGAATCCCTTCCCGATCTATCTATATCATCATATATTAGAGAGAGTGTTTCGAGGGAAAATGCTAATCCTCCTCCCTACTTTGAGAAGCTCCACGACTAAGAAGGAAGCAACTCTTATAGTCCAATAGTCCCCTCTTTCGAGACATTGGCGGACTTACCTTTCCACCAACGCTGCTTTTCAGCAGTCGAACAACACCCTCCCAAGAATGAACTTGGGGTATGAAGCTCTTTACTATTGCCATTGTGTGCCCACATCTTACCAAACCACCTTATGAAGTGTCCTAGATGAACTTTTTAAAATAAAGAAAGCCCAAGGGACAATGCTTCACTTAGTGATCTCTCAGACAGGACTCATCAGAGTTTCCTCCAATGATAGCCCATCACTCACATCTCCTCAGCCATACCGAAGGGAACTTACCCTCGGCTCCACCTAAGAGGTGATGAACCACCACAAGAGATCCTAACCACTGTACATTATTACAGAGCGATTTGCCAAATGATTGTTTAGGCAATGATCAAGATCCTATGATCTAAGATCACAGAGGCAATAGCAAACATATCAAGCGAGTTGCCTCGCTTGTCCCGTCCCGAACAGTCACACACCAAAGCAAGTGACTATGTCCGCAACCAGACCGGCCGGACTCACCCAGTGGCAGATACAT
>JANBPO010000090.1:397848-411025 GCA_024336825.1 Amorphophallus titanum
CATATACTATTGAGGAGGAAAGAATATGTCTAGACTCATTAAGGCCCAACATGGACTAGGCCAAGATCTAGACTCGTGTCCTATGCACGTAATTGCTCCACAATTCACGTGACGCACGATATGAAAACTATTATTACAATAATGACAAAATAATAGGTATCAAGGGGAAACTCATGCCCCCACACCTTCTGCAAGGTGGAAGATCGAGCGTCTCACGATCCCACAATCATGGATAACCGTTTCTCTAGTAAGCTAGAAGATGTAGATGTTGAAAACATGCTCGAGAAGGGATACACCCTATAAGAAGTGTTCTAGTTAGAAGGCTAGGTGGTAAGTATTCTACACTCACTAAACCCACACTAGTCTTTGCTCCTTTTCTTATTCTGAGCACTCCCGTCTCTGTTCGAGCACTCCTCACCCTATCTGCGCACTTGTTTGATTTAGGTATCTGAGGATTGTCCCCTAAGATCAGACTCCTTCTGATGTCCTTCCCTATGCTCGTAGATATCTCCCTCGGAAAGCTCCTCCTTTCCCCTGAAAAATAAATCTCAGAAGTGTAGCACGTGGTTCGAATGGCCACGTTTTGACCTCTACACTTATTGTCATGATCTGTGTGAAGAATACATAAAGTCATGGCTCCCTAAGAGAACTACTGCAACATGAGTAATTGTTGGAGTAAGTCTGCCTCCCGAAGGGCATCCCAGGATGGCCTATGGAGCGACTATCAGTCACAAGGGGTTCACCATCTACCTCTGAAGAACCTTGTGGCTGAGGAGTTGGCAGCGATGCGGCAGTAGCTCCACATGCTGATGCAGGCCTACCAGGGCCTCCTGAACTAGTAGGTGGAGCAGGAACGCATCGTAGCAGCCCATCTACTCAATGGGAAAGGTAAGGTGGCGGCCTGCACCCACCGTGAGCAGTCACCATCGGTGGCTTCAACCGTACACACACCGCGTCTACGTGACGATTCTCTTCACCGCCCAGGAAGCCCTCTCCATTCCAATCCAGGGATGGCAAGGCAACTCTGGCTATACGACGATGGCGAGCGTGATCTAGAAGGAAAGATGTGCTACTCGGATGAAATCATCTAGGCGGCTAGGATAAAGGGCCTGGTCGTTGAAGAGGATGACTTCTAGGCCCCCTTCTCCCCAAAATCTTGGAGGTACCGATTCCCCCAAAGTTGCAACTATCACAGTTTATGCCTTACAACGATACTACTAATTCGGTCAACCACTTGCAAAACTTCAAGTCCAACCTAATCTTCCATCGAGCCTCGGATGCTGTAAAGTGTTTGGCCTTCACTACTACCCTCTAGCAGAACGTTCAAGCATGGTTCGAGTATCTCCCAGTGGGATGCATTTCCTCCTTCCAACAGATGAAGAGAATGTTTAGAGAGAACTACCTCAATAGTAAGAAGGAGATGAGGACCGCCGTTAGCCTCCTCGCCATCAGGCAAGGATGCGATGAGTCCCTAAGGGACATTGTTTCCACTCCTCATCCCTCACCTGGATGTCAGTATCGTGACGACCACGTTAATGTAGAGCACATGGGATACCATCCTTCAGTGAACTTTGTGGCTACAAGCCCCTACAATGCCCCAGGAGCTTCTCGCGCTAGCCCAAAACCATGCCAACTGCGAGGAGAATGCTGTAGTGCTCGGTCGAGTAGCAGGAGGTGACTCTTCCGATAGGAAGTGCTCAACCGAGCACCCCGAAAGTGATCATGACAAGAGGGAGCATCGTGACCACGACGCTTTGAGATGGGGAACTGCTTATAGGCAGCACACCCCCCCAATCGTCACCCTGGATCAGATCCTCATGGAGATCTGGGACAAGCCATTCCTTCAGTGGCCTGAGAAGCTAAAGTCTCACCTAAAGAGGAGAAACTTGAAGAAGTATTGCCGCTTTCACCGTGATCACGTGCACACCACTGAAGATTACATCCAACTCAATGGTGAGATTGAGGACCTTGTTCAACAAGGTCTCCTCTACAAGTTCGTGGCCAGGGAGATGGAGCGATAGTAGAGGAGGGTGGACACTCCTTTGCCCATTGACAATAGGCCTCACAGAAGAGAGATCATGATGATCCCCAGTGGGGTAGCTTTGGGAAGAGACAGCTTCAGTAGGCATCGCTCATATGCAAGGTGGGTGAATTAGGTCTAGCGCGACAATCCCGACTGCCGTGGCTCCCCTACCAGGATTCCCACAAGGGATCACCTCAAAGGGCCCATTGTGTTCTCGGATGAGGACCTACAGGGTGTGACCACTCTCCATACTAACGCTCTGGTTGTTTCTACTACTATAAACCAATGTACTATGTGACGTGTGCTGGTAGATAATGTAAGTGGTCCAGATGTGATTTCTTACGACTGTCTTCTTCTCTTGGGTGTGGATCCTTATTGCCTCAACCCTTTACACACCCCTTTGTTTGGATTCTCTAGGTCACCATCTATCCGAAAAGTCGGATCTCCCTTCTGATCACCTTGAGGACCGCTCCATGACAGATCACTTTCATAGCCGACTTCACAGTCGTGAAGGGAATGCTTGGATATAATGCCATCATTGGCCGTGGTATCCTGGGATTGCTAAAAGGAGTCCTTTCCTCGTATCACCAGAAGCTTAAGTTTCCTACTCCTCATGGGGTGGGAGAGGTTTGAGGAGATTAGAGAGAATCTCGATGGTGCTTCCTGATCTCGACAAAAGAGAAGACAATCGACGTGTCTCTGCCAGAGAAGAAGGCAAAGGTGGACAATCCCAGGACCAGTGGAGGAACCCAGACCGAGGACCTCTACCTCATTCAAATTGTGGAGGATCCCGTTATGAGTATTGGTTCCCTCCTATCGAAGGCAAAAGGGAGGAACTCCAACACTTCCTAGAAGCCAACAAAGATGTGTTCGCTTGGTTAGGGGATGACCTCCCCAGCATTCCTCTAGGGGCAATCACTGGCTGGCTCAACTTGGACCCCCACTACTGTCCGGTCCAACAGTGAAGGAGTCGTTGCAACCCAGAATGACATGCGATCATCAGGGAACAAGTGAGTGACAAGCTTTAAATCACTTAGGCCTACCCAATACCCCCAGTGGGTAGCCAATATAGTCCTAATTCCAAAGAGTAATAGGAAGTGGTGAATGTGTGTTGACTATAGGGGCCTCAACAAGGCCACTCCCAAGGATAGCTTCCCCATGTCGGGCATTGACCAACTAGTAGACGCGACATATGGGCACGAGATACTGAGCTTTTTGGATGCATATTCTGGATACCACCCGATAAGTATGCACAAGTCTGACGAAGACAAGACTACCTTCATCACCGATCACGAGCTCCATTGCTCTACACAGATGCCCTTCAATTTGAAGAACACGGAGGTGACCTATTAGTGGTTAGTCAATTACATGTTTGACTCTCAGATCGGTCACAACATGAAGGTATACACTGATGGCATTCTAGTGAAGAGCCTCCAAGCATCCGAGCATTTGATAGACCTCGCTGAGACGTTCCCAACTCTTTGAAGGTTCAACATGAAGCTTAATCCAAACAAGTACTTGTTCGGAGTTCACTCGCGTAAGTTTCTCGGATTCCTAGTTACTCACTGAGAGACAGAAGCCAACCCTGAGTAGAATAAGGTAGTATTGGAAATGAAGTGACCCAAGAGAGTGTGTGACGTACCGTGCCTTATAGGCCATGTTACAGTGCTTAGTCACTTCTTGTCCAGGGCTACTAAGCATTGCTTCCCGTTCTTCAAGCTGATCTGATGAGCTCATAAATTGCTTGATAAGAATGGACAGGTGGAATGGGATTAGGAGTGCGAGGACACCTTCGAATAGCTCAAGATGTATCTTTCTTTGCCTCTTATCCTTTCCAATCCCTTGGCAGGTGAGTAGTTGTAACGACCCAGTATCCAAGTAACGAAAAGGAATTGACACGAATCCTGACTCACCACCTATGAGCCACAGTGCTTGAAAAAGTTAATATAGTGGGAGTGGTGAATCCTGGATAATGAGTCTCAGGCTAAACCATAAATGTCAACATAAATGCCGTTCGAATAATAGCCAAAAACATTAAATAGCTCAGGATTCTCCGGGCGATTGGATGCTGTATATAACATATACAGAAATGTAGATCAGGTTGTCTCCCACAGCTCATTTCAGTGCCCTTGTAGTTAATTAGTACTCGAACCAGTCCAATATTCCATTATCGTACGTCTGTGCTAGCTAGAGGTCAGTGTTTGGAAACATACATGAGTGGAAACAATGGCTACCCTCCCCAGCAAAACAACCCAGCTGGTCATCCACCCACCTCCAATTCGGTTTGCAGAAGGGTTTGCCCCTGTTGTGGGCGGGAGTTTCCGAGTGACTACGTCTTAGGTGAGCATGTGGGTTCTCACAAGAGCGAGGTGCGGAAGTCCGTGAGGCAGTTTATGGGTGTCATGGCAGGTCGAACTCGGTCCGATCCTCGGGCGCCTGATGGTGGTGCCGTGCCAGCTTCGAGGGATGGCCCGTTGGTGCCCTTGGGAGTGCTTGAAGCGAGGGTGGACAGCGGGAGCTCTTGCCCTCCTACCTTGGATCTCCTGGGCCTTGGGAAATCACCCGAAGACAAAGAGGATATGATGATGCATGATGATTCTGGCAAGACGATTATTGTTGATCCTCAATCCTCACCCTGAGGGGGTTCATCAAGATGACGGCGGTTCATCGTACGTCTTGTTCAAGGAAGAACGAGAAGTACAAGGCCTAATTAAGTTGCTACAGATCCGGGATTAATCTTAATGTGATGTACTCGCATATATACATGTGTGTGTGTGTGCGCTATTCGTGCCATTTGTGTTGTTCCCGGCCATATAGCTAGCTTATATGCGTGTCTGCTTTGTTATTGGCCGTAAGAGTATGGATCTTGGTGTAATGCTTTTGTTACTTTATCGTGCATGAACTTAGGATAGAATTATATGAACAACTTCTTTCCTGTCATACTCTATCTAGTTTCTGTTCTTCAAGCATGAAACCGTCAGCAATTTGATCAAACTTCCTAAAAGATTATGGCAAGAAAACATAGTGAAGTATAATCGATTTGTTTTGTAAATTTAGAGAATGTAGCCATTAAGTAAACAGAAATTCAACACCTCTTTAGACTGTGCAAGACACAATTGTTCTTTTTAGTGGATTGAAAAGAGGCTAAACACAACTCATTTACTTGATCACTTACCTGATCGAAGAGAGGCGAATAGCCATTATTGGTTAAGAGCCATTTAACAAGTGTAATTGTAAAAAAGGATTAAGACAAGTTCGGTCAATCTAGACTTCACACTGGTGGAAGCCTGTTGGCACGAGACTACTAACCTGTGGGATGCATCAAAAGAAAAAAAAATGCTAGTCATTAACTTAGGTTTGTTAATTAGAGTGTGGAGCTCAAAATCGTCATCGTGCATCTTTGCACGTTGATCGAGTGGGTCAAGGGGGCAAGGGGGTAACGTCCCTTACAGGAGTTTCCGGGGGTTCTATCCCCGGAAAAAAAATTACATTCATAACAGGGACATTATTATCTTTGGGATTCTTACTTATGGTGTCCTAATCTCCTTGTATAAAGGATGTTAACTCTCTCTTTGTACTAGATTTGAGTGATTATTCTAAGAAAAATTCTGTTGCGGTCGTGGATGTAGGAAAACACATCGCCTCCGAATCACGTAAATCTCTGTGTAGTTCTTGTGGCTTGATCTCTTCTTCCCCCTTTCTTCTTTCTCTTTTGTTGTTTGTCCATCTCAACAGATACTCCGATTTCTAACATAGTTATCTTAGGAGAGAGAAATATATAGTCGTAGTTTTAAATTCACTAACTACTAGTGTATACTTGTAGTTGTTAATCGTTTACGCACTTGGCAAAGCTAACTTTGTGCGTTTCACTAATGGAATGCTATATAAGGCCTCGTGAGTCTGACGTTGGACCATAAATGTGAAGTATTAAACATAATTTAACTAAAAGGTAATTAACAACAAGATTAATAGTTCAGGATTCCACACAGAGTTGCATAAGATATATAGAGCTGTAGATAAGTCTTCAATGAAAAATAGCTTATGGGCATAGTTGGCAAACACTGTTAACAACGCATTTATAAAAATAGAAGTTCCCTCTCCCTAATTACAAAGGTCAAACAATCTGTGTCATATATATATATATAGGGCTGTGTTTTTGTTTTTTTTCATTTGTGTCAATTTCGAATGTGATTCTCAAACTTGACATGGCGAAGGCTTATGATCGGATGGAATGGAGCTTCATCTTTGAAGTCCTTCGCAAGTTCGGATCCAGCTTATCCGTCATTTCTCTCATTGAGCCGCTCCTCACCAACTGTTGGTTTTCAGTCCTACTTAACGAACAATCGCATGGCTTCTTCAAATCATCCCGTGGACTGTGTCAAGGTGACCCAATTGCCCCTACACTCTTTATACTTGCTGAAGAGGCCTTTAGTAGAGGCTTGTCTAATTTATTCTCACGCAGTCGAGGTGGATTCTATCAAACTCTAAGAAGATGTCCCTCTATCTCTCACCTGCTCTTCGCGGATGACACACTGATTTTCAAAAATGGATCGGTGCGCCACCTTCGAGAGCTTATGAAATTTCTCAAGATATATGAAGTTGCCTCCGGCCAGCTCATCAATGCCTCCAAGAGTTCATTTGTCGTAGCTCCAGGTGCGTCGGCCTCTTTGGTATCTTCCACCGCCCACATCACAAGATTCAAGAAGGCCACCCTTCCATTCAATTATCTCGGCATCCCGCCCTCCTCCAGCTGCCCAAAGCTGGTGCACTTCTCCCACATTCTGTGCAAGACTGCGAGTAAGTTACAAGTGTGGAAGGTCGGCTTTCTCTCTATGGGAGGTCGGCTTACTCTCATCCGGCATGTGCTCACTGCCATTCCTATTTACACCGTATCATGTGTTGCCATCCCATCCACCATCCTCAAAAGATTCCACAGGCTGCTTGCAAACTTCTTTTGGGGCACTTATGAGGGGTCTCCAAAGAGGCATTAGAGATCATGGGATGATATTGCTCGGCCCATTGATTATGGCGGACTTGGAGTCTTGCATCTCCCCACTATGCAAATTGCTCTCAGGACTAAGATGATGTGGAAGGTCATCACCTCAACATCTCTGTGGGATGACTATTTCCGGGCGAAGCATCTACACCAAGAACACTATTCCACTGCAACTTTCTCCCTTGCACTATCAGCAGACAAGCACTTATGGAGACTGGCAGCCGGCATCATCCATGCCAATCATCGGGTTTTTGCCTCCAAGGAAAGCCACCGGGTCTCATTCTGGCTAGACATATGGGTGGGGCATGCCCCACTCAAGGATTTCCTGCCTACACATATCTGGTCGGCCATGGTGGACAAATTTTGCACTGTGCAAGCTGCTCTTTCAGGCAGTGCACAGGATGCTTTAGTTACTGCCCAACTGTTCTGTCCGCAAATGCTCCTTCAGTTAGCATACGGCTCCACCACTTCTAAAGATGATTGGTGCTAGACTCTAAACCCCCACGGCTCATTCACCTCACGGTTAGTCCACAGGCTTCTGTCCCCGAGTGCATCTTTATCGTGGGGAAGACTATGGCACCAGCAGGTGCCCATTGTCGGATAATATCCGACACGGATATCACAATATCCAAATTCGTATCCAATTAATATTCGAATATCTGATTAAATTATCTGTCAGATATTTTATTCAGATAATTATCCGATTAAACGAATACGAATTCGATTCGAATTTTAAACGGATATTTGCCAGGCTTAATATCCAATCGCTCTCTTCTTCTCGCTGTGTCACAAGACTAGTGGCTCTATTCTCTGGAGTAGCGTAATAGTGGAATGAATCACCGTGCCCTTATCTTCTATCGATCTCTCTTTTATAGGTGATTGTCCTGGAGTGAAGAGCCTCATCCCTTGATAGGGAAAGACGTCCGTAGTAGAATAACGTTTCTCCGCTATTGTGACGGGAACTTTCCGTTGGAGTCTTG
Organism: Amorphophallus titanum; assembly: GCA_024336825.1. NCBI lineage: Eukaryota > Viridiplantae > Streptophyta > Magnoliopsida > Alismatales > Araceae > Amorphophallus > Amorphophallus titanum. Next base: position 405,848 of record JANBPO010000090.1, read on the forward strand.
GAGAGCGATTACCCTAGCGTCGGCAGATCCCGAGATGAGTCTCACGGCACTCATGGAACGTGCTCGCCCGTTATGAGGTCAAGACCGACGTCGTGGGGATAACGATCAGTCACCGGAGAGTGCTTCGACGATAACTACGCTTGGGCCAATGTCCTTCTGGACTGAGCCTCCTCTTATTAGGCCGAGCGCGCCCGTCCGTCCCTTGAGAGGATTTATTACGCTCAATTCTTAGTGAGTCTACCAGTATTGGACCGTTCTTAGGTCAAATCAGATTTACCCTCCTCAATGAGTAACACATGAGTTGATTGTGTTTTAAAACCCAAGCAATTACAGCACATGAAACAACATCATAGCTGGGTGGAATCCCATGCTTCTATTGCCCTCTGTACCAAGGTTTGCCCCATTACCGGGCATCCGATAGTATAACACGGCATGATATCCTATCGAAACATAATTTTTTTTATTTTTTGCCATAAAATAACTTTTCATTAAAATATTTTTAATTAAAAATAATAATACCGAATCGAGGGTGTGCCGGTAATAATGTCACCTGATTTTTGGCTGACACAATCCGACATGTGCGGGACTCACTGATCAATTGCAGCACAGCAAACCGTGCTCTGTACTTCCAGAATGTAATCCATGTTTTGCACCCATGCCCCACTATCAACTCAATCATAGGTCTGTTGTCTACTAGTTATGGGATAAGAAGAATTTCATTATAGTATAACGGAAATTGAAAATAGTGATAATACATCACGACAAAGACAATGGTCAGAGATCAATTATTATCTCCTTCCAGCAATCATAAGTACATAACCAGCTTTTTAGAGTAGACGCCAAACACCAGTGTGGAAATCCAACGAAGTGACAATCTGTGCTTGACAAAGTCTTTGCTTGTCTCTTGTGCACTCTTGGCCAAAGATAGTGCAGTTGCAGTTAACATCTAGTAAGTACATGTCTGAGTAAAGGTCCCCTAAGGAAAAGGATCCCTAAAACTTAACAAAATTGAATTCTCGACTCCGTACGACAGCTGCAGGAGGAAAAAAAGAAAAAGAAAAAGAAAAGAAAAATATTGGTCTCTTGTTGAATATATGAGAACCTGAGTACCTACCACTCACTACGATCGACCAACTTAAGTCCCCAGCTCATGTCTTCACAATGTCTCACATGAGGGACCACCGCTCCTGTATCTATGCCTCTCTTAGCCTTGCAATCATAGAATGGGGGTGCATGGAAACATGGCTCCATGGACATGGCCTGACGGCAGGGGGGATCTGGTGCTGTCTGATTCTCAGGTTTGTAGAGAATCCAGGGTTTTAGTCCTCCGAGACCCTGTGCAACGTAACCAAAAGTGGACCAGGCACTAGTAACCAACACATCAGTTAAGCTGAGGAGGTACATCTCTGCCCATGCTTTCATGTTGTGCATCTGCTTCTCTGTCTGCTGATACTGTTCATGGCTTGGTTGATGGACACTTACAACCTCGCCATTGGTAGTTGGGTTTTCCCAGTACATGTTCCTGATCTTCTCAAAATATCCAGAGCTCAAGGATGTCATAAGAACAGATTTTGTTTTCCCATAAACAGTCGGGATATCAGAAGCCTCTTGACTAACATGTGGAAGTAGATTCTCCCCCAAAGTACATGCAAGGATTTGATCTAATACATGCTGGAATGGACCCGTACCAATATCGAAAACCCTGATCTGTATGCCCAGCCTCTCTTCTGCTTTAGTGAGATAAGCTCGATAAAACCTTGTAACCAATCCCCATACAACATTTGTTGGGTGGAAAAGGTAGCGGCCTAGATGATGGAAAACTGTCTCTTTCTCTGGGAAAAGCTGATTTAATTCTTTTTCAAATGTTGGGATCAGAAAAAGAGATGGAACAAAGTAATTGTCTGACCTCAATATCATCCAAGGGATTTTTTGGAGGAGGAGTTGGTCTTGATCGCAGAAGAAAAGCTTATCATGGTCACTATAATCATGGGCTAGATGGAGATAGACGAAAGCAGGCAGAGATGCAGTTGCCATAGCATCTTCATCATTACTTAGGACCCTATTTTGAATTAGGTTTCCATAACTATGAGGGGATTTTATGTCAAAGATATTAAAATTGTCCAGAGGGAAGTCCAATGGCAGCAGCCAAGTACCCCCAGGAAATGGCTCACAGAAAAGGTCACCCATGTCAGCCCCTCTGTCAACCAGTAAAACCCTATCTGTAAGAAGAGCATATAGAAATGTTGATGCAAGTGTCAGTATCCTGTTCCCCAAGCCACTGTGTGAAATCCACACTAGATATTGGCACTCTGTTGCTCTGATACTTTGGTTAGATTTCAGCTGATCCAAGTCTTTTTGGTACAACTCTGTGTTGGGACCACATTTTTTGTGGAGAGCTTCATACTGGCGTAGCTTGTTCAAAAGATAAGGAGAAGGCTTGTAAGGTGACGGTTTGCGGTACAAGACAGAGTGATACCTGCTCAGGCATGATCCTTCATCAAATCCAGAAGCAAGTAGGCCACCAAGCTGTTTGCCCTTCGATACATCAGAAGAAGCCAGAAAATCATCATTTTCTAAACCTGTAAGTTACAAGAAAAAGAGTGAGGATGTCAGTTTAGTTGAGATTCTGATTGAGACTATAAAAAGGAGTTAATTTAATAGAGAGAGCTGAGTCACAGTATAGGAAGCAGATAAATACTGAGTGCGGATATGCAACCATTGCAGAGTGGCACCAGGGTAACAAGTTACAAGAAAAAGAGAGTTTATCAGATAACACATCAAGAAGTGCAATATTTTTTGGATGCTTACTCCAAAAGAAACATGTTCACTCCATGCAAAACAAAAATGATACCAATTGCTGGTAATGGAGGTGGAGAAACTTAACCGCAAGAAAGCTAAACAGATTAAACCAATATGTAGACAACAATGCCCACTGTCACAAGGGGATACATTGTTGGAAGAACTACATAGAACTTATCCTCACATAATGTATTTTGCAGTAGATCGTACTCAAGATCACACCAAGCTACTGCAACTCTGAGAGGTAACTTTTTCTCACAGCAGGAGCTCTTTCAATGAAAGGGAAATGTTTATGCAGCACAAAGTATATAGTGTTGTACACGAAGATGCCAAGACAAGCAATAGTTTTTGTCACCTGGCTTCTAATGTGTCTCAAAGATAAGCAAAGGTCAAAACTTTAATGCTCAGATGATATGAGATCGATGCACATGCTCTGGCAGGGGATGAACCACTCGGGTTGAATGGAATAAGAAATCAAGCATTGGTGAACCGAAAGACAGGCAGCTGGTGAAGATCTCTAAAGAGGCTGACTACTAAACCAGATAGCCTTTGGATCCAGCTAATCGAGCACTAATTCAAATGGTATCTGGAACAGTGGGGTGAATAGTGGTTCAAGATGTGAAACAATATCAAAGATTTTGCCAATTTGGTAGGCAGCTGAAATGGGTCCTAGATATCAGGTTTATCCTTGTACAAGGATCCTCGCCTACCCACAAGATCTTCATGAACGAAAGTAGGATTTTTACTATCGCCAAACAACCAGACATGGGAACCTGCCAGCAAGCCAACTGTGAATGAAGTCAGTCATACGAGAGGTTAACCATGCCGTGTACACAACAAGGTTAGCACAGATCCTCTCAAAGATAATGCAACTATTTATATTAGAACATAGACGAGACACAAGCAAATGAGTGATGTAGTGCATCATAAAAATTAGGGGAAAAAGAAATTTAGCACAGCCCAGTCCCATGAACAACTAGTTCCTTTTATAAGAAACATTCACACTCAACTGCCAGTTCAGCGAGAGGAGCCCTAACAGATCGGAGAAGAATGCAGATCACCCGGACCTAGGGTTCAGCCATTGGAGGACGGCAAGAAGAAAATAGACCGGATATGCCGATTTCTATACTTGCTCTATGAAATCTAAGAACAGAACAGAGAGTTAGCAATCCACACTGCACTTGGGTACCTAGATTAGATACCATTCCTCATATTGCAAGAAACTAATCACGTAATCGTGCGCAATACGCTACCAACAAGGAACAAGACAGAGTCCATAGAGGCACTCTGCTACTTCACTGGAAAGTTAAACCAAGTGGATCAGGTGGATTCGTACTTCGATGTCTATGGAGATCAAAATAGATCCGGTAGTGTAGAGATCATCATAAACCACGCTCCTGCTGCCGCAAGCAACAGATCTACAACCACTTCCGATCTAACCAGCCCGGAACAAGGGGGGGGGGGAGAAGGGAGGAGAAGACGCGACCCAACTGGTTCTTACCTCTCTTCACGACCCTCTCCTCCCGCGCCGCCGCCAGCTGCTGGAGCAGAAGCGGCGCGCCCCGCATGACGCCGGAGACGAGAGCGATGGCGGGGAAGACGGTGAGGCAGGCGACCACGGCGCAGGCTACCCGGAGCATCCAGGGGAGGGCCTGCGGCGAGCGCCTCCTCCCTGAAGGGGACGATCCGGCAGGGCCGGCGTGCGCAAACTCCGGATCGGGGGCGGAGAGGGCCGCGATCGGCGGCGGCGGTGGCGGCGGCGTCGACAGCAGCAACGGCGGCGTCGACTGCTGCTGCTGCAGGGGAGGACGCCTGGTCGCCGCCGTCCTCTTCATGTCCATTACCCGGGGCAATGTTGGTGTGGGGGGAGTCGAACCGGGCCGGGCCGGACCGGGCTCCCTCTGCCCCCCTCCACGCGCCTTTTTGTGGTTGCCGCCCTTTTCGCTTTCCGCCAACGTGCGGAGCAGTCGGTGCCCTCAATCGCGGGTGCGACTCGTGTACTACCTTGTCTATGTTTAGTTCATTTATTGTCGAGTCCAATTATAGATTTATAAAATATAAAGCTTAAAATTACATACAACCCTCATCATCTATCTATTTGTCAAAAAGTTCCTCAATTCTTACTCACTTTCTTAAAAAGTTTCTAGAGTTCAAGGTGTCATAAAAAATGTTAATTCGCACATGGTTAACTTAACTCACGCATAGAAAAATGCTAAAATAACTCATAGTTAAGAGAGAGAGAGAGAGAGAGAGAGAGGTTTCCCTCCGATATTCCCATCCCTCTTGGCTGAGGGTGAGGAATATTTTTGAAATTTTTAGTTAATGACAATGATACGTGTAGCGACAGGAAAATAGATTTTATAGGGTGTTTGGGAATAT
>JANBPO010000090.1:416837-427400 GCA_024336825.1 Amorphophallus titanum
GGGATTGCCCCTCCACCTCTCCCGGGTGGGTCGACGATCCGTGAAGTCTAGGGCTACGACTAGTGTTTCCATCACATGGGAAGTCGAAGGACTCCATTGGGATTCTAGGAGTGAGCCATTGATCATAAAATAGCACAAATAAATCATGGAACACAATAGATAGAGCTTATGCATGGTTTTTCAAGATTTTCAGAAACAACAGAGCATAACGGACCATGGTCGGGGTGTTATGTGATCATAACGCGCCTCCCCCAGGCCGTTATGCTCACCCGTGAAAATAAAGAGACTCAAACATGTAGACCATAACGCACCATCACTGGGGCATTTTGCTCAGTATGACGTGCCTCCCCCTGCGCCTTATACACACCCAAACAATCATTGAAACCACACGAAACATAACATGCCAAGACTGGTGCATTATGTGACTATAACACACCGGGCGCGGTCTGTTAAAGTAACCAGAACGTAGAAAACCCCAGAAAAACCACAGTTTTTACACCACATACCGCACCTAGAGAAGGGCATTATGTTGGCCATGACGGACGGGACCTGGTTCGTCATGCCAAATGACCTACAGACCGATAGAAGTAACGGCCACATACCGGTCCTAGGATGGTCCGTGATGTTGAACATAACGCACCCCCAAGGGTCCGTTATGTGCATAACAACCTTTGAAAGGGGTGTTATGCCAGCTGGGAAATGAGAGGGATGAGTTCGAAACTGAACTCCTCTCCGGTCGAGCCGGATCGACGGGAAATAAAGAAAAAGGGGTAGAGGAAGCTAAATAACGACTTTTTACAACTACGGCATGCATCAAAATGGAAATACAATGACCATGGTGAATTTTACAAGCATTTTAGCATAAAAATCCCCAAAATACAACTTGCACAGAAAATGGTGAAAATGCCTACACATGGACGTGCATGTGGTACCAAAGTGATCCTAGCGAAATAAGGAGTCCATCCCCCTACCTCGATTTCGATGAAAATATTGAGAAGTGTGCATGCAGACGACGAAACACCGAAATGCCTCTCGACCCATCCTGCCTCCACGTCCCACGAACCCCAGGATGGAGGGTACCACCACGATCCTCGCAACAAGCCCGTCCCAACGACATCTTCTGCACCTCGATCCGGGGTTGGCACGGCCCAGAACGAGCAAGAAGGGGGCAGAGGAGAGAGAACGTGAGAGAGAGGGGGAGAGATTCGAGAGAGTAAGGGAGAGAATGAGTGGAGAGGGAGAGTTGGGGCGGTGGGTTTAGATCATTTTTATAGTTTTTGCGGTCAAACACAATCTTAATTAGAAAGGCCAGCCTGCAAGTTCCAATCCAAAGTTACCAGCATTTATACACTCCAAATGTCCCAAATATATATTTCCTATAAGCAATCAGTACAATTTAATTAGCCTTCCACTTTAAGATTACATCTTTCTATGGAAAATGAGCATGTTTCGTCATCATGTTTGCGGTCTCTCTGACGGCCAGTATCAATGAGAATTTCAGCACACAACTGGAAGATTTTTATCTTGACACCATTTCCAGCTCCAAACCAAAATTTGTTGTGGAAATTGGAACAAGTCTTGCCAGTCCCTGCTTTTCCAACAATCTAGATGCCGACACAGCACATATGGATTTAATTAGGAGCAAAACCGGCCGAAGTAAGTGGAAAATGGTGTTAGCAGCAATGTAACCCTGACATTGTTCCACTTATACAAACAGAACAGGAGAAAAGAAACAACCCACTAATCGGACAGAGTTAAGGGGCAACAGAAGTCTGAAGAGCGCGTCAAAATATGAGTTAAAACTGATCGCTGTGTTGAAAAGAGCTCCCCAAAAGACGCGGCTTCACATATGCTGGGTGTGAATTTATAGTGTGTCCCAAGAACAAGAAAGTCAGCTCTGCCAGGAACCTGGAGGAGGAGGGTACCCTTCAAGACGCCATTGTTCCTGTGCATGCGGCGTGCAGCTCCCATATGGAGGGTTACGGTGAGGGCCTGCATATGCAGGAGGAACCTGCATGATCGAGCACTGAACAAAGTGAAGCACGTCATTTCTCAATAGGTCAGATGATTGACCTTTGATTTCCAGGAAAATGTAAGCTCTTATCGTTCCTTCTACTCCCTTTCCCCAACCGCTGGATAAAACTTGTGTTTTTAGGAAGCATTATATATGTTTGTTCTACGCTATGAAATGTTTGCTACGTGTACGCGCACAACAGAAAAGCCTTGTTTGCTACGCAAAACCATTGATTGACATGAAACTTGCTTAGTAACCCACCTCCCAGGACAGGTGCCGCTTGTCAAATTACTGAGGCTCGCGAACTAGAGCTAGCGCTTCCTGTCAGCGCGCGGCCTTGATTCGTGCTCTTATATATACGCACATCAGACTAGTGGGCGCGTGAGATTCCAAGTCCTAACAAATACTACAAACCCCCCGCTGCAGGCGAGCAGCCGGCTGGGCGATCGAGCTTTGGCCTTCCTTAATCGTTATGTTGGCACCCCCTGGCCCTGGCGGAGTAACCAGTGAGTGGCCATGTCAATCCACGTCCCCCTCGTCCCCCACCCTGTTCTCCGTATCTCCTGCCGGATCGTTACATGGCTGGTATTTCACCGTCGAGTGGTCGTAGATGGCCGCGCCGATGGTGCGGAGGAGCGCCGTTGGGGAGTCGAAGGCGTTCTCCCCGTTGAAGAAGATCTGGAACGCCTTCAAGCACGGCAGGTGGATCTGCTTCCATTCCTTGGGGACGCTGCCTTCCCCCAGCGCCAGCTCCGGCCAGGAACTTTTTCTTGGTCGCTTCTACGAGACGATTCACACTGGCAACCGATCGAGTGGGCTATGTCGACGGGCTCCGAACCCGCCTCCTCCAGCAGCATCACCATGTTTAGCTTCCCCTCCAAATTCTCTTTCTGCATGGACTACCCCGAGAGTTTGATTAGTTTCGTTCACAAAGTGCATGATACTTAACGAAGGAAAGGAGAGTAGCAAGATTAGACCGGAAAGCAAGAAAACTAAGTATAGGAACCTGTGTTGTACGTAAACGTGTACATTTAGCACCCATCTCGTAGCACTGCTGCAGGTCGTTCAGCAGGCGAGCTAGTTAGCACCATAAGATGTGTGGTGATCTGGTCGGATTGGGACCGGAAGGATCATCAGGTCACGTCACAAAATCGAGCTAAACCTTCCGTGCACGTGCACGGTATAGACATTCTCTCCTCTGACAAAATCATAGGAGCCTGACAAACTCTTTCTTTCCAGCAAAATTTTAAGTGTCCCGTCACGTTTCAAATTTGAGCTATACTCTCGGCGCTCAATATAGACATTTTCTCCTCAGGCAAGACTTTCAAATTTGACGGACTCTCTCTCTCTTCTAGACAAAATTTCTAGTGCCCGATCACGTTTCAAACTGAGCTAAACCATGGACGCTCTATGCAGACATTTTCTCCTTAGATAAAATCTTAGGCACCTCGCACCTCACGAACTCTCTCTTCTAGGCAAAACTTTAAGCGTCCGATCACGTTTCAAAGTCAAGTTAAACCCTCGGCACTCAATATAGATATTTTCTCATGTAAATTCTTCGGCGCCTGATGGCCTCTCTCCCTTTTTCCGAGCAAAATCTTAGACGCTCGGTCACGTCTCCAATCAAACTAAACCCTCAGCACTCGATGTAGACGTTCACTCCTCAGGCAAAGTATTAGGCACTCGATGGACTCCCTCTTCTGGGCAAAACCTTAGACATCTGATTATGTTTCAAACTTGAGCTAAGCTCTCGGCAAAGAAGTTTCCTCCTCGAGTAAAGCCTTCAATGCTTGACAGCCTCTCTCCCTCTCAGATAAAATATTGAATGATGATCAACTCACAAATCAATGGAGGATTGTGATGGACTCTTAGATAAATATCAGTGGAACTTAGTCCACTAAAAATTACAATAAATTTATACTTCAACATCGCATGTGAAATGCCAATTGGCATTAACGCCGTTACATCCCACCCACGCACAAACAATCCATGTGGCCCAAACCGTACTCCGTCCACTCCCGTGCGGATTTATTTTCTCACCCACACTTGAGCGCTGACATAGGACGATACATATATTTAGCATACTATTTCCTATCAATTACGTGACTTAATTGGCCAAGCATTTACAGTTCAAATCTAAGTTATCTCAACACTTTCCTCCTTCTAGAAGGCAAACATATCACCTACGGGAGTCGGAGGTCCTCAACCACTGCCTCCACTGTCACCTTCCATGTTTACAAATGTTGCTAATGGTGGGTTGGGCGGATGAACTACACATTTGCCATGCATTGGTCAATGGTCACCAGCTTACGATATGAGCTTGCACATATGCCCCACCAAAGCCAACATATATACCCCTTTCAAAGCTGTCAAACAAAATTCTCTGCCTACACCATCCTCCGAGGGAAGACAAGGCTTAGAATGCTGATCGAGGAAGCGTTAGCCTGTCATCAATCAAACACCACCCACAAGAAGGGCACACAGGAACAGATAAATCGCTTGCTCAAATGCGCACAAGCAGGACAAAGAATTTGAAGCCGTGGGGAGACATTGGTTTCCCCCGAAGCTTTGGACACAGATATCACCGGTGCTTTGTTACGCATGAATGGAATCACAAGCTGGTGTCCAGCACTACGGGCCATACTAGACCTTACAATGCGTTGTGCAAGTGAGATAAAAGTTGGCGCGACCACAGATCATTCGTTGTAACATCCTCACCATGTGAACCTGTTACCACCGCTATCCAAGTAAGAACCACCCGACCACAGCTTCCATTACAATTTTTAGGAAAAAAACAACTTGAGTGAATAAATAATACAAGATTCCCAGGTTGAAGGTTCAGTACGAATTGGCACATGCAACACCAGTGATCAGGATTTCAATACATCACCTGCAATCCTCTGTTTTCCTTTTGAACCATAAGAAAAATCTGTGATGTTGTGATTCCAACAACTTTTATTGGAGGTCACGATGCGTTTGTCAAAGGCATTATGGGATGAGAAGGCTTGGCATCTCGGGAGTTCAAGCTTTTCCCAACAGTAAGTTGATTATCGTCGTACCCAGAGTAGAATTTTCACACCCCAATCAAGCGCAACAAGCAGCCACAAAAACTTGAGATTTCTTTTTATAAGTTTGCTAAATTTGCAGGGTAGGGGAGTCACTGGTTGGGAATCCAGGAAGAACATATACAAAAACAACATATACCTTTAGCAGCCGCAGCATATATAACAATGTTCCGTTTCTTCCCATGTTCAGTATAATAACTCGTGATAGAACACAACCAGCTATAAAAGAAGGCAGCCCAACATACTTAAATGTATTCAATGATCCCCGGAAGCCAGTACCAAAGATCACCAATTCAGCACTCAGAAAGTAAAGTGTGCAACCTCTTCATCTTCACCGTCATCTTCATACTCTTCTTCAGAAAACAAGATCTCCTCTTCTTCCTCTTCTTCCTCTTCGTCCTCTTCCATGTCCATTGTTTGGGCGGATTCCTTGTCCTTCAGGCCAGTGCTTAATACCACAGTCTGTCCTCCTGATTTCTCCATGTCCCTACGCAGCTTCTCCATGTTCTCCCGCCGTCGTTCTTCCTCCAACCGCTGCTTCTCTGCTCTTCTCTTGTCGAGGTCAACCCTAAAAGTAAATACAACATTATTTTCTTAGAAGCATGTTTCAAGTTCCAAAGGCGCCACAAAAAATACAACACAATAGCAATGGTAGGGTTTGTACTTGTAATTGTCCATGTACTCTTGTGCACTCGTTTCTATAGCATCAAAGAACTCTTTCATTCCAGAGCCGGAGATTGCAGACACCCCAACAGAACGGATATTCTTGTAGAACTCATCCAGTACAAGTGAGAGACTTCTTGTTAAAGTTGCAGTGTAAGATGTGTCGGATTCCACTGCCGCCTGAAATGCCTCAAAATCTTCCATCCACTGTCCCAAACGTTTGTTGGAGTTAGAAAAATGTGCTGATCTTTATTCAAAGAAACAGATTAAAGGCATCATCTGATGTAGTTATCCAATCGATTGTTTTCAGCTTATACTTCATTGGCTAGAAGCGCGTGTTCGAGAAGGTGCATGTGACGCTCCGACACATAACGCACTAGCAAAGATCTACGTCGATATCAACCAAAATGCGGATCGATTTTTGAAAGAGAACCAACACTACGATCCTAAAATCGTTGGCAAGTACTATCATTATAAAAAATCTGAAACTCACTCGGGCACGATCCGCGACCCGCAAAACTTGATCCAAAAATCTAGGGCATTACAGTCCTCCCCTCCTTACAAATATTTCATCTTCAAAATTTAGGATAGAGCACAGAACTTAGGGAAAGGGCTCACCCAACCGGTAGGACTCCAAGGTCATAGCACAACCAACGCTGAGGGACACCGCCAGACCAACACAAACAAAAGAGCCCTCACACCGATCAACGTACATGAGGCCAATAAGTCCGATATCACCTCAGCACCTTCAAAACTTCTAGGGGCACAACACGCTTGACCCGCTCCGCACACGGAGGAACACATGATCCTCAACAAAAAGATCGAAACTTGCACCTACTTGGGTCGACAGCTTCTCCAACTATGGGGCACTGAGCACTCCCTGTGAGAAGCACCGAGCACCTCATCATCAGATGACAACCTTACTGCCAATCACAGTTCGCCATAACCCTTCCGTCGGCTCTGCACCACCAACAACACGCTCTCAAGCCAAACGTAGCAATACACACTAGCCAACACCGGTCTGAAAAACCAATTGCTCAGCGGATACCAACAATACCAAGGGGCACCTTACAGACAACTGCCAGGGCTTCACCAATCGAGAACCACCATGCACAACAACCAACTTTCAATGCCCGTACACACACATCGATCCCTTGCACAGCTCCCTCAGAGCCAAGGGAACACCACAATCTGGACCGCGGTACCACCAGATACACCATGTTCAAAACTCTCTCGATTCTTGTTGTAGACAAGCACTCCATCCATAATCGCCACCCTGGCATCATTTACAGGATGATACCAATGAAAGGAAAAACGTAAAAGGGGATCGAGAGGGCTAGTATTATCCACTAGGAATCAGAAATGCATAAATGCACAAACATCGGAAAAGAGAAACGATGGATGGGGGGGGAGGGCGGAGCACTGACTCCACTCCCTCCCCGGTACCCACCTTGAGCTTCTACCTCCTTGAGGGGAAATGGGGTGCATTGATGAGGATTTGACTTCCCCCTCATCCCGTTGACAGGGGAGTAGCTTGCGTGCCTCACCCTCGTGCCGCCACGTCGACCATTCCACTGTGCGCCAAAGATCTGTAGGGGAATGGCGTAAGATTTGTTCTGTCGGCCATTGGAAGACCCGTGCTGTTGAAGGGGCCGGGCGTACCGCTGAAGAGGCCAACGGGGGCGTGCCGGTGAAGAGGTAGGCTGAGGGGCGTCTAGGATGCACCGCTAAAGGACTCCGCCCACGCGCCGTTGAAGGGCTGGAGAGTGCGCCGTTGGAGGGGCACAGAGACCGTGCCGGTGAAGGTGCGCGGGGGCGTGCCACTGAAGAGGTGCTAGGGGCGTGCCGGCGAAGGCCGCATGGGCGTGCCGTTGAAAGGAATTTGGGCTTGTTTTGAGCCCGGTTAACGATCCACTTAATTCTCTTCGGGGCCCATGAATTGTGGGCCTCCCGGGGGTTGATTTCTCTTCGCTGTTGTGACTCCTAAAGTGATTCCACGGCAGTGTGTTGTTTATTCGGAGGGCCTGGGCGGGAAATGTTCTCCGCGATCTCTCCGGTTGAAGTTGTTGTTGATGCCGAATCGGTCGGGACATATGGACGCATAATTTTACACATCCACAAATACCCCCCACCCACGAGTAGTACGGGTGAAGGATGAACCGGGTGGTGCCCGTGGGTGTGCTGGTTCTTGATGGTTAGACTCGAGGCCGGTCGTCCAGAGGAAACGATGACCCAAGCCCGTGCCTTCCTGCTCGTACTTTCGTGAATGTGCAGGGGTGCCTGTCGGTACACAAGACCACGTGGGTAGAATGTCCTCGGGTGCGTGCACCCATCATCTTACGCTACCATGTGCATGGGGAAGTTACTTTGTGCACGTAAATGGGCTTATGCTTTTATTATTTATATCTATATATGTATATCTATGTATATATTATATATATTCTATAAACTTTTCCTCCTCCCCCCTTTTTCTCTTCCCTTTTTTTCTCTTTTTTTCCTTTTTGTTCTTCTCTCTTCTCATCTCCTTTTTTTATATTTTCTTCTCCTTTTATTTTCTTCCCCTTTTCTTAATCAGACCGGTGACCCTATAAATAGGGCGGGGTGGCTCGGTTCGAACCACCCCATTTCAAACGCCCCCCATCTTTCCCTCTCTTTGGTAGCTGAACGGGCGAGCCCCCCCTCTCTCTCTTTCTATTCTCGTCTTCTCCGTCGCCGAGCCTCCCAGAAAGTTCTCCCACGATTTTAGGAGATAGAGTCCACCAAAATTCATGTTCCATGGATTAATCTCGAGATAATACAAAGGATAAGAGGTAGGAATAAGTGGGACTCAATTTGGTGGAAGGATCTGGAAGATATGGCTTCTGGAAGGGAGCCCCAGAGCTTAATCTATAGAGTTTGTGTTGAACTAGGACACAAACTCTCAAATTTCATCCACGTTTCTAAGCAAGATAGCCAATGAAAATTCGAGTTCTATGGACCAAATTCAAGCTAATATAAAAGAGAAACCATAGGAACAAACAACGCTCAATTCAGTGTAGAATTCAAGAAGTTATGGTCGCCGCAAGGAGCTCCCGATGTGCAGATTGGTGTAGAGTTCAGCACAAATTGGACTCTTAGCAGTTAGCTTAGCGGTCTATCGTATGGCCGTTAAGGAAGAAAAAACGGTCGTTTGAACGACCATTTGTAATCCTTTTGTGCGACTTTAGAAATCAGATCATATCTCCCAAACGGTGTAGAACAAGTGAAAGTGGTAGAAGAAGAAATTATACATAACTGAAAGATGAACAACTTTCGTGAAGAGAGCAAGATGACAAAATGATTGGAAGATAGAGAAAATGGGGCTAGAATATAGGAAAAATGCTGAGTCCTAGGTGAATAGCATAGTCTACTGGAAAAATATGAATAACTCAAAATACGTGTAGAGCTGGCTAATGGCGTAGAAGAAGAAGTTGTAGATCTCGAAAAATCGAACAACTTTTGTGAAGGGCACATTTTCAATAGAGGATTGAAAGAGGATGAAAAAGGGTCACGTTCAGGACTGCACAGTGAAAGAAAGCCGAATGCTTGAAGGAAGCCGGCCTAAATGGGTCGTAAGCCGACTTGGAAGTGAGAAGTTGACAAGATAAGCTCTAGGGCTCTACGAAATCATGATCTCCAAAGTCCAAAGGGAATGGAACAATGAAAATAGGCTCAAAATTCACCCAAGGAAGGCTCCAAAATAATGGGTAATTCGGGACATTAAAAATGATGAATAAAAGAAATGATTCAACTTGCGGGCTAAAAACGGGTGTCAACAAGTATTGGTCAATCCGATCAACCTCTTTGGTGTTCAATTCTCAAACCGGCTGACAGAGGGAGCTAAGAACTTTTGCTTAAATAGTTCCAATCCACAAACTTGTGGAACCAGTCGACCTTGCTAATGCTTATATCAGCCGTTTGGGTCAACCGAGGGTTTAGAAACTCCTTTTACCCTACTGTTTTCCTCCTCCTCCGGACTTCTGCTCAAGCGGGCTTGCGAACTAAGCCCTAGAGTCATTTCCTCTCTCCGCAGCCACTTCGTTTCTTATTCTCTGGGTTTCCTAAGCTTATTCCAGCATCCTTTAGCCTGCTCCAACTGTTCGCAGCCTCACTCGATGTCACGCCCTGAGCCATGTGTGTACAGCAGAAGCAACACAGGGAACGTGGACAGTCGATAATACGCCTCAAGCTAGCAAGATATATCATAGCGCAATAACATCCACGTAAGGAGGAATGCACAATCATTGACCAAAAATCTAACTTTTATTGGTAATAATCAACGTACATGAATGCTTGACTCTCTTTTGACATAATGACAACTAGACTAAAAAAAAGAAATTACATATCATGACTCAATAAAGGAAAAATTACATGACATGACTCCAAACTAACATATGGACTTATGACACTCTAAGTCTTCTCTCGGGTCTTCAATCATCACTCTTGGACCCATCATCGGAATACTCAGAATTCGATCCACTAGAGTTTCCTGGAAAAGATTGGAAGAGTAAGTATGAGCACAATTGTCTAGTAGGTATCTTCGTATCAACATGAAGACATATTTTAAGTAATTATATTTTCACTCTAGAAAAGAAGGTAATAGAAAATGCTATATAACACACGAATGAAATCAAAGTGACAACCAGATATGAACTATAGAAATATGAGGAATGTGAATAGTAGATCATGATCAAGCAAGACTATAAAGTAAAGTGACCTTTCATTAATGAGAATGTACTTCACAACCATAAAAGCTGCGCACTAGAAAGTCATGAATAAGAAAGTATTAGCATGTATGTAAAT
>JANBPO010000095.1:0-15278 GCA_024336825.1 Amorphophallus titanum
CAAAGAAGAGCCACCAAGATGAGGTTTTAGGCCTACATTTTATTGACATGTAAAAAAAAAATACAGAGCTCTCCCGGGCAGGCCCCTGCTGTACACGAGATGAGGCAATGAATATAAAAAAGAAAACCGAACGAGGCAGTGGCTGCATATATATTAGCCTGAAAGAAAGAAAAAAGGTCAGATAATTAGACTGCAGCTTGGCAGGCCAGGAGCATTGAGGCCAGAAGTCAGATAATTAGTCTGGGTCACGCAAGCGTGGCATGCTGGGGCATCCGCCACATCCGTGCACTCGGTCCGTTTACTGATTTAATGAGCAGTCCATTTTGTAGAGTATGAGTACCTGTCAACTTTGATTAACATATATGCAGAGATACATATAAATGCGGACAAACTCTGTTGTCTGTTGACCTGATTAAAAGTTGGAGGAGTCTCGAGCAATGAACGATCACGCATTATTCTGATTCACTACGCTTGGGGAAAAGTGAGTTGAAAGTTGAATTCCACTGAGTTTTTGATCTTTCATTTATAACGTCCAAACCGTCAGCGCGAGTCCAACCCAAAAGCAATTCCACTGTTTGGACTCTGGGGAAAGAAGCTAGAAGAAGGCGAGAAAAGCCGAAAGGCACACAGACGTTCCCATTGGAAACAAACAAACGTGCAACAATGCCGCTGGTTGTTGGGAGTAGTAGAGACAGAAAGATGGGAAATCGAACCAGGACAGTGCTTCCTCTGGGGTCTCCGCGCGTCTCTCTGGGTGGGTGCAAGAGGACGCAGGCAAAGGTTTTGATGTGTTTGTTTTGTTAGATTTTCAGTGGACCCAACCTAAACACTGTCTAATAACTTTTGTCATGTGACCGGTTAATTGTTGAATACGGTATCGGAAGATATTTTTTTTGCAAGCAAGTGCAGCTTTACACTCTTTTTTGCAGACCTTCCTGCACATGTGGTTAACTCGACTAGGGAAGCCCCGTGGCCGAGTGGTTCCACGTTCTCCCGCATGGTTGAGAGGTTCCCCGTAGGTAAAAAAATATTTGACGTGCAATTCCCAGTTTCTGACCTGACGCCTCAGATTTGTTAACACGTTAGTTATAAAAAAAAAATAACATATCTATAAATGTCCTTACTAAGTCTTGAATCCAAAGACATCAAGTGCCTAGCTTAAAAACTATTTGTGTTCGATTCTGAGTTACCAAAAAAAAAAAAGAGAGAATGTGTTTAACTCAACGGACAAAAATTCCATCTCCCAACTACTTTCAAAAAGCATGCACGAGAGGAAATCAGCAAACAACCTTGGCCGGTTGAACTCGGCCTAAGCAAGTCACATGGGCGCCGATTCCCTTGTGCAATGGGCCAAAAATGCATCGGCAACAGCTCCACTGCACCGACCTGACTTGTTTGAATGACCAATGTGCACCGACCTGATTTCTTTAACCATAGCTGCTACATTGACCTTACTGCTTTAACAATGGCTGCTACATCGACCTAACTGCTTTAACTGTACCCTCTGCACTGACCTGATCAATAAGAGATTCTTCAGGTGCATAGATCTGATAACATGAAGACTTCAACTGCATCGATCTGATTAAGCTTAAACTGCTAAGTGCATCGACCTGCCTTTCTCTCCTTCCAGTGGGAGTCGACACCTTGTGAACCTAGTTCTGTGTACAGAACTGATTCCTGTTCTTTTCAGCATACTGCATTCAACCATTGACTTCAACACATAATGCAATTATGATAGAGATAATAAATGCAAGCAATTATATTAAGCAATGCATCAATACAGTACCAACATATATGGCATCATCATGTAGACTCAAGATGAGTCATAGTGTTTGACAACATCAAAACCACAGGGACACAACAAGGTGCCCCATCCTCCACTATTTCACAATGTCCATCTGCTACTTCCATCTCTCAATCTAGGGTTGATGGGCCCGGGCTCCACCTACTCTGATTGATCTCACCCCGGTCCAACCCAGGGTCCTTCGCTTTTCAAATCTGGAGGCGGTCCAGTCCTCAGGTTCATCCCCTCAAGCTCTTGATAAAGGGAAGACCGCACTTCCCTTTTCTTCCCAGATGGATCCTTATAGGTCCAGTCTCTCGGTGCCTCAAGTCCTTGTGGCCCCGGCTGATTTTGCTCACCCTCAGCACGAGGTGGCCCAACCCTATTCCAATTTGGGTCATCCTTAGGCCTAACATCCTTCTTATGGGCCTCCCCCTTCTTCCATTTATCCTTCGGCTCCTCGCTTTGAGCCCGCTCCTTTTACTCCGCCTACTCCATCTCGAGAGCCAGAACTCCTTGATAAGTGGGCTGCAACGTAACAACAACTCAACTTTCTCCAAAAGTGGGTGAGCCCAGAATCCTTAGCTGATGCTCCCATTCCTAGCTTTCACAACATCCGGTTCCCTCCTCAATTCGAGCTCCCCACGTACTGCAAGTATGACGAGAATGGCAACCCGTATATTCATGTGATGGATTTCATGTAAAAATCGACGTAGTTCTAATATGATGATCGCCTTATGGCGTATTTGTTCCGCCGATAATTGGATGGAGTTGCGTTGGAGTGGTTTTATGCTTTAGCTTTGGAAAATGCTAAGAGCTTCAAAGTCGTCAATGAGAAATTTATTCAGAGATTCCAGGACCGAGTCGGTTCGAAATATTCCTTTATAGATTTGGTTGCCGAGAAAATGAAGGCTGATGAGAACTTTGCTACTTATGCTGATAGATGGAGGTAGATGGCTGCCCGTGTGCCTGGTCACATTCCAGAGGAAGAGAAGGTCAAGTTGCTCATTTTTAATGCCCCACCTACCTTCTGTAACCTTTTGGCCATGAATGATATTGCCAATATGCACCAGTTATATAGTCGGGCTAGGTTCATTCAAACCCACTTCATGGATTCCCCTATCCACACTCTTTTTGAGACCCAAAAGCCCAAGTATAGTAGAAAATCTCAGGGGCCCATCACCAAAGGAGTCAAAACCAATGAGCAGGGGTAAGCCGTTGCTTTCCCCATTCCTAACCAATCCGCTCCACCCCGCTTCCAACAACCTCCACACAACCCTTAGTTCCCTGCTCCACAGAATCACCAACCATCTTTCTCCACTCCATAAAATGCTTAACCATCTTTCCATGCTCCCCAGCAGCTGAAACAACCCCCGGACTACCACAATGCCCGCCTCCCACTGGCTATGCGCCCAAGTGCCCGGCTCCTAAGAGAATTTTCTGTTGTCTGGTTTTATTCTTATGATATCAATGCTTTCTGTGTCATTCTGTATGAATAAGTAGTTTTTTTGAATTGAGATTAGAGGTTTTCTTAACTCTGTTTATCAGTTTCGTGGGGGTCCCATTTCAATTGCGGAGTACATGGAGGAAGTTTTGACAAATCCTACTTCTGGGTTCTACATCAACCGAGATGTCTTTGGAGCTGAGGGTGATTTTATTACTTCGCCTGAAGTGAGCCAGATGTTTGGAGAGGTACTCTACTATGGGTGATGTTCTATTCACTTTTTATGTTCTGAAACCTAGCTTCCTAAAAGAATATCTGAAACAATGTTCACTAAGACAATCTTGAAACTCATCTGTTGTCACCGAATTGCTCATGTTATCACGACAAATTAGTCATACTTCTTGAACAAATATACAACAATTCAAATATCTGAATTTAGAAATTGTAAGTTACTTCCTTAGTTTGCTGGTTTCACAAATGTGTTTGACCTCTGATTCACATCTACCCATTGTTCCTTGACAAATGTCAGCCATGGAATTTCCTTCACCGTTGTATTCTAGCTGATCTAAACTGAGCAGAAATTGACTAGCTAACCATGGATGTGGCTCAGATGGTTGGTGTCTGGGCCATGTGTCTTTGGGAACAGATGGGACAGCCAGAAAAAGTGAACCTAGTCGAACTTGGTCCAGGTCGAGGCACCCTTATGGCTGATTTTCTTCGTGTGAGTATCCGTACTAGTTCTTTTGCGTGTGATATCTATCATCGTTTTGTCTTTTGGCTTTGTGTATTTTGATAAATTTGACAAGCTGGAATATGTGCGTACACCTTTAATTGTGTTAGCAATGACTCTCAAGAAGCCTTAATGCAGATTGATACTTCTTTTGTAGGGCACATCAAAGTTCAAAGCATTTACCAGGTCACTGCATATACATCTGGTAGAGTGTAGTCCCACATTACAAAGGCTTCAATACAAAACCTTGAAGTGTGGGGATGAAGGTGACACCACCAATGACCATACTGGCAGTTCCATCATCTCACTAGGTGGAGCTTTTATCTATGGCATGCCACGTTGGATCAAGTTCCATCAAGCTTTGCCAACCATCATAATTATTCATGAGTTCTATGACGCATTGCCAGTTCATCAGCTTCAGAAAGTTTCATGTGGTTGGCGTGAGAAGATGGTTAATGTCGTAGAAGATCCAACACTCCGTATGCCAGTTGGTATGGAAACTTGATATCAAGTAAGGGCGATTGTAAACAGGAAGCAAGGTGTTCCATCGTTTGAGTTTTGTGTGAAGAATCTCGAAGAAGTTCTCTCGGCTGGAAACTATGGCGAAGGATGCAATGGGCATGGTCTTGGTCACTCAGTACTTCGATACCATGAAGGAGATTGTTGTATCATTCAAAGCATTTGTTGTCTTCATCCCCCTGAATGGGCCTTGCCCGGTGCACCTTCTGCCACCTTACCTGGTGCAGTCCAAACATCCCTTGGCCGGCACACCTGCAAGAACCTCCACCCGGCACGCTTGCTGCTCACTTTGGCCGGCACACCCCAAGTGGCCGTTGGCCGGCACACCCCCAGGGCTGCCCTCCCAGTGGCACACTATTTCAAGCCTTCACTGGTACACTATTTCGAGCCTTCAGCGGCACACCCTTCTTGAGTCTCCAGCGGCACAGCATTCCGCCCATCCACCGACGCACTTCAACTTGTTCTTCACCCGGCGCAACCGACAAAATAGATGTTAAGGCCACTCCCTACGGCCCTTGGCGTGCAGCGAGAATAGGCCAGGACTAGCTGAGGTGTCGGTCCCTCAGGCAGGTGTTGACACCCATTTTATGACCAATTAGTTGGGTCGTCTCCTTACTCATTTTAATGATGCTCCGAGTTGTTCACCCTTTTCGAGTCTTCTTGGATAGTTAGAAGTCTCTTTCATGGGTCATTGACCTTCCTTGGTTGGGTCTTATCATGTTTCTTTGCTAGGCAAGCACTTCCGTGTCATTTATCGCCCTTTTGTCCATAACGCATCCTTAATGGCACATTATAAGTAACATAATGCCCCCCTCAAGGTCCGTTATATTCCTCTCATCGCCTTTCTCACCGTCTCATCCAGTGTCTCATATAGCGGCTCTATTCATTTAACGGACTTATACCCATCCGTTATTTAGGTCATATAACGCCCTCATAGTGGTCCATTACCTTCTCTCAAAGTGGAGGCTACCGTCTCATCCACCGCACTCACCGTCTCTCCTTCCGTCTCATTTAGCGTCTTTGTTGTTTAATGGATCTATGTTCCTCCGTCATATATTCACATAATGCACATACCATGGTCCGTTATATACCCCCAAAGGTCGAGTCTACCACCTCCTCCACTGACTTCCTTGTCGTCCCAGCCACCATATGCCTGGACGTCTTCATTGTCATAACAGACTGTCTTCCATCCGTTATATCTCACTATAACGCCCTTATTCCTATCCGTTATACTCGCCAAGTCCTAAGCCTGAACGATTCACCTGTTGTTCTTATCTTCTATTGGATAAGGTCACATGACGGACTGACGATGGCGCATTATATTCACATGGCGGTCTATCATGGATGCGTTATGTCAAACAGAGGAGTTTTAGCAGAGCTGTTATTCTCTGCTACTCCGTGGACGGATTATAAAGTTTGATGTCTTGATTTCTCCCCCAAATTTGATCCTTAGAACCTTCTGTTGGTTTCTATGGACTCCTGAGAGCATTATCTTCAAGAGTTTGTCCATAATCCTCCTACTTTTTAGCTGTTCTCTCTCTAACTCGCCCCAAGACTTGGAGGGTCTATAAATAGAACCCTTGGCTTCATGGCTGGAAGGAAGAGATTTCTGGAGTTCCCCACGAAGTGTTGCTGAATCTTGGAGCTAGATCCATCCAAGGAAGGCTGCATCCCACGTCCATCTTCTTCCTAAGTCCAAGAAGTTTTAGCTTAAAGGGGCTAGTTCAGTCAAGTTCATCTTTTTAATTGATTTCTCCCTCTTCTAGCAATTATGACGTGTTCCCTCTTCCTCTCCCACGTTCGTGGCTGAGGCTAGGGCTCTAATTGATGGCCTTAGAATGCTGATCAAGGGTGGGCTGCATGTAGCGGTGATCTATACCGATTCCCAGTCCCTTGTCAATTTGATTCATTCCCATGACAAGCCTCCATGGAGGATATATAAGTGGTGGGATGAAATTATAGATACCATTGCTAAATATGGATGGAATATACAGCATATCTATAGAGAGGGAAATTTGGTAGCAGATGTGCTTGCTTCGGTTGCATGTTTACACAAAACTAATAAGGAATATAGCAACTAGAGGGACCTTCCAAGCAGAGCTCGTGGTTGTGCCACCGTGGATGCAGCTAGTCTTCCTAGTTGGAGGAAATGAGATTTGTACAGAGCATTGTTTCTTTCTTCTTCTTTTGTTTTTTTTTATACCCAGGGGTATGCCCTGGAAGAAAGATTGTAATTGTTTACCTTCGTATAAATAAAATGTAGGGCCGGTTACTACTGGTCTCGTTTATATAAAAAAATACTTTAGCAAACTGATCTAATGAAATTTAATTACTTAATGTTATATCTCTGTGGCTTCAATGTATTATACGACAATCCGTTTATCCCTTCGGAGCTTTACAGCTCTTGGGAGGCTTCGCGGGTTCTAAGTGGTATCGGGTCTACTCGGTAGCCCTATTAGGTATATCCGGTATCTGGGATACGGGTCATCACACCCCCCATCCCCCTTGCTATCCATCGCCCATCCCCCCTTGACACACACCCCCTGCACTTGGCGCTGCCCCCTGTTCTTGGCTATAGAGTACCCACAGGCTATAGAGACTGCCACGACCTGATCGCAAATCTCCTGGTGGCATATCCTATATCGGCAAAAAGCTCGTCCAAGTAGATTCGTAGCCAAAGTGGTCCTGCCTTCATCCGAGGTCTGTGTTGTCTTGTGGAATCATCCTTGTTAGACTGCGCAGAGCACCTTCAACAGAGAACCTGAAGCCAGTTGCAGATGCCACCAGAGTCAGACCTGTGAAGATCATGGCATGATTTTTGGTTGAGGCAAGCTTCTACAAGTCCCCTACCAGACCCAAGAATAAGGAACCCGTTTGAGCAGCGGAGCACTCCATTTCAGTAGGTTTCCCTGGCGTGTGTAGGTTAGTCCCAATAGAACTGGGTCAGACCCCCTCTCACCTTTCCACTCCCTGTGCTCTGCTCCGACATCTTCTGGGATCCCCGCCTATTCCCCTTTGAAGAGGACTTCCTAGCGGTCGCAACGACTCTAGCCTCGCCTTCATTGGATCCCGAGGGAGATCGTGGCCGCAATTTTATCAGGCCCCTGTGGTTCTGGGTCAGACAGAGCTGAATCGGACCTACCCTGATCCCGCGCCTGCCACGGCCATAGCTAGACTCCAATTGGTCCACAACTCGGCTACCACCTCCCTGGAGCAGTCAAAACGTTTCTGCACCAGTATCGCCACCAGCAGCAACTGGGATAGCTCGTGGTCACCACGACATCGGCATCCTGTCAGGTAGGGTCTGACTAGATAGCACCTGAGCAGTGCAGGAAGACCAAGCTGCAGCGTCCTAGTCGGAGTTCCGAACGGCCCCTAGTCCCTGCTATGACCTACTACCTCATCCTCGGATGATCCAGCATTGGCCCAACTCCTTCCAGTGCCCGGAGGCGATCATGGTAGTTCCATCATCAGCTTGCTGACCACTGCAGAACTGGAACCGACTGAGATTGCCCCAGCAATTCGGCCCTCATCGCCCATTCTCCCTGCCCCATGCCTGGCCGACTGACCGCCCCTCCCTCCGTGGAGGTAGTTTTGGTTGTTAGAATTAATTTCCCCACCCCACGATCACCCTCTTGCGAGAGGTGTAGTGTTGTACTTTGCCTATTTTCAGGTTAGAGCTACACCAACGCAGTGTACGGGGTATACCCACGCTTCCCTGCTCGCCTCATCGTCGACCGGGATCGACATCTTCACACCGATCAGGTGAGCACCTGGTCACATCCCTTGTTGGCTTATCTCTTCCTTATTTAATATCGCTCTTAGCTACGTCGAACGGTGAGTGAGCGCCCGATCTCAAATTTCATCAAATTGTGTGTCCACCGTGGAAGTGAGGCGACAGTGACCCTATAACCCATGCCCATGGCGTGCCGGCCGCCCACAAAATTGGGCATCCCATGCCCTTAGGGGTTCATCCTTCAAGTTAGCCAAACCCCCGAGTGTCAAGGTCCCACCTTGGACCCTCTCTATCATCACCGAGTTGCCTACGAGCAACCGTGAGTGCTACGCGAGTAAGTCTGCTAGAGTGAGTCCGCCCCTCCAAGTTGCTTGCTTGCGAGTTAGGTCCAAGGGGGCATCGGTCTAGTGGCTATCACCCCAAGGTGGTGTCACATCAATTTGGTATCAGAGTAAGTTTTAGACTTATCTCTACTATGTCTACTCCTAAGGCCATTGCATTTATCACCCGTTCATCACCACCTCCTCATGGCTACCTCATGCTTAGCATATTCATCACTCTTAGACCCATTAGATGCCATTGTGTTTGACGGGCCCCACCCTAGTACATATCTAGAGTGGGAGAGCTCCATAGATAAGCACTTTGAGAGGTTCATCATGTCTGAGCCAATGCAAGCCAATTATGCCAAGAGCTTGCTCTCGCGCCAAGCTGGGGATGAGTGTCAGAACATTATACGATTAAGAGAAGTCAGAAGGCAAGATGTGGTGAAATGAGAGCCAATCTTAGAAAGGTCTACACACCCCAACCCTCTCCCTCTTACAAGGCTAGCGATAATCCAAGGATTCCTACAATGCTCCAATCCCCACCCAGCCAGCCTAAGGCCACTCAAATGGCTCAATCGCCACGGCCCTCTGCCCACCCTACCCCAACCATCACCTCAGCACCCTACCACCTAACCCTCACCACCACCAAATCTCCCCAAAACCAAGGGCGACCCACTTCCACCCATCCACAGTCGGCCGATCCCAAGGCCAAGAGACCCCTAACCGACCTAGTTCCCCCCATAAGGGCTGCCACTCCCAAACCCAAACCCCCTTATCCAACCCACACCCAAACCCAATTGGCCCTCGCCCCTCCATCTTCCCTTATAAGGGACACACCTCCCAAGACCAACCAACACATCTCCCACTCCCTACCCCAACTCTATCATGTCCTAGGCCTCCACTACTTCCCCTCCCCATCCTAGCCCAAGTCTCCCTTTACCCACCACCCTGGGTGCACCATGCGGCAACCATCATCACTCCACCCATAAAAAGCCTTCTCACCTCCATGGTTGAGGAACCCATGACACCAACACCCGACCCCATAGTGGTGAACACCCTGGATCCACTCCCCACTTTGACGGAAACATATACCCAAGATGAGGAAGAAGCCTCGTACTTTGATCCTCACTCTGTGCCATCCCCTCTAGTTGGGAGTGAAATCATCATAGGTGGGTCACTGGCTAGATGGCTAAAGGAGAGACAGATTCACTCTATCACGACCCATATCTGCCCTCCCATGGAGTGACACCTCCCCATAGTGCCCTTCTTTGCCTCTCGCACCACCATCCAATCCTCCTACCAAGTGGAGAATTTGGAGGACCTTCTTAAGGGCCTAACATGGCAAATTAAGCTGACAGGTATGTTGACCCCAGGGTCCAGCCGACCTAGGAGCCTTGACCTCCTACACCTATGTGTCGAGTCTATCACCTTGATTTGCATCATTGGTTGCTGCACTAGTGACCTTCTTCTATTCCTCCCTACACCCGATGAGCCCGACCTTATCTTCGAATTGTAGTCCCTTATATTGGGTAGAAAGCCAATCCATCCCGTCATGGCCGACCCACCCACCAAAGACTTCGACCCAATTGCTTCATTAGAGGAGGATGACCCACCACCATATTGTGAGCATCCTAAGGTCGACAAGATGAACTTAGAGCTCCTTTCCCTTGGGTACACTTATGTTGATCTTTTTAACCCCTCCTAATGGGAGCCCGGGAACCCATGTGGCCCACCCGCAACACTCACCACCCACTCCTTCCTACCCTCACCCACCATGTTGGACAAAGCCCACCTCTTTCAAGTCCCGGGTGACACAAGGGTAACCGTAACCATGGAAGATCTTCACCTAGGGAACATGGAAGTGCCTCTCTCCATCATGTCCACCTTCCTAGATCCCTTCGACCCTTTTGAGTGGAAGCTCAAGGGCCATCCCACAACCCCACACATGGAAGTCATCTTTGAGATAGGAATGCATATGTCTTGGCATATCATACCACTTGGTATGATTAGTACGTTGGGTCCACTTGTTCATGTCACCCACATGTCAAGTAGGATGCATGATTGGTCAATACTCAGGTGTAACGGCCCTTCCCCATCTGTCAGCATCAACAAGATGGGTCTAGAGCACGATAGGTTCATACACGGCTGGCCTGGTCCCCCAACATTTGCCACCCCCATGAATGATAGATTCACCTATGGATGCCCCGATCCTCCTAGGTACACCAAAGTCGACATAGCAGCATTGCAGGATAGGTCCTCTTATGGTTGCCCCGGCCCACCCAAGTTTGTCAGAGTCACTACAACACCAACACATGATATCCCTATTCGGTTATCTTGGCCCACCCTTGCACTCTATAGTCTTCACACTGACACCGCATCATAGTGCATGGCATACGGATTCAAGCAAGCATCTAGCAACAAGCAGTGAGTTTCACGAGAAGTAGGCAAAAGCTCACAAGTGTCACTTGGGATTCCAAGTAGGCAACCTAGCGATGGTGAGATTGGAATGGCTCTACCCTAGGGTCACCTGCAAATCGAGGGCACGAGGACTTGGACCTTTCCAAGTTCTGAGTGACTTTGGCAACTCACCTTACGGGATGGACTTACTGATGGGTTTTGGGATGCACCCCACTTTCCACGTGGTAGATCCGACACCCTCTAAGGGCACCGCCGTGGATCCTAGAGAGCACCGCGAGCCTATACCCTCCTTTGAGAGAGACACCCTCAGAGAGCCTCCACTGATGGGGGCATCTCTCGCCCTTCATATTTTTCAAGACCCCGGTTGCTCGCCAGCATGGCTCCATTGTGTCCGTCATATTTTTCTGAGTCGAGTCGTGTAATTTTCATATTTTATTTGAGTCTTATCTTGATGTAAGCATGACCTTTTTTGTCATTCACTTAATTTATAAAGCATCACTTCCTAACCTTTATTATTATTTTTTACTTGCTTGAGAAGATGCTGATCAATCTTAATGAAGCTTCCAGCTCGCTGGCCACCACCTTTGACACAACGGTGGTGGCCTTTATAGGCCCAATGCCCATGCGCAACCTGGCACCTATAGTAGGAGCATCGATGGGGGCTCCAATGTTCATTCTGGGACCGATTATATTCGGCCTGCCTTTCATTCTGCATCCTCTGTCACAGCATCTGGACACACCACTAAATGTTCAAATCTTTAGGCAAGTCCTTGAGCATATCTTGCCAATTGATCCCCTGGCAGTGGCCACACCTGAGGTGAACCACACTCTAGGATCTCCACCCTCAATATTTATTGCGGCCTCACCCTAGTCGGAGACTACTTCACCTTCACTCAAGCCTGAGCCCAAGTTTCTAGAGATAGAAGCAGCTTTAGTGCCTTTAGCATTGGTCATATCTGGCACTCAGACCGAAGGTGATTCTGCAGTGTCCTCCCTTCAGGCAATAGCACTGCCATCCTCATCTTCAATAGTGAATGCTGACATGTGGGGGGTGGTGGACAGCATTGTAGAGTTTTCTCTCCCTCCGACAATGCTACTCGGCCTTACATCTTCAGATCTATTAGTGAGGCAAAACATGGAGCTGTTGTAGACACTAGTGTCTTCTTAGCCGAACTTAACATACAAGAGCCTAAAAAAGGTAATGAACAAAATGATAGTCGTGCTTCAAGAAATTGGTTGCCCTTTAGAAGAATGGGCTCGGCGGGTGCTCCTTTTGCTGAAATACATAAACCATCAAGACTTTATTGGAGGGGAGCTATCTAATCAACTCGCTACACTGAGGATTTAGAAATCCTAATATGAGCAAGTGTTGTAGCCTCTAAAAGAGGCAACAGATCGCCACCGAGAAGCTATCATGACTTCTACTTGGTGCATTTACTTCTTAGAGGGTAGGGCTGCAGAGTTAGAGGTCGAGTTGGCTCAAGTGGCGAGCTGTAGAGACTGCAAGATGCCCCGAACAAATGACATGGAGGAAGATACTATGGCCGAGGGGCAGGCAATGTCGGCTCAGCATTAGCTAGAAGATCTTCAGATTTTGGAGAACCGCTTGATGGAGATGGTAGCTTTCCTGTTTGTGGGCATCCTGCCTTTTGATGAAATATTCCGCGGGATGTTCTAGTCTCCCATCACTCCATGTTGTAGATGCCGAATTTAGGACATCCTATAGATCCCCAGTTAGACCATCATATTGGTAATGTTGTCATTTTACTCGTGTTAATCGACATTTTGTGTTTCAAAGTCTAGCCTACCACACACTATTGGGCCTTAATCGAACCATTGGGTGATGAGGGGGTTGGGCAGTTAAGTCGATGGCCTCCCAGGTTGGCTGGGCAGCCACAAACATGGCTGCCAAAGTCTGGTAAATGGCCAGAACCCTGGCCACTTTCATCTTGTGAGCCGCCAATGGTTTGGCCGCCTTCCTGCAACCGACGGTCAAAGGATCGTGTCCACGTCTACCCTCCATGCCTCGTACGAGCCCCTGCCTCATCCCCGATGTCCGAAGGCACGAAGCTGAAGGCTTCTATGGGGAGGCCCCAGTGACAAAAACGTCCCGATGGTGGGAGTTCAAGGCATAAGCTTTCGGAATGATGAAGGGGAGAACTAGGAATTCGAAGTCGCGTGGACTGAGAGTTGGAGCTTGGAGGGTAGAAGGAGTTTGGAAGTTCAGAAGTTCTAGGAGTTTGGAAGTTTGAGAGGCAACAAGCTCCCATCGAGAAGGAGGAACTAAAGGAAATTGACCTCGGCTTCCTTGCGCTACTCAGTTTCATCCGCCTTTGGCTTCTGCGTGGCCCAGAGCTTGGCCGCCACCTGGTTTGCTCCCTGCATTTTCTGTTCTTCGTTCCCTATTCTGTATTACATACCTGTGGGGATGGGGATATTTATTTGATGCTATTATTTATTTATTATTATCTGGGAATTTTATTTAAGTGCATGGGCATGCCAGTCACACATGGCTCGAGACTCCACAGCCTGTCGTACCATTTGCCAGCACTGATATGACCGCCTCGATGATCCAAACCCTCCAGTCATTGGTTCAACCGGACCTGCTCCCCTCAATTGAAGTTATGAGAAGCAACCCCAAAAGTTTCACTAGGAGTTACCATGGATTGGGGTTCCCTAGGGAACCCTAGATGTCTACTTTGACAATTCTCTAGGATAGATTTGTGCTTCTCCATGCTGTTCACGAACAGAAGGTGAAGACTTTGGCTATGATTCAGCAAAAGGAGGAGAAAATCTCCAAATTGGATGCAACCTTGGTCGAGAAAACACCAGAGCTCCAGCCGTCCGCACTCATGATCAAAAGGAACTGACCCAAGCGGAGGAGCTAAGGCGTGAAGCACAAGTCTTGATGAGCAGGACGCCAAACCTACTTGCTGCCTCCCAGAGCCATGAAGAGGAGGGGCACCGAGCGCAGGTGGAGGCGACGGCTCTCTCCCGTGACTGTGTTGCACTTCGGGAAGGCATCCGCGCGAGGCGGGGTCACGTTGCTAAGTTGAGGAGTAGCGAGCCGCCGCTACCTTGAGGAATCTACCTTGAGCGGTCTACCTTGAGTTATCATTTTGTTTGTTCAACATTCATCTAAAGTTACCCTGAGGGCTTGTCTCGAGCTCCTTTTTATACGATGGATGAAAGAAAGAAGTGACAAGCTTGACTTGATTTGTTATCGCCTTTATCTCTTTCTCCCCTTTTTCTTCTTTTCTCAATGGATACCCCTAACGGAGGGACTCAAAAGAGCGTACGTTACTTCAAAGAAGTGGCATGTACTTGTTTCACCAAGTCAACCTTTGGGTTGGAGTGTATCAGAGGTAATAGGGCAAGGGCCATAGTAGGACCTCCCGGTCTGATTCTTGAATTTCATTTCATCTTTGCTGGACATTTGGGGTGAATTGATTGCATTTCTTCCGTGTCTCTCTCTCTTTTTTTCCTTCTCTCTTTTTTTCACATTACCAACTCCACGGCCTTTTCGAGTTTTCGCCAAAACTTTTCATGTTGATGGCCTCAATGATCCCATGATGGGAATGACTGAGTCCGACGAGACACCTCTATTTTAAGTCTTTTTTTGGGGCAAGAAATGGTGAGACAAAAGGATGAGAACTTCCCATCCCCCTCGATTGAATAAAAATTTAGACTTGATAATGTGGGTTTTAGAAGCTAGTATCCCCTAGGGATCGCCCGGTTGGCCTCGATGGCTCTGAAGTTTGGGTGTAGGGTTGTTGTAGGGTGGACTGACCTTCAAGGTTTATAGTCTTAGGTTTCAAGGTTTAGTTGGCAACCCCCCCCCCCCTTTTTTTTGTTTGGGGAGCCAAAGATTTGAAATTTGAAGTTGGCCGACCTTGGTGGTTTGAGAGGCCAAGGATTTGGGTATCGAGGGGCTGACCTTTGACCATGATGGTTTGTAGTCAAAGGGTTTGAGTTGGATGACATTTGTGGTTTGTAGCCAAGGGTTCCAGGTTTTGATTGGCTGACATTGATAGCTTGTAGCCGAGAAATTCGGGTTGGCGACCTTTGTGATTTGTAGCCAAGGATTTGAGGTTTTGATTGGCTGACCTTGATGGTTTGTAGCCGAAGAGTTTGGGTATGATGTTGCGGCAACGATGTGCTCGCCGCAGTGGAACAAAGACTGTTAGCCGATTTCAGCGATGTAGCCACGAATTTTTTGAAACTCGAATGGCTAATTTCTATAATGCAAATGCCACAGCAGGGCGGAGCCATTGAACAAGGCTTGCCCGGGCTAATGGGTTGCAATGAAAGGATTTGTTTGCTTT
>JANBPO010000095.1:96413-109517 GCA_024336825.1 Amorphophallus titanum
GTGGCCCATGGGACCTTGGATTCTTGAAACATTTATTGAAAGTATACGTAGTCTATATGTGATTGGAAAAGGAATAAATTCAAGCTGCTAATTGATTCTTCTCCTCAACAATGTAGATTGAGAAGTGGAACGAGCAGAGGGAAAATGGCAACTTTCCCGGTCCTCTGTGATTGGCGGAAGGGCTAATATCAATCATTTGGGTCCTCTCTGTGGTATTGAACTTGCATTTCGGGTCGACATCATGATGAAATTTACAGTTGTGGCTTTGGGATCCATATCAGGACTCTTCCTTTGCTGCCTGATTATGGTCTTCTAGTAAAATAATTTGTAGACCTCGTCCCTCCCTTTTGTCTTTTAAACTGTTGGAAGACAGTCTTGTTTGTTCTGTCAAATCCCAATCAAACACCCTATTTTTTGTTCGGATGGTTCGTTTGCCGGCGTAAAGAAGTTTCATTAGCAGCTAATTTTGGTGAACAGGTGGGTTGCTGGTGGCAATCACCACTGACATGGTCCTTATTGAAACACGGTTTGGTTGGTAAAGCGGTGGCGTCAAGAGAGTTTGTGAAGGGGCCGGGCCGTTCACCAAACCCTGTGCTTTGAAACGTTAATGTGGTCAGACTGCTCTCGTAGGATATTTGGTCCATGATTCCGCACAAGAAGCCAGATTTCGAGTGTTTTGGAGACTAAACCAAACAGTGGGGGGCTGGAGAAGTCGAATCTGGGGATTTTCTGGTTTCATGGTCTGATAATTTCTTTTTACGGTTTCAGCCAATTGTTGTCAAAGGCTCCTCTGAAATCGGGGTAGGATGGCGTATTCGTGCCGAGGGGTGCAAATATGTCACCCGACCCCGGGTAAGTGCCGTTGAGTGTGAGAGAAGTGGGTGGGGCCCACATTTCTCTCTCTCTCTCCCTGATTTATTTACCCTGTTTCGATTTCAAAGGCGCCCATAGAATAATCAAGTGTCTGCTGTTGGCAGTATTGATGAATGAACCTAAAGCAGCGATAAAACACCTATGAATTAAGAAGTTGTGGCACAAACAACTTCAAGTTCCGAGGGGGTAACAGCGGAAGAAACTTATTTTGATGGACAAGATGGGTGTTGATAGCATGGTTTGTCGACTCGGGTCGACTCTAGCATGTCGTATCGGATCAGAGAAGAATCGAGTCAGATCGATTCGGATCGAGTCGGGTCAAATCACAGAGAAAGATAATATATTTTTTAGAGACTCGGGTGTATCATACCGGATCAAGGAAGAATTGATTCGATACAGATCATCGAGTCGGCGAACCTTGGTTGATAAGACTGTGAGTATGCCAGGCATGGGAAGACAGATACCTAAACTGCATCGACCTAGACACATCAGATCCTATAAGTTGTTGGGTAAATGGGTAAATGGCTCGGATTTGGGTGTTGATAGGACTGTGAGTAGGTCAGGCACCCGAAGACAGATACCTAACCTGCGTCGACCTAGACAGTAGACACATCAGATCCTATACATTGTTGGGTAAATGGCTCGGATTTGAGTCTGATTTGTATAATGTTGAACTTTGAAAGATTTTTACCTAAAGCGCTTGATTAATAAATTTAAGCTGGACATTGTTGCTATTCTTGAACCAAAGCAGACCATTGACAGGGCTCCTGCTATTCTTCACTCTGCGGGCATTGACCATTACGAAGGCAATCTTCATATGGATTCCAAAATCTGGTTTTTTTGGAACAAACCTTATGATTTCTAGCTGGAGTCTAGCTCTTTCCAACATATCACGGGATTGGTTAAACGTGGAGGTGTTGTTCTTCTCTGTATTACTGCCATTTATGCTGCTTGTGATGCTTCCCTTCGTCGAGGCCTCTTTGATGATCTTATTTCTATTTCTCATTCCACTGACCTCCCCTGGATTATAGGGGGTGATTTTAACTATGTTGCGGATCCCTCTGAGAAACAAGGTGGTCTTGTGCCTCCCTCCACCTTTATGCTTGATTTCAATGGCTTTATTTCAGTTGCTGGCCTTATGGATGCCGGCTATCGGGGCCCAAACTACACTTGGTCTAACAAACGTGTGGGTGCTGCGGCCATTAAAGCTAGACTGGATCGGGTTCTCATGAATGAGGTTTGCCTAAACTCCTTTCCAAGTTTGCTTGTCCAGCACTTCCGTGTGGTCCTTCTGACCATGCCCCTATCATCATTCAGAACCAGACTGTAACGCCGAAGCCGTCTCATTTTATTTTACAAAAAATGTGGCTGGACCACAAGACATTCAAACAGTGTGACGGATGCCTGGGCACAGGCGGATAACTAGCACCCAAACCCCCTTAATGTTCTGCAGTGGAAGCTCAAAGCCACCAAGGAGGCTCTTCAAACATGGAACAAAAATGTTTTTGGCAGATTAGAAGTCTCCCTACAAGCTGCTAAGGAGCTCCTCCGTCAGAAGCAACAATCTTTTGATGATAACCCATCGGCTGACCATCGTACTGAGCTTAATGCAGCAGATGCGGAGCTCCAGAAAATCCTTCACCGGCAAGAAATCTTTTGGTCACAAAAAGCTTGTCTACAGTGGATCGATGATGGCGACAGAAACACAGCGTTCTACCATGCCGTCGTCCAGGGCAGGCATCGGAGGAACTACATACATCGGTTGAAAGTTGATGGGAATTAGAGCGAAGACCAATATGTCCTGAAACAAGAGGCGATTCATTTCTACACTGACCTGCTCTCTTCCAAGAGCCACAGCTTTGACAGCTCTCTCTTGGAGGTGATCCCATCCCTCATTTCGGACCAACATAACCAAATTCTCACCTCCTCTCCCACACCTCAGGAGATTAAGGAGGCTGTTTGGAGCATGAATGGCAATGGTGCCCCGGGCCCAGATGGCTTCACAGGAATCTTCTTCACTGCTTGTTGGGACATCATCAGCAAGGATGTCGAGGCCGATGTTATAGCCTTCTTGCAAGGTTATCCGCTACCGCAGGGGATCACGTCCATCTTCATTGCCCTTATACCCAAAGTTAAAAATCCATCTCACTTTGGGGAATTCCGACCTATCAGCTTATGCAACTTCAGTTACAAGATAATCTCCCGTATCTTCTGTGCCAGGCTCACTACCATCTTGCTGCACATCATCTCCAAGGAACAGGGTGCTTTTGTGAAGGGTAGGTATATCCTAGATAACATGTCTTTAGCCAGGCAGCTCTTCTCGGACCTCAGTCGCAAGGTGAGGGGGCATAATGTCGTCTTCAAGCTGGATATGATGAAAGCATATGACAGAGTGGAGTGGGACTTCCTTTTGGCTGTCACTTCGTCATTTTGGCTTTAATAATAGATTTACCTCTTACATTGCCATGATGATTTCAAATTGCTGGTTCTCTATTCTCTTCAACGGCGAGACTACTGGCTATTTCCACTCCACTTGCGGCCTCAGGCAAGGGGACCCTTTGGCCCTCGCTCTTTTCATTATTATGGAGGAAGTCCTCAGTCGGGGGCTCTCTAATATGCTGGCCAAAAGGCATCTACAGCCTTTCTCTGGTCCACGAGGGTGCCCGATAATCCCCCACCTCCTCTACGCCGATGACACCTTGCTGTTCCTGAATGAAAATGCTACTAACATTCACAGAGTTATGAATTTTCTATAGGATTATGAGCACTCCTCTGGGCAAAGAATTAGTCCACCTAAGAGCAGCTTCATCTTAGCTCAGAATGCCCCCAGGAGGGTGGCTGCCAAGATCACTGACCTCACTAGCTTCAGATAGCAGACTGGTGCCATCACTTATCTTGGTGTCCCCATCCAACAAGGGAGATCGATGGTTGCAGACTACAAAAATCTTGTGGAGAAAGTCAGTGCTCGTATCAGCTCCTGGAACTCCAATATGTTATCCCAAGTTGGCAGAGTTACCATCATCAACTCGGTCCTGAGCTCGATACCTGTCTATCTAGAGGCCGCATCTTCTGTTCCCAGATCTGTCCTTGCTTATATTGAATGCCTCTATGCCTCTTTCTTCTGGGGGAGCTCAGATGGCCATCACCGTAGGCACTGGGTCTCTTGGTCTGTGATTCAGAGGCCCATCATTAAGGGGGTCTGGGCATCTGCAGCCTTTGGCATCTTCAACTCTCCCTCACGGTGAAGCTTATCTGGTCTATACAACATGGCACTTCCCTCTGGTCTGCCTATGCTAAGCAATGTTTCAAGATGATTCAAGGGTCCTCCACATCTTCCAGTCATCCCCATGGCATCCCGAAGAAATTGTTCCAAGCCGCACTCGATGTTGTCAACAAGAACACTAGATGGGTTATCGGGGACGGCAAGGGCACGGATTTTCTTGATGATACCTGGCTTGGTAATGATCCCCCCTACAACATGCTCCTACAGCCCTACCAGGGTCCTGCGGCCACTATCTGTGATGTTTTATCCAGTGCGGATCACCCCATCAGACGTCTACTCCCGGCCAATCTAAAGCTAGATGGTATCCAGCTATCAACACATAACGACCAGTGCATTTGGTCTGCCTCCTCTTCTGGTGCCTTCACGGTGAAATCCGCTTATTGGTGCGGACACCCGAGCACTTGACCGGTCCGGGCCGGCGAGCCACCGGTACTGTACCCGGAGCACCACGCGAGCCACGGCAGGTTCCATTTGGCTCGGAGACAGCCTGGAGACGCCCCCATGAGTCTCGTTATTTACATCCCGAAGATGAGTAAAGGATTAAAAAGGCGTGACGGCAAGAATTAGATCAAAACTGGCGCGGATCACGTAGGTAAAGGGTTAAACCGACGCGGTCAACCATAGGAAACGGGCTAACACAGCGCGGCCATGGCAAGATAGCTTACCCGACGTGATGGCATTGGGGTGCGCCGGAATAGGGCACGCCTGTTTAAGGCTACGTTGGATTAGGTGAATATTGTGTATTTTTGGTTTATTTTTGGCTTGTTGAGATGTTTTAATGTGTTTTGGGGTTAATTGAGTTGATTATTTATTGAGTTGGGGTCCTAGGCTCCCCAACAGCAGAGTCATAAGATCGTGCGAGGTTCGTACTCAAGCACGACATCCATTACTTAAGAAGTGTATTTTTATTAAGTCTGATTCACGAGGGTAACTTATTAGTTAAAACCCAGTGAAAATTTGGCAGCATCTCTCCATCCCCGGAGGGTTGCGGGGGGAAAGCGGGGATATACTCACGTAGCAGAGTAAACCCCTTAGAGCTGGGTGGTGCAACAGCGGCCGACAGACCCGAACAGATAGGAAACCTCGAGGACTAGCCTACTAGGGGCACCATAGTTCCATGGGTTGAAAGCGATCGGATAAGGCGACTAATGAGGGAGGTGAGGACCACGAGGGCTAGCCTACAAGGGGCACACCACTTGTAGTCACCACAATATCCGAAAGAGGGACGACCAATATGGAAGGAAACCCCGAGGGCTTGCCTATGAGGGTCACACATCCCATAGTCACCACAATGTCTGTAGGGACAATGGATTTGATATCGGGCTAAACCCTGTTAATATTCACCCTATGGCCCATAGGGGTACCCATCACTCACAGATGGAACCCTTTGACCAAATGGCGATTTTGAGGTCTCAATGGGGTATGTTCCCCCTCCCCGGATCATTCAAGCTAAGTTATGAGAAATAACAAAGCTCGGAGATTCCAAATCATATGCAGAATAGAAGGGATACAGCAGCACATCATGATGGTCAATAAATTGGTGAATCGGCGCTCACAGGGTCAGCATGTTAATGCTCACGGGGCAAAGGGGTTAGCACTCATAGAGGCAAGTGGTTGATATGCAAATTAAGGGGCAGGGGATTAGCAGATTAACATTCGTAAAGAGCTAATGGGGTTAGCCTGAACTACGACAATCAGGGTACAGAGAGCGGCCCTTAGAGTAACTAGCATTGAATGATTATTTAGGCTATAGAGGTGATTCCGTTGCCTTTGACCTATGAAGGGGATGCTAAGGTATTGAGGGGATCGACCTCATAACTACATCAGGGGGAGATACATATACGGATGTGCCTCCAACCATGAAAAACACCATATGTATACGGCAAATTTGGCACATTCATTTAATTAAAAGAGAGAGAGAGAGCCCCGGGGAGGGGGAAGTCATTTTTGTAGCCTCTGTTGATTCCAAGGCATGGTCGATATCACGAAATGAAATGCGACACTCGCACACACAAGCGATTGGACATGCGAATTGAAAGAGAAGAATAGGAGAAGCACATGATATCATTCATTTTGTCAACATATCATCCACCCCATCAACGGGATACAAAAGGCATAATACATTATGAGCATTCGGCGTGCTGGCGTTGTGGCTCGGTGGCCATTTCCTCAGTTGCAGAGATGGTTTACAGAAGGAGGAGGAGTGAAGAGATGGTGGGGGGGAGGTGGGCTCATATCATCACCCGTCCCCCCTTACTTACATTATATCATAAGAGAGAAATCGAAGAGCAAAGCGTCGGAAGAAAACCACAAAACCCACCTAAGCTTCTCCTCCAAGAACAGTGTGTCAGATTTCGGTGTCTCTTCTCTGACTCTAGAGCTATTCAGGCAAGAAAGGGGAAGACGGCGGAGAGAACCCACTCAGTGGAAACCCTGCTTCTCCCCCAAGGCTCCCCTCTCCTTCGGACGAGCAGGCTCTGATTGGCTCTCAAACGTTGCCCCTCTCTCTTCACTGGACTCTCCCAATTGGTTTTCTGTCTTCCCTTCACTCTCTCTGAGTCCATCTCTTCTTCTCTCTTTTTTTTTTACTTGGTCAAACCAAGTGACTATATATAGAGGAGTCTTAATATGGCGTCAAGAATGGCGCACTGGTGAAAGGGTTCATTGATCATTTTGCGCGCTGGGAAGAGGGGCGTCGGGAAGACGGCGTGCCCGTGGAAGGAGCACGCTGGGTAAATGCCATTTACTTGACATGGGTAAGACAGTGGGCCCTAGACTAGGTCCGGGGGCCACCATGACCATTCTTCTGGCTGTGGTCCTACAAAACCTTGATGAGAAGTCTTGACAAAGCTCTCGGGTCGACCTACAACCTTTCTCGAAACTTCATTTATCTTTGGCTTGAACGTGTGGGTTTTTCACTGACACGACCTTCAGCACTATGGTTCGTGCTACTAGCTCGGCCTGACTCGCGCTCGAAGCTTTCTTGTGGGGTAGAATACTACCCAAGATGTTTTTGCCTTCACTGGGAGATCATTTGGTCACTGACGGACCCAATATGTTGAGAAGTCGTACCCATGCTGGGTTATCAGTGATAGAGCCTTCGGTCCCTTGTTCTGACGGGCCAAGGGCGTTCGTTCACCTCGGGAGGATCTTTCATTCAGGTGGTAGGCCACCAGGTATACCCTTGTCCTTGGTCAGACAACGGATGCGGTTTATGCGGCACGACCGAGTCGATGCCGATTCATTGGGCAGGCTTGATCGCACTATCGGTTGGTTGTAGATCCATCTCGATTCTCCTGAGGTGAAGTCCCCGACGTTCATACTGGGTGACTTGAGGCTCTAGCAGCTTGAGAAGGCTTCAATATATTGATCTCCTTCGGCTTCTATGCTTTAGTGGGCCGTATCATTCGTCTTTGAGGCTTGATCGCCATTGAATATATTTTGAGTGTCAACAAACCTCGAGCGCCTTAATCAAGATCGCGGTCGACACCTAGGTCACATTCTTCAGGATCTCATCCAACACTAGGACCATGTCCCTTACCGCCCTACTATTCATCTTCTTAGATGAACGCAGTCACACGATATAGAGCGTTAATAGACGCGCCCCCTAAGAGCTCCGCGTTATTACGTCGAACCCGGGAACCAGTAAAATCCATGGAAAAATGCCGTTCAAAGTCCCAATCGTCTCCAGAACGATGGGGATGCATCTGAAATCACACTAGCACCTTCCACAAGACAAGAGGGATCAAACCACGCATAAAATGACACAAAATCGGTGATTTTCCATAAATCAACCCAAAATGACTGACGAGGGAAACTAGACTAGTACCAGCCCCAATTCATGACCAATCGCAACAAAACCAGAAGCGATGGCATCAAGACGTGCCAGGGGTTCGAATGTGACCATTCAAACCAAAAATCATTGCCTGAAATGGTGATTATGGCTCACACCCCAAATCATGCTATAATTCCACAAAAATGGAAAACCCATTCAAACTCACATGAATCGGCATGAAATTCAAGGGCAAAGTAGAACATGAACATAAGGAATCTATCCCCCTACGCCGTTCGCCGACCACCTGAGCTAAAATGTTGAAACCATCACACGAATCCACGTCGTGACGCTATGAATCTATCGAGGGATTGCGCCAACGCCACGCTCCATTCTTCGCATCTTTATACTCCACGACACCTCCACGTCGTCGCCACCTCATCCCCGGGGTCTTCTCCATTTGCAGCCAGAGCAGAGGGGAAAAGAGGAGAGAGATCGGAGAGGGAGAGAATGAGAAAATGTGAGGGAAGAGAGAGGGGGTTAAGGAATAACTTGAAAAGGAAATTAGCAAATTTTCTTAAATCTGATTTTCTACACAAAATTCCATAAACTCAAAAAAAGATGAAAAAATAGCCTACGCGATCTTCGAAAACAGCACAACACATCTGTACCGTCCCAGAGTCTCAAAACTCCGTGGTTCACTCTCCACGGGATTCTGTAACTACTTTTAGATTTCTACACGTGGGACCATGAGATGAGGGAATCCACATCGAGGGGACACACTCTCTTCGATCCCTTTGACCCCTTCCTTAGTGAATCCCTTGATCCACCACATCTCCTCCACTTCTGCGAGGGAGATCACTACCACTCCTTTTCGTCCTCAGCACCTTCGCCTGCCACCATTCGGTCCGCGCCAATCGCCGCCTGAGTTTAGACGAACAAAATCAGTTGCTTAGAGATATAGAAGCCACCCCCGCCGCGCAAACCTGCAACCATGGCCGTCCCACCGTCCGCCTGCTCAAAGCCTCTGAATTAGCTGGACTTTTTGAGCGCTAATTGCGCCTCTTTAAACTTCCAGGCCGTCAAACAGATCGTCTTCAGGTCGGAATATTTCGGTTCCCAGCCCAACACCGCCCGCGCCTTGCGCGCATCCGCCACCAGTTCCGCAGGGTCCCCGTCGCGCCGCTCCACGTAAACCACGGGGAGGGGCCGGTTACTCAGGTTCTTCAGCATCTGCACCACGTCTTTTACCGAGTATCCTTCGTTCGTGCCCAAATTCAGCACCTGGCTTTCCCCGCCCTCACGCAGGTAATTCAAGGCTTTCACATGCGCATCGGCCAAATCGGTCACATGGATGTAATCCCGCACACCCGTGCCATCCCGCGTCGGGTAATCAATCCCGAAAATGCTCAGCTTGTCGCGCTCCCCCGCCAAAACCTGCACGGCAAAGGGCACCAGGTTCGTAGGCTCCGCCTGCAAATGCCCCAGTTCACCATCGACATCATTCCCGGATGCATTAAAGTAGCGGAGCGCCATAAAACGCATGCCGTAAGCCCGGTCATAATCTGCCATCATCTGCTCCATGATGAGCTTGGTACGGCCATAAGGACTAATCGGGTTGGTAGGGGCTTCCTCGCTAATCACCTTCACCTCCGGCGTGCCATACACGGCGGCGGAGGAAGAAAAGATGATAGTGCGGGGATAGAGACGATGAAACAACGCCCCCCTCAGGGGCGTTAATTAGGAATACGACGGAAGAAAAAGACGATGAAGACAGGATGAAAGACGATGAAACAATGCCCCCCTCAGGGGCGTTGATTGGAAGAAAGATGGAAGAAAAAAGACGATGAAATGGGGACAGAGATGATGAAACAACACCCCCCTCAGGGGCGTTAATTAGGAATAAGACGGAGGAAGAGAAAAGTCGATAGAGACAGGGTGAAAGACGATGAAACAACGCCCCTCTCAGGGGCGTTAATTAGGAATAAGACGGAGGAAGAGAAAAGACGATAGAGATAGGGTGAAAGACGATGAAATAACGCCCCCCTCAGGGGCGTTAATTAGAGATGAGATGGAGAACGGGGGAAACGACTGTGCGTCAACACAGTGGTGGGCTGTGTTAACGCAGCAAGGTGAAATGATGGGTTTATTAGGTTGATAAAGGAGTTGGATTTGCCAAAACTGATTTTGCTTTGCTTTTTTTTTTTTTGAATAGGGCCTTATGAAGACTCAGATCTCCTGGATCCAGGTCATGGCAGCTTACCTAGGTCTCCCTGACTTCCAGCGTGCCCGGGTGGATGCTATGGGGTTTGGGGCATTTCTTAGTATTGAGCCTATTAGACCTGACCTAGCCCTGATCCAGGTCCTTAGAGAGAGGTGGGATAGGTCCAGCAGAGCCTTCCTGATGCCCTGGGGGCACATGCTACCCAGCCTAGAGGATGTAGCTAGGATCACCGGGCTTAGAGTAGAGGGCGAGGCTGTGAGTGGGGTGACCTTACCCGATTACGGAGAGATGGCCGGGCGCCTTTTAGGCTTGGAGACCACGGCGGAGGGGGCGTGTAGGACTATTTTTAGGACAGACCTGACCGGGGCTATGGGGTTGGAGTCGTGCCGATAGAGGTCTGGGGAGACCCTGGCTCAGTGGCTAGAGAGACTGATAGAGAGAGCCCGCACCACCTTCTGCCATGACCGGGAGCAGAGAGAGAGAGTTGATATAGACTTGCGGCAATTCCTATTCTTCTTACTGGGGCGGTTGCTAATGGGCACGAAGGGCGACGTTATGAACTGTCGCTTCCTGAGTGTATTGGAGGATCTGGAGGGCGTCGACAGATACGCGTGGGGGGCGGCGATGCTGGCGCACCTGATTGCTGACCTGTCCACCGGGACAGGAAGGGAGACGACCGTCAGTGGCTTCTCGCCATTTTTACAGGTATGCATGCTCTTCCTAGGTGATTTATGATATGATATGATTGAATGCATGTAACTAATGCGAGTCTAAATGTAGATCTGGAGCCACATTTACATGCCGATGAGTCGGTTTGACGCACGGCCGGGGAGCGTAGGTGCGTTCCCCTTGGCGAGGAGGTGGCTGCCCTATGTGAGTGGGGCACCACATGCTTTTGAGCTACAGGTCCTCCGGAGGGAGTTCAGGGACTTCCCTCCCTCACTGGTATGTTTCTATGACTTAAATGATTATGCTTATGAATGATTATGTTTATGAATGTGTGATGACTGATGATTTTAATGATATGTAGGTGGCGTGGAGGCCTTACTTGGGGATGACCGAGGAGGGCCAGCCTTGGGTTTCTGCGGGTCGACTTCTATTCGGGCGGGAGATTTGGCTCCATTGCCTGAACGAGATCGAGCCACTGCGCCTTCGGCTGGTGATGAGGACCCTCGGTTTTCACCAGGAGTGGATCGAGGTAGCGGAGCCTCGAGGGATTGGTAGGAAGACCCGTGGCCGTACGAAGGCTACGGATTGGAGGATCCGGTTCGCGGATCAGTACGCGGACTGGCAGCGCGGAGGAACGAGGGTGTTCTCCCAGGCGGCTGACAGCTCGGAGTACTTACGTCGCTACCGGGAGGTGTACGGTGGCAGACCCCAGATGAGGGTCCTCGGGGTGAGTAAATGAGAATGTATTTTCATTGATGCATGTTTTTATTTAATGGTGCAACTAATTGTGTGGTGGATGCAGGATGCACGGGACTTGGTGGCGATGGATGCCCAGGTCCATCTCTACAGTTTGGAGGCCCAGTTGGCGGCTGCCCGGACTGACCTAGCGACCCTAGTGAGTGTTTAAATTAAATGCATGTGAATTCTTCTTTTTGTTGTTGACGATTAACCACTAACGGTCTTTCTTTGGATGCAGCGTGCACAGCAGGGGGCAGTGGCAAGAGATACCGGCAGCGCATCGAGCTCCAGGGGACCGATTACCGGTGGCAGATATTTGGAGGAGCGGTTGGCTGGTGCAGTTGCTCGGGCGGAGGAAGCGGAGCGTGGCCTGGCCACCAATGTAAGCCCTTTAAATTTGAATTCAATTATGTCCTTGTTTTATATTCATGAAAGCTTATGATTTTCTTTTGTCTTTCGCCCAGGCCAAGGATCTCTAGGACGCCCTTGCAACCATAGTGAGACAGCGCCTCAACCGTGCTGGACTGGTGAGTCTTTACTTTGCTTTGTTTATGATATTCTTTATTTGTTGCAAAGATTGATGATATGTTGCGATGCAGGCAGGAGAGTTGACGAAGGCCAAGAAAGAGCTATCAACGGCGCGCTCGGAGATTGGCTCATGCCGTGAGCAGATCGCTGAGCTGGAGCGGTCTCGGGGCCAGCCAGAGCTGGGGCGCGACCTCGCGGCGCAGGTAAGTCAAGAACATTAATTTCTTTCAAGATATGTCGAAATGATATTCGGAATTGATAATTGACTTTTATTTGATGCAGGAGGCGGAACTGCAGGAGGCGCAGACCCGTGCCGCCTTGGCCGGGGCGGAGCTCGCCATCCGTGACCAGCGAGTTACGGAGTTAGAGTTGGAGGTAGAGGTGGCCCGGCTTGCTGCCACAGCGGGTCAGCGCGAGGAGCTACCCCGGGACGTTCAGGACCTCCGCATCCACCTCGAGATCGAGCGGAGAGAGCGTGCCCGGGACTGCGAGGAGCTTGACCGTGAGAGAGCTGCACGGGAGCGAGAGAGGACGGAGCGTGACCGGGAGATAGGTGAGCGTGACCGGGAGCTGCTGGCTGCGCGGATGGAGCTCGCCGTCGTTCAGGAACGGCTGCGGATCACCGAGGAGCGTCTCCAGCGAGGACGTGAGCGAGCTCGTGCGGCGGGGCACTCGAGTGCCTTTGCCAGCACATCGTATGCGTCAGGCTCTTCTTCTCACCAGTACGCCGAAGAGGAGGTGCGGAGATCGGCTCCGAGCGCGGCGCGGGGGACGATGCCCCCACCAGGGGTACGTCGTAGAGACGGAGCAGGAGGGGGAGCGGGCGAGAGAGAGGAGGGTGGAGGCGAGAGTTAGAGAGAGAGAGCTTGCACTCCTCCACCCTCCACATACTTGTACTCATTCTTTGATAGATATATATAGAGATATGACATTTTGTTACCTGAGTTTGAGCACTGAGCACTTGTGGTTTGTGTACCTTTTCTTCTTTCCTTTTCCTTTGTTCCTGCAGTACACTTG
>JANBPO010000095.1:2503552-2537811 GCA_024336825.1 Amorphophallus titanum
ACCCCCCTCCACTTATTTTGTTGATGAATCACTGGAAAAACCCCCCAAAAGAACAAGAAAAAACAAAGTCCCCAAAAAAAACAAAAGCCCCCCAAAAAAACAAAAACAAACAAGGAAAGAGAGAGACAGAAAAAGAGGAAAAAAAGTGAGAAGGAGAATATGGGCGTGGCTAGCTCGAACTTAAAACCGGACACCACACCAAAGAGGGATCCCAAATTCTGGGAGATCACGGAAGAGCACAAACCTCATTTAGAGTGTGCACTGTATGCATTGATCCCGTTCTTGTACTCTAAAAGGGATGATCTGATACCCATTAGGAATGGAAGTGTCAGTGACGAAGATAGGGTTACGACCTATGCTGAGTTTGCTGAGTTGGTAAATCATGAATTCGACAGGATTTCATTGATTAAAGGGCCTGAAGAAGCAAAGGACAAGCTGGAAATCCAAAAACTCAAGGGATGTATGTTGTTGATGAGGCTATCAAAGGAAAACAGCGAAGAAAACATGAAAGGGGAGCTGGGTA
Source organism: Amorphophallus titanum (assembly GCA_024336825.1). Classification (NCBI taxonomy): domain Eukaryota; kingdom Viridiplantae; phylum Streptophyta; class Magnoliopsida; order Alismatales; family Araceae; genus Amorphophallus; species Amorphophallus titanum. The sequence goes on from JANBPO010000095.1 coordinate 2,504,076, forward strand.
CAAAACCAATCGGTTCTAAAATGTCAAACAATTCACAAAGACCCCAGTTCGCTTCGGAGACTATGAGAGACGTTGTAAGAAATGCATCAAACGCGGTATTCAAATTCCTAACCCAAGGCGGGGGTACGCGCCTTGAGCAGTTTATTACAAGTCAATATAAGGAAGAGGCCTGGAGAACGGAGGCTTTCAGCGCCTTGAACACTCTTATCTCAGGTTCTTTGATCGAGGGAGCAAAACCCACCAAACGCCATGAGATTGAGCAGGCATGGATAGTTCTGCTGGAGTTGCTGCTTCACATCTACATTTCCGAGGAGGGCAAAGACCAGGATAATGCAGAAAACCCCTACTTATTTGACTTGCTTTTGCGCCAAAAGCCCGTGTTCCAGAATAAGACTTTCGCAAACAGCAACCCGATTGCTGCAATCAAAGTGCCGCGAATCCCCATCAACATCCAGTTCAAAAATCTTATCCATTCCAGGATATATATGGATGATGAGAAGAAAATCTGCAAAGAGATTATTTGCGTGGATCCCTCGGAATCTTCCAATATTTTCTGGGGATGCAACATGTTTACGCTGAGCATACCCTTTAACATGGCCAAGATCAATGTCGACCCGTTCACGCTGATTGATATTCGCGTCCAACCCAGGGAATCCAGCCTCTGGGACAAGGAATTGTTTGTGGCTAATTTTTCTACAGGATCCATTATCTTGCACGCAGACCAAAAGCACTTGTCCAAAGGCAAGCAGAAACCGTTGGTGTTCTTCCCCCTCAATTTTTATGATTACCCGGTAGAGGAACAAGACACGAGAAGGGTAATGCTGATGGGGCCTGAAAATTCTTATGGAGTATTCAAATCGAATAAAGATTATGGATTTCATGGCAAAGACACCCAGATGAAAGAGGTGGAGGAATTTGTAAATGAAACAAAACTCGTTTCTGATGACCTGAAATCGGGAGATCTGAATAACAGGAATAAAGTGATACCCATTCTTCATACCATGATTCGAACCCCAGGGCTGCAAGGGACCGTCCAAAAAATCCACCCCTGGGCAAACATAGACCAAGGACCAAAACTCGCAGTGTGCTTGGCAATAGCTGTTTTTAGCGCGCTTTCACACGATTCTTCATCTCTCAAGAGGGATAAGGCAACCAATTATATACATCAAGGCATATCCCAGGTTTTGCTGGACCAAAGAGTAATGAATAATCGCATTCATCAAGCATTGTCAGAAAATAATCTTGTTCGGAATATGGAATCCTGTATTGAATATCTTCTGAATACCTATGAAATAATGGCCTCGAGTGGCATGGGAAAACTCCGTAACATTACGAAATTAATGAGTCCTGAGCTTGATAAAATTTTGGAAGAAGAAGAGAGAATCGCCGCTGAGGAGAAAAAACCCAAAGCTGATGCGGCGGCAGCTATTGTTGCCGGGGCCGAACCTGACGAAAAGAAAACGGAGAGCGACGACAGTGAGAACAAACCTGGGCCCAGTCCGTTCGTCCTTGGTGATTTCACTATCAATTCCAGCAAAAGGGTGAAGGAATCGAAATCATTTTTTGGAAAGATTGCGGAATTCACTGTCGAAAAGAGCAAAAATATTGCTCATCTTGTCGCAACTACAGTCAAGCCAGATAACTTGGACGTCTTACCTGAAATAAAAGAAGAGGTGATTAAAGACGCGCTCAAAAGATTTCCATTTGCTCTCGACTGGGTGAAATCAATGCTCGAATTCAAGAAATTGACTGAAAAAGAGATATACGGAATAGACGATGATCCCATTTCGCGTTTTGTGACCGGACCTCTAAGAATCGGAGATATTCTTTGTGTAAATTTTACTGAGATAACGAGAACAAAAAAGTTATTCACCATGACTGCAGCAGATTATCTGGGTACCCTGTTCATCGAAAACACCAAAGAAGCGCACCATATAATCAATCCACAAAACAAGGACGCCATAATTCTAGTAAAATTCGATCCCCCAATTACTCAACAAACCAAATCTGATGTGGATTTGACAATTTCGATATCTCCTCTCGATACAAAGTGTCTCGTGGTTAGATCAAGATCCGATCACGCGAATTACAAGAAGCCGAATCCTCTAGGGTTGGCTTATTTCAAAATCAGTGGGAAGAATCAAACGATGGTCGTGCGTCATTTTGGGATTCAGAAAGTTACAAAGAACGCGGAAACAATGGAAACTGTTCATGTGTCAGAGTTTAATGTTACAAAAACGGAATTCAAAGAGCAATATGAAGTCCATTATGGAGTTTATTCACTCAAGGCATTTACAGATACAAAGAAATCGAAATAAATTTTTTGTTTGGTGTGTTTGTGTGTGTGTTTTTTTTTGTTGTTCTTGTTATTGTTTGTCTTGGTGTGGCTGGTGCACCTTCACAGGCTGCTGTTGGCGACTGCGATCCTTCCTGACCCACATGGCACCGTCAATGCTTTCATAGTCAGTCATCTTCTTTTGCACAAGATTCGTCGTCAGGCCTGGCATTCTTTTTGGGAGCTCTGTTTTTTTCTGGTTCTTGTTGGTCGTGCTTTCCAAAAATGTTTTTTTGTGCGAGCTTGGATCCTTTTTTTATTAGAACTTTTATTTGTTTGTTTTTTTCTCGGTTTGCCAAAAAAAGTTTCAAACCCTAAAAAAAACGAGTCAGCAAAAAAAACAACTCCCAAAAAAAAATGGATGGGCGTGAAGATGAAGAAGATCAAAGCCACTATTACTATCCAGATGATGGGGTGGATATCAAAAGAGAAGGAGGCGAAGATGGATTGTGTTCCTCCCCGGATTCATATGATGTGGATGAAATTTTTCCCTTTGGTGATGATGACGATGGCACACCAGATAACATCAGTTCTTATTTTGAATTGGATGAAAAACACGCGATGAAGGTCTTGGAAGACGAATCAGAAGACGCATATACCTCATACAAGAGAATGAGGCACGAGGAGGGCAACATAACCTCGGAGGATTTCTCATTTTCAAAACCAAAACAAAAAAAAAGAGGAGAAGAAGGCATGTTTTCATGTTTCCAGTTGAATAGTAGCGCTGATGATGAATCCGCGTCAGCTGAATATGCTCACATATGGAACGGCAAAGGGAGTATCACGCCAACACAATTAGCATCTTCAATGATTCTTCGATTCGAAACGGAGGAGCTTTTGAAAGAATTGAGAAATAAGAACGCTACCCAATACACAGATTTGATATCTCGTGGAGAATATGATCAAGCCATGTCCAAAATGAATGAAAATTTAGATTGCATCCCGAGCTCCCAGATGGTCAGGATGGCCTTGAAATCCATAGCTGATCACGAACCCTATAACCCTAATCCTTTAACTGGTCAGACAAAAATGCTGAATTGTTCCAAGGCTGGTGAAGCTCTGAGGATGTTGGAAAATTTGGTGTCATCGTCATCTTCTTCTTCAATGAAAATTTTTTCATATCAGAATATCAGAGAGGCCCTGGAGACTCTGGATGTGGGCACAGCCTTGACTTTGATGAGACACTACACCTCTAAAGATGACCGAGATACTAGACGACCTCTAGATCCGCCAATTGTCTCTCTTTTGATCGGGGAAGCCATGAATGCTGGATACCTATCTACTTACATGTTATTGGAGTGTGTTTATTCATCAGAATGTATTTATTTCATGATGGATCAATCAGAAGATGTCACCGGACACACAGAAACGATAATGAAACTGGTGCTCAGAAACAAACTCCAAGAAGATGATATCAATGAAATAGGCCAAAAGATAGCACAGGCCATGACCGGGGCTTGTGCAAAAAATGCGGCCCGGAATTCGACACAGAATCTCATGGAGTTACTGGAAGAGAGCTTGGACAAGCTTGATGAATTCTACCTCGGACAAGAGCAACAAAGAGGCACCATAATGTTTGATCGGAAATCACAGATCATGAAAACCGTGGCCCTGTGCAACAATGTCATCTTTACGATAATGGACTGTGAATGTATATCTTATTTTGCAAATTTGGTGTTGGTGGGGGCTGTTGGGGAAAAGAATGATTTCAGGCTCCCCGCACGCTTGCTGGAAAGACAGACTGCTACTGCACAACGAGACAGAGAGAAAAAGGGTAAGAGAAAACTTGCTTCCTCTGAAACCAGTTAATAATAATACCCTCTCTCTCTTCTTGTTTTTTTTGTTCCTTTGATTTTTTTGCTTGTTCATAAAAAAAACTCCGATATAACCGAGGGTTAAGGGTGTTAAAAAGGCGATATAACAAAAAAAGAGCCCCAAAAAAAACTATCATCATGGGAGTGGCATCGTCGATCTTGAAACTCGAGGAGAAGGAGAACAAGAAGAAGAAGAACAACAAAAAACCTGATGGCGGCGACCCAGAACCTCCTCCTGATAGCGACAAGGAAAAAAAGGCCAAAGAAGAGGCAGCCGCAAAGACCGCTGCTGAAGAGAAGGCAAGGAAAAAGGCTGAGGCTGAAGCTGCTGCTGCTGCTGCTGCCGCTAAGGAAGAGGAAGAGGAGAGGGCAAAGAGGGTTGAGATAGAGTTGAAAAAAAAGCAGAAAGAAGAGGAGGATAGGAAGAAGGAGGAAGCAAAGAAGAAGGAACAAGAAAAGAGACTCAGTGAACTTGCAGAAAAGGCCAAAAATGAACAAGAGGAGAAGAAGAAGAGGCTCGAGAAATTTCTCGAGGATTTCCAGAATGTGACATTCGATCACAATCACAAAATCGTTGGATTCACAAAGGAATTTTGGGGATTCAGAAACTATTATTATGCGTTCTTGAGGGCAATGAATAAGGCGGTTACCCATGAAGAGGTCAAGAAATGGTTGGTGTCAGATGCCTCAAAACCTCTTCGGGTGTATTGTGAGATCAAAGGAATTCAGGAAAGCTTTATGAGTGGGGAAGTCCAGCCTCCTAGATACGAAAAAAAAGATTACGATGATGATGATGAAGATGAAGAAGAAAATGATAGCAATGTTGGAGACAAGCTTAAAAGGGATCGATTTAAGATGCAATACAAATTCGTTGACAAGTTTGATGAGGAGAAATTTACAACCGACGTTCTGATCATCATTCACAACCACAATGTGGATATCTATGGGAAAGCCCTCAATGGCGCTACCCTCTCCTTCAAATTGACTGAGCTGGAACTCCCAACCCCAAGGGACGGCGAAAGCGAGGCGAATTACCAAACAAGATCAGGATTCCACAAGCATATCTGGGGGTGCATAGGCAAGGTTATTATTCCTGCCGTAATGAAAGCTGGATACCTTGATGATGAGCTGTGGGAAAAAGCCTTTAAAGAAGTAGAGAATAATGTGAAATACCTAGTTCATATGTATAACCCCAGAGACGAACTTGTGAGTGCCGAGGAAAATCAAGTCCTGTATCTTGAGAATCATTGGTTGCCAGTCTCTTTGAATGTTTTGGCAAACAATGTGATTCCCCACAAATTTTCCAAGCCAATCGTGGAAAAGCTGCTGGGGAGCGTGCGCAACAACAAATACTACAAGCACAATGAGGCGCGTTTGACGCTTGACACCAAATACATTCACAAAAAACTCTGTGATCGCGAGGCTATTCGAGAGGGTGAACAAAAAAGCAAGAACGACGAACTCATCGCAAAGATCAATGAGCACTGGGGTGCAGAGCTTGAAAAGTACAAAAAGACTCAACAAGAAAAAACCGGGGAATCTTATCAGACAAGAAAAATCGTGGTTTTGAATTTCAGATCCAAGTCTTCCTCAAGGGGAGAGGTCATCTTCAACAGCCTGAGAACCAATGCTGTCGCACTGAGGCCCAGCCCTAAACATGTATTCATCACCGATATCTCTATCAAGGACATCCCCAAGGCGCTGGATCTGAAAACACCTAAAGATGATAGATCATATGTGCGCAAGATCATTTTTGTTTCTGACTACAAACCACTTTCGAACGACCAATATGTGTTTGAGCAACACAAGAGATTGCAAGAGATCAAGGGGCTGAACGAGGACGACGAAGACAGTGATGAGGATACTTTTGATACAAGCAAGGCCGATTTGAATACCACATGGTTATTTGTTGACCAGAACAACCCGACCCGGAAAGGCGTTATGATGAGCCGGATGATCGAATACCCGGAGAAGACTGTAGATTCTGTGAGATGTCCGCCTGCATCAACCATTAAAAAGATTTTTCACAAGTCTCGCGATACGGCACCACCTGCTGCTACTACTGCCGCTACGGCCCCGCCAACAGCCTCCGCCTCTCAAGAAAAGGCCAACGATAAGGAAGCATCGTCACCTTCGACTGCACCTTCATCTTCTTCGCCATCCAGTGACGAGGAAGGAGGAGTCGAAAAGATTCAGTTCGTTTCAGAAGTAACTGATTTTCCCAAATGGTTTAACGAATGCGAGATTGATTGGCTCAAATTGAACGCAAACTTTATGGATTACGCACCCTTCAATAGGACCAATGCCGTCGAAATTTTGCACATGACTGCTCTTCCGGTAACAGAAAACATTTCTACGGCAGCTACAGCAACACCTTTGGGGCCACCTGTAGCTCCAGTTAGGGTGGGGTTCCAGGAAGAAAAGAAGAGGCCTTATAACATCATTCGCGAGATGATGTCTTATGGAGGTAGTCACTTCCGGAACATGATGTACAACACTAATTGTAATCCTATCATGTTGTTCAAGAACTATGGTCTGTGTTTCCGCTCAAAAGAGTATTTTGAAAAGGTGTACTTCCCCTACAAGCGCTCGCACCCGAGAATAGTGTTTTATGATATCACACAAGATGCTGTGGAAGAGATTTTGAGTGATCCCATGAATATCGAGAGCCAGGGAGTACAAGATCTTCCCAAGAAACGTTACAAACTATCGCAATTGAAATGGGAAGAACATGAAGGACCTCGAACACTGCACGTATTCGTGCAAAGACGTGGGGTGCAATTCGAGGCGATGAAAATTCCACACAAAATGAAGAATAACCCGAGATTCATCTTGATCAATTTGAACAGGCCCAAGTATGCATGCTGGACCATGATTTCTCTGGCTAACATAGCGTCCAAGATGGTGCAAGATTACAATATGTATAAATCAGATCAGACCAATTTCGACGAGATTTATTCCTCGCACATTCTCAACCACGAATATCGGGGCTTCAGGAATTTTGACGAGGACAAGCATGAAGGAGAAAGAAATACCCCCGAAGTCCCACCCAAAATCAGAAACCGGGCGGTTTATTATCCAGGAAAAAAGTTCCAGCAGCAGTTCCGAGATCTCGCATACTTTTTGTACACGCGCCGTTCACCACGTGTCAATCACGATTTGCTGGATTATGGATGCAGGGAAATATACGTGTACATCGAAAGACCAGAGGCGTACGAAGTCCCCAGGGAACTTGAGATCATCCTTCACGAAATTGTGTCTGAAGGATATTATCCTGTGGTTATTGAACGTGGAGATGCTGAGAAAATGGTCAATTACGAGATGGATCGGAGAAACGCCAACAAGGAAGGCACCTCCGAGTTCAAGAGACGGTACATCGGCATCACCAGAATCAAATATGACCCCCATACCATGGACACCGAGAAAAAGCAGCCCGCGTTTCATTCCGGGACCGCTGAGCGTGCAGCAGGAGAAGATCGCCAATTCTGGCTCAAGAATTTCGCATCAATTTGTGACCTGAGTACTATCATACTGCTGGAAGATTTTCCCCTAGGAAATTCGTGGGCTGACGCCGTGAAGGCATATGTGAACGTCTCAAACAGGACCACTAATGTGGCTGGAGTCAGAAGACTGGTCCTCACAACTCGCAAATTTGATAACACTCATGATTTTGATGCCATCCAAGAGATCCAGAGAACACAAATCACAAAAATACTGACTTCAAACTTGAATCCTAGTAGCGGGGATGTTGTTGATTATGACAGGATTGATCCCATGACAAAGGGAATGTTGTTATCATGGGATGCCGGCAATGACAAATTGAAGGCGAAAATAAGCGAAATTCCGCACGAGTTTTATCACGATATCATAGGAAGACCTGAAGGGATGATTTCCGTGCAGCCCGGCACGGAAGAACAGATAAAGACCTTGCGAGAAGATGAGGAAATAGCAGGCCCGCCCTATTTTTCCCACATAGACTCGGATGAAATCAGTCTCGATAACGCAGAGTACCGCTTCAAGATCTCTTTTGGATTCTCACCCGTCACCTTCAGAAGAGTGTTTGTAAAGCATATCAAATATTCAGATGTCGAACTGAGAGAAGGGAAACCTGAGTCAGAAAGACTGGCAACCTACGAGCATCTCATGAAAAGGATGCAATTCGAACACAATATTTGGGACCTTGTTTCAAGGGATGGGATCGATCGCGTCGATTTTTACGGGCACACTGAATACGTCCCCAGAGAATTTCATTTTTTTGATAAGAATTATCCCACCGGTCGCGAGTTCTTCATCATGGGGGAATACTGCACAAATGGAACTCTGTTGGCATTCATCAGGTCTAGGGCAGATCTCATGGGCTTTTCGACAATTTTCACGAGCACCGAAACAAAAGTGCAGAAAGAGCAAAAGGAACACATGCGCGAAGAAATGTTTTCAAAAAATGCGGATCCAGAGGTATATCGCCGCCACATTCTCCAGTGCCTCAACATACTCATTGATGTCGGACAAGGCCTCCAATTTTTGCATGATAACAAGGTGATTCACTGTGACCTGAAGCCACAGAACATCATGATCGGATGGGACGGCAGGGCCAAGCTGATCGATTTTGGAAATGCGAAACAAATTCAAAAAGATGGAACTCTTAACGGGGCGATCTATTGCACCCAAGAATATGCTCCCCCTGAAGCCCTCAAGACAATGGCTTCCACAGAGCTTTCAAAGCTCCCCAAATATGATAAAATTCTTTTCCCCGAGGGTTATGATGTCAATAAACACAAAACCCCAGAACCCCGGAAGGTAGATGTCTGGTCTTATGGAATGATCATCGCTGAGACCCTGTTTGTGGGTGTGCATAAGCTGTTGCTGGAGTTTGGTTTCAAGAGTTCGGGTGCAAGAGCAGTATGCAAGGGAGATATCGCGCAGGCAAAAATGGATGCTGGGCCTGCAGACTTCAACATCAGCGCAGCTTATCTTCTCAAGGTGTTCTCTGATAAGATTGCCAAAAAGGACGAGAAAGCGATCGTGATTCTCAGAGACGAGAATAAGAACGTCAAGGCGAACACCCAAAATTCGATCTATTTCCATTTGGTGAAGCCCATGGTTGTCCAATCCTACATTTATTGGAGAGAAGGTGGCCACATGCTCGATGTCTTGAACAAGGACACATCAAAACGCAGGTTCAGCTTGATGGCAAACAGGTTGCAATACATTATTGCAAAATGCCTCGAGTTTTCCATGTCCGATAGGATGGAATTATGTAATGATGATTTCACGGGAGCTGTCGATCTATTGCGGCAAGTGGCCATTGATTTCGAAAGCGCGCATCCTGCACCATCACCACCACCCCCTAAAAAACCCAAAAAATCAACCCAAAAACCCCAACCAAAAACAACCAAGAATCCACAACCAAGTTCCAGCGCTCCCTCTTCCGTTCCAGAACCAGAACCTTCAGGATCACATCAACCGGGTGCTGCCACAGGTGATTCACAGCCTCTGATCAACCCCAAGGAACCATAAACACTAACCGTTGTGTCTTTTTTTGTGTGAATAGAAGAAAACGAATCAGAAGATTTTGTCTCCAAAAAAAACAACCAAAATCCACAAAGCCCCTAAACCCCTCTCACAAAGATCTTTTTTTTTGGTTGTCTTTGCGACTCCTTTTTTTGGGATTTTCTTTCTTGCTTGCTTGTGTCGTTTTCCTTTTTCCTTTTTTTTTAAAAACTCGTCACAAAAGAAAAAAAAGAAACAACAAAAAAAGAATGGAAGAAGAAGAAGAAGGCGACGATGCAATGATGTTGGATACCCGGATAATCAACGACCCAGAAGAGAGGAGAATAATAATTCGGAATATGGTAATGATGGGGAGACTGGATTTTGTGATGAGATCTCATTCAGAAGGGCGGATAACAGACTCGGACATCATACCCATTCTCGTATGCAGAGATTTGCACAAGGAATATGCTGAAGCAAAAAGAACATCCATAGAAATATGGGAAGTTGAACAAGCAGTGAAATATGATTCTGTCAAAATCCTCAGGATCATATCAGCAAAAGAACCCAAATTGATCACAAATAATCTCAGTACATTCATGTATCTGGCCTTGACACATGGTTCCGAGAGGTGTGCTGAACTCCTAAGAGAGTGTGATGGTCTGTTATATACGGATGCCCTACGAAATGATTCCACACTCTTTATGAAAGCCTGTCTATCAGGCAACGAATATTGTATAAAGCTGGCTCACGAGATCACGAGAGGCAAATTTGTGAACGAGCCATATGACAGATCCCTGCCGATCCACATTGCCATGGAAAATGGGCTTTCTTTTTTGTGGGATTTGGTGACCGATTCGCTCCCCAAGGATGTCAAGCAGATAAAAAATGTCGGGAAATGCATCGCAACGCTGATATGGGATCCGAACTGGCAGACACGCACAGATTATGCTTTGATGATCAGAAAAATATTCAGAGAACCCAGATGCAAAGAAAACATTGATTTTTTGTTCGCGCAAAAGGATCTGGGTCTGATCAAAAGGGATAAGTTAAAATATGATTCGATTCCTCTTTTGTTAGCTGCGTGTAATCACGCAAACATTCCTGTTTTCAAAGAAGTGCTGGAAAGGAGCATTAAACCTCCAGGGGATCCTGCTTTGTATATGCGAGATTTTAGAGGCCGTGGGATTGTATGGTTTATCTGCAACTCCAGATCCACTGTTTTGCTGACCATGCTCGCCAGGGCCAATCATTTAGACAGGAGGGGTCTGAATCCTGCGATCATAGAGAACGATGATAATGTGATACCCATACTAGCTGGTGCCCTCTTTCGGGCATGCACCAAAATCAGAGATGGCAAAAATGAGATTCTCCACGGGTTGCTTCAACTTTTCCGGGGGCCCGAAATGTATTCGATGACCAAGAAGTTGCTCATGAAAATCGAAACTCTCAAAAGCGGCAGCGGGGCAGCAGGAGGAGAATTCCCTCATATCAGCCGCATCATCCTTCAAAATTTTGTAACTGATTACGAAAATCAACGAATTTGACTTGTTTTTTTTTCTGTTTGTTTGGCAAATGTGGATACTTTATTTTCTTTCAAGTTTGGTGTTGGGGGGTATAAAAAAAATATACGAAACATAAAAAAATCTGGATTTCCCTAATCGTCGTCTCCGGCCATGTTTGCAGCACTTATTGAAGCGCCAGCCTTCACCTTGCCTTCCATTTCGATATGGGTTGACTTATCGACTTTGACCTTACCGCCAGCATCGAGAAAACCCGCAGCTCCATCACCTCGTTCAAGAGCGCTCCATAGCTGCTTGGCAAATTCCATTTTATCCTCGTCACTAATGGATCCGTTCGAGAACTTTTCCCACATGCGATTTACGCCTCCTTTGAATGGCATGCGCAACATGGTGTACCAACCCGCAGAAAAGAAATATTCAAAGATTGAGCTGATAAAGGCAGCACCGATCATGCCAACAGCAGGACCGACCCAGTAAATCCATTGATAACTTCCCATAACGAATCCAGAGATGACAAAGGGTCCAAAGCTGCGGGCAGGGTTCATGCTGGCACCACTGATTGAAAGACCAACAAACTGATTGACGGCGTAAGTTCCACCGATGATCAAAGGGACAAGAGCTGGGATCTTGGGTTTGTCAACACTGCATGCACGGTTATGGAAATGAGTGTATCTCAACCACACGATACCCAAAATAAAGCTGATCATGATTTCAACACCCAAGGCAGTCACGTATCCAAAAGCTGGATTCACCTGAGTGGAGTCCAAGAGGGTTTGGATGCTTGGGGTGCCCACGCTTCTCATGGCTGAGGGGACAATTCCGTAAACAATGGCAGATGCGGTGATGGCTCCAGCGAGTTGGAAGAAGGAATACCAAATAAACCTCCAAAAGCTGATTCCACCCACCAAAAAGGACATCATGGAAACGGCAGGGTTGAAGTGGGCACCACTCACATCGATGAAAGCGGCAGCGGGTGCGGCAAATCCCAAAAGGAAAACGAGGGCGTTAAAAATGTTGGCAGATAAGGGGTTTGCAATCGGAGAATCAAGTGGTGAAACACCTCCCTGAATAGCCCAGTATTGCATCTGGAACCATCCTCCGGTAACGATAAATACAAAAATCAGAGTGCCAAAATATTCCGCGACCAAAGGAAGGAATATCATGGCCGAAGTGTCATGATCCTTGTGCCTGTAATGCATCCATCCCAATCGATGGCCCATTCTTTTTTTTGCTGGTTGAACTTTTGTTTTTTTTCTTGATTGCAAGGTTTTTTTCTCGAGTTTCAGAGAATTCAGAGTGTGACAAAGGGGGCGAAAAAAATCTTTTTTTTCCTGGGTTAGGGTTGATTGGCAAAAAAAAGTCGCGAAAAGGAAGGATCCCAAGGACCGCAAAAAAAACAAAAATGAGCTCTTTTTTTCTCTCTGTTGAGAAGGAAAAAATCTTTCGTTGTTTTTGCGATATTTTTTTTGTTTGTTGTGCATGGGGGTGGTTGGAGAAAAAGAAAAGATGGAGGAAAAAGTGTCTCAACAAAACAAAAAAACTTGAAAAGGAGAGAGAAAAAAGAAAATGAAGAGAAAAAATAAAATTGACACAAGTTTTTTTGATGAGATTGAGGGTTCTGATGATGGCTCTGATACGGACGCCTCTTCTCAATGCTCATCTCAACGCCACGATTCTGTTCCGCCTGCATCGCCGCTGCCGGTGAAAAAGCAGACTGTTCCATTTTCGTATGAACAAAAGAGATTCAAAATAGATTCTGAAGACGAAGAGGAAGACGAAGATGAATACGAGGATCAAGACCCCAAGGTAAATGTGAAGGAAAAGGGAAAGGAAAAGGAAAAGGAAAACGAAAACGAAAAACGTCCTTTTGAATTACACAAAAGAAATGAAATTGATGAGATTGATACTCTGGTTTCAGTTAAGGCGGCGCCTGCTGCGCCTGCACCCGGAGGCATTTTTGTTGACATGCATAGAAAAATGCCCATGGTAATTGTGGTTTCTGGACCTCGGTATTCCGGAAAGACACATACTGTAACAGATCTATTGGGAGTGGCAAATCTTTATCCACTGATCGGATCCAGAGCTGGGATTCTCAGAGAATGTCTATGTTCTGTGAGGTATACCTATAACGCAAATGTCAGGGGGTTGTTTAGAATATCTTATCAAGAGGCTACCAAGGACCAAGTCATAAGAAAGGTCCATGCTGCAACAGTGAATGGATGGAATGTGGGGCTGGACATGGATCAATTCAGAGATCCTCTTGATGAAAATCGAAAGATCCATTTCGAGACATTTGATCAAGTTTTGCTTCATATAACCACAAAGCTGGGGTACCTGGATCCTATAAGATGGACTATCATTGTGGAATCGTCTAAATTCAAAAAACACATTGAAGTCATAGAAACCCCTGATCTGGATTTGCTGTCCTTTGTGACTGCGTATGAATGCATTTATGCACACAAGCTTATTCTCATGTGCGATCAGGAGATTTTGGAAAGACAGGAGAAATTCGTGCAAAAGATCAGAAACACGATTGTCGAATTTTCTTTTTCATGCAAGCTTGATGAGATCGCATCGTATGGAAACAAAAATGTGTCTTCCAGGATCGCCAAATGGGACGAGGCCATAAACGACAAGTTCGGGCAAGACAGGAAGCGTTATGTGACCCAGTATAGAATGTTTCTTGAGACTGTGGATCAAAAGGATATTTTTCTGCATGAATACCAAATGTATCACAAGGTGCTGAGCTCTATCGTAATCAAGAACCATTGGATAAGCGACATTTTTGACCACAATCTGGACAGTTTTAACATCAACGTACCCACTATCGATTTTGAAAAGTATATCACCAGGGTGGAATTGGGGGTGAAGAATCCTGCAGTTGTTGCAGATGGATCCATAGAATTTAGAATGAAATGGAATAATTGTATAGGTAACGGCCTGCGTTTGCGTGAACTGGCTCTCAAAAGCTTGATTCCAACAACAAACACCACAAGCTCTCTCAAAAAGAACATCGTCTTGACAGAGATGGTGCTCATCAACTCGATCATGCCCACCAAGAACATGCAATTAGACGACTGGCTACTCAAAGCCACCAATATCCTGCTGGATATCGCCCATGACAAGGGAGAATACGATCACGCCAAAGCCTATTACAAGGCTCTCAGAGAACAACAAAGATTGTACAAGAAATATCAACAGCAACAACAGAATAAATGAAAAAAAGAGCTTTTTATTTGACTTTTTTTTGCACACACACACACACATACATACAAAAATCAAGTGGAACTTGTGGTTCCGAGATAAGAGATGGTCATGTACCCGTGTCCAGGGGTGAATGGGATGATGGATTTGGAATCATCTTGTGAATCCAGGGAATTTTTGCTTCCAGCCACTCCATTAGCCAAAATGAATTCTCCGGGGTTGTAGTGCTTGGTGGACGCCACCAAAAAGGGTGGGGCGGGGTTAAAGGATCCAAGTTTGAGTTCAATCTGATCCTTGAGAGACTTGAAAGCCGGGGAAACAAGTTGCTGAGGTGCAAATCCAGTGATTCTCGAAATCTCAGAAAATTCGCGATCGAATTCGAAAATGATATGAAGGGAGTGGTCACCCAGTTTGCGGTGTTCATGCTCTCGGGGAGAAAATCCAACATCGTTGTTGACATGCAAATATCTTCTGGAGAAATCATACATCTGCTCAGTCTTTTCCTTGCTTCTTGAGGATGGAGGGAAAGAGGTGCAGGTGAGGAGCACGTTGCACGGAACTTTGACGATTTGGTTGGTCGATTTTTGGAGATGATCAAAGTCGACCTTGAATCTTGCGGTCATGGGGCCATAATCAAATCCATCATATGTGGCCGTCTGTGAGTGTGTCCATCCTCCAGGTCCTGCATAGTAGATGATTGCATGATAACACATGGGGACCTTTTTGGGAGATCCAGGTTGCTGATCCTCAGGAGCAGAACTACCAGAAGCCTCTCCTCTTCTGTAAATCCCTCGAGGATCACCAGCGGTAGAACCATAGTGCTTGGAAGTCCTCTTGGTGATTTCGCTCGCGACAGTTGATTCGAATTTGGCCCTATATTTGGGGATGTTCTTCAGGATGATCACCTCATGTTGGCAACCCAAGTGGCACAAACGCGAAAAGGCTTCGCTATCCTTGTTGAAAACATCAAGGTAATTCTCCATGTGCATAAAATCAAGATCAACCGCCATGATGGAGCGAGAACCTTCCAAGACATCCATCTGATTCTTGAAAGTACCGAAAGACATGCGTCTAAATCTCACGATTTCAGGATCAACCTTTTCTTCCTGTTGTTGCTGCTGCTGCTGCTCTTTTTCCGTCTTTTTTGGGCTAGGGTTGGGGCTAGGAGTCAGGTTGTAGTATTGCTTGATGAATGATTCCTTCGAACCTCCCCTGGGAACGATTTTCCTGGTTGCAGAATAGGAACATCCTTTAATGATAAACACCTGTGGAACCATGATCTTAACATCGCTAACGACGGTAAAACTAACGGTCTTGTCCGGACCTCTCTGGAACTCACCCATCTCTACGGGACCAAAGATTTTGGAAACATCATCGATCCCAGCAACATCAGGGAAATTCGAAATCACATGAACGATCTTCATCAGAGTCACGGGAGGTGACGCTGAAGAAGAAGACGTCTTATCTTTCTCTCTTTCCTTGCTGCCACTCGCAGAAGCGTAGGATGACACTGACATTTCTCTCTCTCTCTTTCTTTTTTTGTTTTTTTTAGGGTTTTTTGAAAAGAGTTTGTCTTTTTTTTTGGCGAAAACATTTATTGACACACATAAAAAAAGAAGAGACGACCAAAAAAAACTGAATTTTGGGGATGTGTGGGGATCACGCAACCAGAGAAAAAAAGGGGATTTCAATGATTCTCGTACCGCGTTTGCGGGCCCATTCTTGCCCTTTTGCAAAAACCTCATTTCTCTGCTGTGGAGTGAGGTCGCTTTTGCGGCAGTAAACATAAACAAAGGATTCGTGTGTGGATTGGGGGACAGTCATGGAAAAATGATTTTGATAACAATCAAATTTATAAACAGCGGGTTCGTTCTTGGTGCTTGTAGTCGCATCGGGTGAATAGAATTGGATATTGTTCATCGGATTCCTCCCTCCTTTGAGACCGTAATCTCGAGAAACTAGCTCGCAAAACATTTCTTTTGGATCGACACCCTCAGGGGTGACATCCTGAAGGAATTTGATGGAATCCTCACCAGAGCGAATCTCTTCCATCATTTTATAATTACTTAATGGAATGGTAAAAAGGTATCGATAGAAATCTCGCTTGTCGATGCGCCGCAAAATCTTTTTTGCCTCTCCCAATCCAGGATGGATTCTAATCTCAGTGCTGATATCATCAGTCAAGTGTGTGTAAGCGTATGGCTCCTTGGTCCTCTCTGTAATCCTGAGATCCCCCTCACTCAGGTCAAGGACATCAGCCATCATCCTATCAAGGGCAAGCACCTTTGGGTGGTGATACACGCGCCTGAACAGCTGGTGTCTTTGAAAGAAGAGCTGATTCAGCAAATCATAATTCTTGATGCTATGGCTCACATCCCCGTCTGCTGTTTTTTGCATCCCGAAAATGATGCGGTCAACATCCACAGAACTCTTGATGCCGATGATGGTGCTATCTCTGTGGATATAATCCAAACGATCCGCGTCCACTCCATACTTCCAATCAGAAACTATGGAACTGAAGCAATAAGGAAGTTTTGCTGATTTTTTGCTGGTAATCATCTCTTTGATGGTTGACAAGTCCTCCTTTTCAATGTCGATGGCATTCTCGTCCGCCGCAGCATCGAGCAACATGGAACAAGCATTTTCGTGGTTCCATGATGGAATCTTGGGTTTCATGAACTTGTCCTCAAACAAGTGACTGAATGGTCCGTGCCCCAAGTCGTGGACCAGCGCGGCAGTCTTTACGATCGACGTGATGCGTTTTTGCTCGTGGTGCCCTTCTTCTGAAGGTTCATGTTGAAAAAACTGCCAAGCCATCTTCTCAGCCTGATGCATCACCCCAATAGAATGCTCATACCTTTCATGAGATCCAGAGGAATATATGTGAGAGCACATGCCCAGTTGTCTGAGTCTCCTAAGACGAGCGAATTGCTCAGATTCGATTATTTCTTGAATTCGTCCAGGCTCAATCTTTACATGACCATAGATTCGGTCACTCACAAGCTTGAATTTGCCCCCGCCTTCACCCATCTGAATCTCTCTTGGTGCTTGTCTTTTTTTTTGATGAAAAAAAAATTTTCTCTCAAACGCCGTGTATAAATCAACAAAAAAAAGATGCAAAAACAAGAAAACCTTTTTTTTCGCGGCTCAGACCAGAAACAATAACCAGCTCTCAAGCAAAAGAAAAATTGATGAAGGACGTGGTTTTTCCGCCAGATTATAACCACCATGTGGAATCACTGATTACCACCGGAAAAGAATTGTGTGCTCATGTAACGAGAATGGCAGGAGAATCCTCTGCCTCTTGCGGAGGAAATATTGGGAGTGTTCCTATAAGACAAGCTGATCTGAAAACTATGATCAATCTCATTCATACATATCAGGAAGAAATGAGTGCGTTGGGGCTCACCAGATGTATTGGTACTGTCCCTCCACCAATCCCAGTCGCGAAAAACGCAATCGTCAAAGATGAATCAGACGACGAAGATAGCGACAAGGCCAGCGATGATGACAGCAGTGATGATGAACATATGGAAAAACACCAACAACAATATTCTATAATAGATATCAATGCTCGTGTGATGGCCAATTCACAAAAAAACGCGGTTTCTGTTACCTGGGCTCATGGAAACACCTCTCCAGATGACCCATTAACCCCAGAGATAAGAACGTGGGGCAACCTTGATGCGCAGAAACTTATAACTAGTTTAAGAGCGGTGGAGTCTTCTCTCCAAACTCTGGCAATTCACTATTTCAATACGATGGCCAACCAGCTGCTCGATGATGTAGAGCCATTCACGTCCAGATTCCAGTTTACCAGCACCCTAAATTGTATGCTTGTATGCAGGAGTCTGGTTCTGGCGTGCCACACTTATGTGGCCTATTTTTATGTGCGAGACACGGAAATTGCGGTTTTGGGTTTGTTGAACAAGGTCAAAAAAGAACTTTATGATATGACTCTTTATAGACAATACCTATTTGAACAAAGTGAATCCACTATGAATTTGGGAAACCATCATCCTGGAGGTCTGGGATCAGAACCTCATCAAGCATTTGGCGGTGGATCTTCATCGTCAACAGCGGCATCATCATCAACAGATACCGGGGAGAGCAATAGGAACGGGTCAAAAAAAAGATCCCATTCAGACTCGTCTGATGATGAAGATGACGACGATAACGAGAATGGCAGCTATTCTTCTTCGAAAAAAAGGAAGAAGAGAAAAATCGAGAACGACGATGTCAAGAGTTTGGAAGCTGCATCAAAATGCGGATTGTGGGATCTTCTGTTCTGGAATTGCTTGAATGCATCGGTCTTGTCAGATAAGAAAGAGTTGCAGAACATGCTCATGGAAATAGTGAATTTGATATATCCACACCTAGTTCGCCGCGCGATGCAGAAGAGGCCTCATCTCAAGTATCTTCACCCCAAAGGAGCCCTTGCCTATGCCCTGGATGCGGAAGAGATTTCAGTGATTGTGTTTTTCTGGCAACGCAAGATAATCTTGACCAGGACGATTTTGAATCACCTCAAGACGGCGGGGCTCTATTCGAGGCACACCTATAAAGATATGTATTGCCTGCAGAAAAATATTCAAAACAAGGATCTTTTCACGCCGGAATTCGAGCAAGCTAGAAAGGAATTGGTGTGGAAGGAAGTCCGAAAAGTCATTTCATCAGGAGACCTGGAGATCCACAGAGCTCAGGATTACAAGAACGAAGTGTTTAGATGCATGACCGCATGTGGGGTTTCAAGCGCTATGGCCCATTTACATCCTACACACATTGAATCTCCTGTTGGATTGGGTGAGAAAATTTTCAACCGCACCATCATGAAGCACTCCAGCGCTTTCTTTGCCCTGGGCCTTGAGCTACTTGTGGCTGGGTATCTCGAGCCCAAAAAGGTAGAGCCTTTGGGCGCAAACGATCATTCGAGAGCTGCTCTTGTCCCTGGGATGAGCACAGTGGACATTTTCTATCGCCGTGTCTGCATTATTATATTCATGTTCACCCTTGATCGTGTTGCCAAAGAAAGCACCGGAAAAGGTTACCTTGAAGACCACCTTTTTTATGAACCGGTTATCGAAACTCTTGTGGAAGTCCCGCTAGCAGTGGCGATTGTGTGCTCGACATTTTACATGATCGATTCTAAAGGAAAGATCATAAGAATGCCCGAGGATCCTCCAGCGTTTGCTGATGTCTACCTCAGGGAAATGTCCAAGAGAAAGGAGCCTGTTTACAAATCTCTCATCAGCCGTTTTATGAATACTCACCATACCAGTTCTGATAAAGCCCCCTCACAATCCCCAAATTCTTAAGAACCAAATAAATCCTGTTTCGCGTTTTGTTTAAAAAAAAGTAACAGACCAACAACAAAAAGTTTTTCTTGTTTGTTTTTTTCTTCGAAATATGGGAGTCGCCTCATCCATTTTAGTGCGGAGTGCACCCTCATCACCACAGAAATCACCCGCATCCTCACCATCCTCCACACCACCCGAGAGCCCTGTTTCATCTGATGATGAAATCGAGAGTGATGAAGAAGAACCCTTGAATACGGGTGTTTTACGAATTCTGAGAAAAAGACGCTTTGGTCCACCAAAGATCGCTGATGATGATGAAGAAGAAGAAGGAAAAGATGAGGATGAATACCTAAAACAAAGGCAGAAAGATGCGATTGAAAGAAAAAGACAACAGGAACAGGAAGCAAAAGACAAGGAGGAGCAAGAAAAAAGAAGGAAAGAAGAAGAAGAAAAAATTAAAAGAGAAGAGCAAGAAGCTGCGATTGCTGCTGCCATTGCTGCTGCTGCTCAAGGAGAGGCAGCCAAGAAGAAGGAGGAAGCCGAAAAAAGAAAAAAAGCCGAACAAAAAGCAAGGGAGAATGCGACTAACATGTATAGATTGGGAGGCATGCCCCTGTTATTTACCGATGAGAACAAGACTTTATTTGACAATTTGAGCATGCTTGTTGATTTGAGAAATTGCAATGGAGTGGAAAAAGTGGACTTTTGGATAAATGTGTTTTGGGATTCCAAGATAGTCGATGCCCAAAACGGCAAGATATTCGCAGGATACGCATTCAAAAAGAACCCTGGGGTTTTGGGATGGAGCCCTATGGATGTTCTTATTGCATTCAGGCCGTCTGCGGAGCAAGCAGACAATTTGACCATTTCGGCAAAGTTTGATCTGTGTTACATAAAATCAGGACAACTCCAGCCCGACGGAAAGACGCCGCACGATTCCGCACAATTCATCAACATAGTCTACCATCTCTTCCATAATCACAAGCCCGGTGAGTATGATTTACAAATCCCCAAACTTGGATTCTTGGCAGAAATTCTCTTTACTCTACAGCTGTACCAAAGTCTGTACCAAGATCAGGGTAAGGAAGAAGGCTTTTCGAATTTCAGAAAATCCTACAAGTTGATGCAAGACAAGAACTGGGAAGGCGAGCTGACCAGGCAAACCCTTGAACTGGCCAGAAAGAGAAATGCGCTGCAGCTGTCTCAGGAAGACGAGCAGTATCTTGAGCAAAAGGTTGCAACTCTGAGAAAATTCTTGAATGTGTGCGGGGCCAAGCTGGTATTCCGAAGCGAGGACGATATCCATCCTCTGGCGTTTTACTTTTTGCACATGTACTTTACTGGGTGGATGAAAGGATCCAGGGGTGCAGAGGGGAGCAAAAAAGCCTCTGTCATTGATAAGGCGAAGATCACCATGTTCCGAGGTATTGATATCGACTTTATTAGTAGAACTGATATTCACATGAAACCAAATTGCATAATGTATCGCCATGTTCTCAGTATTACTGGGATCACCGAAGATCTGTATAAAGACGTGATAAGAATTCTCGGTGAGAATCCTGGGACCCAGCTGTTTATAGTGTTTTTGATCACCAACGAAACGGATAAGAAGCACTATGCCAATTACATCAAAGTTGTTGGGGAATTGGCCAACGAAAATGTGCCAGAAGAAAAGATCGCGAAAAAAAAGGCAACGCAGAGCGACCAGGCGTTACTGCTCTCTGCACTCATGTATGCGACCCCCAGGGCTCATGTCTTGGTCGTGGATTTGATGCATAAGGAGAACCCAGGCTCCGCGGTTTTGATTGCGAGCGCGAGGCTCAACGACACCATATCATGCACTGCTCGGCAAAATTCCAAGGCCATTTTGGAAAAAATGACCAAAAACGACAAGACGGCAATGAAACGCAAACAGATGCAGGCCCAAAATCTGATCAAGGAGATAACCCCTCATTCGAACGCGTTTTACATGGCGGTCAGGGCCAGATACTACTTGTTTGGTAACAAGGACAAGGATAAGCAGGCCAAGTGCGAAGATGATCTGGTGGAAAAATTCAACACTATCAAGAAAAAGGTCTGGGCGGACTCGAAAAAACTAAACCACGGAAACATTAACGAGGCTCAGAATCACTTTTTGTTTATTCCCGACGAGCAGTTTTACACTGGACACGATGCGCCCGACTTTAGAAGAGTTTTTGTGGAATCCATGAAACTGGCGTTCGAGATCATCTCTGCCCGAGACCAAGAAAAGGAGACGGCAACTAAAAAAACAGATGCCAAAGGCAAGCAAAAGGCTGGCTCCAAAAAGGCTGGTTCCGAGCGGCATCAACAATACACAATCCAATACGTGACAGCGACAGATAACCTTCAAGAATATGTAGATGATCCGGATCCCGGTCACGATAATGGAAATGTGCATTACAACACTCTGGTTAATCCTCTTTATTCTGGATTCTACATCAAATTCGAAGGAGAGCAGAACGCTGCTGCACGAAAGCACAATAGCGTGTTGGATAAGAGGTTGAACAGGATGATTGGGGATATTGATTTACATAGTACCAACGTTTATACCCTGGAGTCACCCACAAAAATAATGGACTTCAAGGCCATAGAAGAGGGATACGATTCTCTGGTTGGAGAGCTGCTGGCCTTGATTGAGGAAGAGGAAAAGGCTGAACAAAATAATGGTGGCGAAGGCAGTTCCCTGGGTTCTTCTTCTGTGGGTGATGAAGTTAATCCTAACGAAGACGAGCAGCAAGACCTGCCTCAAAAAGAAGAACCACAGTCAGAATCAGATGAAGATGAAGATTTGGACGAGATAGATTATCAAGGAATTGGTGCAGATCTTGATTCTGACGAGGATGAGGATGAGGATGAAGTTCCTCTGAAACGAAATGAAGATAAAAACGACGAAGAACTCGCCTCCAACCAAGCATCACCGTCATCCTCTCCAATTCAGTCTCAACAAAATGGTTTTCCGGATGATATCATCAACGAACAAAATCCATACGATTTGAACCTGGATTATTATGATATTGATACACAGAACACCAACAATTTTGATCAACCACCACAACAACCACAACAAGAACCAGGACCCGAAAATGACCAATTTTTAGATTTTTTGACAAACTTGCAACCTGAGGCTGGTGGTTCTTCTTCATTTGATGAAAACCCCGATGATCCAAAAGAACTTGAAGACCTTCTTGCTTTTGCGGAGAAGTTACCAGAATCTATTCCCGAAGATCAACCGGAACAAGTAGATGAAGAAGCACCCAAACCACAAAACGAACCGCTTCCTGCAAGTTCCAATAGTTCTGATCCTCAACAGGAAGAAAATCAAGAACTCAAAGAAAGTCATGTCCCAACTCCCAACCCTTATAATCCGGATGATCTTTTGAATTTACCGAACGATGATGAAGATGTTGTGCAAGGAGATCAAAACGCATTTAATACTGATGTTTTAAAAGATTCGCCCTCACCGTCACCAGGAATCCCTGATACACCTCAACCATCGGCTGAACAATTTCCTGAAATCGAACCCACATCAGGCGATCCATTTCAAGAGCCACTCCCGGAAGAAGAAGACGAATACAATAACATTGCCGGTCAAGATATTAATTCATCATCTCCGGATATCCAAGAAGGTTTTTCACCATCGAATGTGAACAGTCCATTTGATCCTTTCGATCAAAATAATATTAGCCCCGAACCATCACCACAAACACCGAGTGAACCCGACCAAGAAGAAATTTTCCCTGTGGAAGGAGGTGATATATCTGATCAACAAGAAGAAGAACAAGAACAAAAAGAAGAAGAAGAAGAAGAAGAAAATCAAGATCAAGAGACCACAGGCGATGCAAGCGCTCAAGAGCCTCCGCCAGAAAAAAATGACGTTCCAGAACCCTCAGTTCCTTCAAAAACTGGTCAACCACCACCTGAGGAGCTTGAAGATGAGATAATAGAATCATCGTCGGATACAGATGTCAAAAACAAGAATGACGAGTCAGAATCAGAAGAGGAAGAGGAAGTAAATAAAAAAGGAAAAAAACAACAAAAGGGAAAAGCCAAAGGTGATAACACCAAACCCCTCACCAAAAAACAGAAACAACAGCAACAACAACAAGAAAAACAATCCAAGAAAACGGAAGCTGCCAAGAAGGATAAGAAAACAAAAGTGCCTGTTGCACCTGCAGCAGCATCAGCAGCATCATCAACCCCCGCCCCTCCAGCAAAAAGGGGACCCGGAAGGCCAAAGGGCTCTGGAAAGAAAAAGTAGCACCCCAAATGAATAAAAAACAATGATTTTTTTGGATGTCCCCCTCGATTTTTGACTTTTTCGTGTTTTTTTTCCAAACAAATAACCCTCAACACTAAAAACACAAGAACACAAGCGAATTCCAGTTTTTTGTTTTTTTTTGCTGGCCATGGGAGTTGCATCTTCGATTATTCGAGAGCAGACCAAGGACGAAACACCAAAAACAGAAAAGAAAAAAAAATCGACCAAAAAGGATAAGACTGGATCTGGAGATGCTCTCAAAAACATTTCGATTCCAGGTCCCGCATGGAATCACTCTGATTTAGAATCGCTGATAAAGCGAACCCAGGATGCTGCGTACATGACAAACAAGAAATACATTCTTTTTGTTCACACACCCGGGTATCGTGCCTTTGCAACAGGTGATCCCAGGAAAGCCCTTTACTTGGATCAAGACAGGGTGGATGACAACGAAGTCAGTGATGAAGATGAAACTGAAGAAAATGATGACGAGGAGGGCTATCAAGGAAAAAATGGCAACAAGAAAAAGAAGAGCAAGAAGAAGGACAAGAAACAAGAAGAGAAGCAAGAAAAGAAGGAGAGCAACCTGTCCTTGTTATTATGCATGAATTGGATGTTTCGTTTCCGCAGTATCTGGTCCAAAGAGGTTAAAACCCCTAAAGACAAACCAAACAAACGGACAATCCAAGATAGCGTGGGGACAACAAGCGAATGGAATGACACAACCAAGAACATTCCCAGACTCGTTTCGGCACCCATTGGGATGAAAAAATCTGATATCAACAATGCAGATATGGTGGGAAGTTGGTTGGAGAAACTCAATAAGAATGATGCGGAAGATATGAAAAAAATTTTTAGATATTTTATTGAAAATATCCAGGATGTGTGTGTTTCTCAAGAGAGTCTTCGAATCCCTGCAGGGGTTAACCCAACCGATCAGAATAGCGAACATGAATATGAAACTGAAGAAGTCTCCATATCCATAGAACTGTTGATGAAACTATTAAACTGGGCGAGGATAAACAGAGACGCCATCGATAACGATGAAGATTCTGAATTCGAGTCAATGACAATCGGTACTTTCCTGGATGAGCAGTTGTATGTTGATGGGACTGAATTCATGCAAAAGGAGGTTGATGAAACGAGGCTGAGCATTCTTATGTACGTAAACAAATACGATAATGATTTCCTGTTCAATGTCTACACGCTGTACAAGTACTATCGGGACAAGGAAGAACAAGCAAAAGAAGAAGACGACGAAGAGGATGATGGAGATAAAGATGCTTCCAGCTTTTTCATCGCTGCGCCGGAGACTGATCCGGATTCTGGTGATGAAGAACAGCAACAAGAACAAGAACAGGCAGCAGCAGCGGCTTCAGAAGCAGAAATAATCGAAACTCGCCTGATTCCGAAATCGAAAAAAAAGAAATCGAACATGAGGGTTTACGATTTTACGCTCGAGCGTGAGGCAGAGGCACTGAGTGTTTTCGATAGTGATCTAGAGGACCATATGCATAATCGATTTACTGAACATATACAAGACAAAGACGACAATAGACACATTGGTAATTTATTGCTCAAGATTATGAGGAAGAAGGACAACGATGGAGATTACGATAAGCCAATAGAAGTGGTTATCACCCTCGATCATGCCAGCAGATACATGACATGTCCTCTTGATTCCAGCAACGCCACCGGTTCGGCCGGCATAAAACAATCAATGAAAAATATGGAGTCGATGTTCAGGAGAGACAAGGACGACGCTGAAGCGAATGTCCCAACGAAGAAATGGTTCGAGGGCTTTATCAAATCTCAGAGAGCCGAGTTTAAACGAATCAGCAGATTGCAGTTACTTTTAAATCACATCTACGACGCTCTTGAAGTCATCAAAGAGGCCCATCCATCTCTGGATAGAACACTCAACATCAGCATTTTGTGTGCCTCATATGCCATCAGGGAGAGTGAGAAAGTCAACGGAAAGATTTTGACGGCCCCAACTGTATTGAATGAAATCGATCAAGAATGTTTGACGAGTCTTTACAGTGCCTTTGGCAAGGATACTGCTGAAAATGAGATTGTGCCAATGTTGAGAGTATTCACCCCTGAAATCACGATCATGCGGCAAGTATTCAAAGAAGGCAGTGAAACTAAGAGCATCTTAAAAAGCTTGAGTGTTTATCTTGACGAGAAGAATCACTCGACAAACAATGTCAAGTTATTGATGGTGGACAAGGTGGATCCTGACTATTCTCAGGTCATATCTAATCTATTCCGTCATTCCAGAGATGCTTATAAAACAAAGAACCCAGACACTGAGTTTACACCCAAGATTCATGTGTGGCCAACTCTTGCGAGCAATGTTCTCAAAGATGAGAGAGCTTCCAATCCGCAATTGGATATGCTCCTCAGAGCCATGTGGTCCGACAATATTACTTGGATTGGACCCACAGCCCGCGAAAAACCTGGTGAAAAAAGGTCTCAAGACAAACCACAAGAAACATCCTTTTTGATTATCGAGACCAGCCAAGCCATTCCCAATTTCACTATAAACAAACCCACTGAAATCTGTGAGGAGGACATTGAGGGAAATGTCGTTCCGTTGGATAGCAACAAGACTGAAATGTCTGAATGGGCAAGGGCCCTCTCCTCCAGATCAAAGTTTATTATCAATTTTTATTCCATTCAAGATGACGACGCACCAGAGATTTCAGAAGTGAAGCACGGGGAAAATGTCGTCTTCAAGATCTTTAACATTCTCAGAGACCCGGACGCAAATCTGATTGAAGACAACGACGCCCTTGCGACTCTCCAAGACATTCTCACGAACAATTATCCTGAGATCATCAACACCTTTGGTGCACACAATCTGAAGAAGGCAAATGCAGGCAAGAAGAAAAAAGCCGAGAAAACCAAGGCGAAAAAGGAGAAGACATCCAAGAAAGCCGCTAAATCTTCTGGAGATGATGGTGATGATTCAGAGGAAGAAGATACCGAACCAAAAAAATCCTCGAAAGCAGCCAAGGCTCAATCCTGGACGGACAGAATCTTGATCAGTGGACCCAAATGTGCTCCTCCCTTGGGTTATAGAGTAAGTGAGGAAGCTCTGGGAGAGTCCGTGGTCACGACTCTAGAATATTATGATGAAAAGAGGCAACTTCGGGAACACGTTATTCTATCTAACGAGATTGTGCATTTAGTGATCCTTTATCTGACGTTCAGATTCAAGCAATTCAAAAACGTTCTTAAAGGAGATCTGGCGGGTCTTGATGATGATAAGATCCTCAAATCAAGGAACGCGTTCTTGCGATCTCTGAGACAATACTTGTACCGATTCATTGAACCAACTGATGCTCCCATCGAAGCCAAGGATGAAATTATCAAGTATCTTTTCACCTCACAGGATTTCGAACAAGTTGAATCGACAAAGCTGAAAGGGCACAAGATTGATAACTATCTTGGAGACAGAAAGATTCCGTTAATCCTAAACCCCTATAACTATAAGGATAATCCCCTGTTCCAGATATTCAGAGATCTGAATGATGAATACTCTGCCCTTATCACCATGACTGAAGAAGGCAAGTTGGTCACCATCAAGCTCGACGACAATAAGAAGAAGAAAAAGAAACCGGCTGCTGCATCTGCTGCATCCAAAGGAAAAGAGAAGGTTGTTGAGGAAGAACAAGAAGAAGAAGATCTGGGTCTCGATGATCTGACTGCAGACCTGAAAAAGGCAAATCAGCTCAAGCTTTTGCAAATGATCAGGAGGAGTCTGCTAGATGAATATCAGGTCAAATCAAAAGATGCAAAAATCTCAAAGAAAATCAGACGAGCCGTTGTTGATATCATCATTGACGGCGGGAGCGCTGAATCCTTTAAAACCAAAGAAGCCACCTCCCACGAAGAAGAAGGGGACTACGAAGAAGACATCGGTGATCTTGAGGAACACGAGGAATCCGAAGAAAAGATTCAAGAGCTTGCAACAGAATTGGAGAAAGAAGCCCAAGAGGATGCTGCTGGTGGCGCTGCTGATGCTGATTCTGATAAAAAGAAAAAGAAGCAACAAAAAAAGAAGGAAGCAGCGACTGCCACAGATGAAGCGTCTAAGAAGGAAGAAAGAAGGCTTTTAGATTTAGAGATCCGGGTTTATTCCAAATTCTATTCAAAAGACGAAATCGATTCAATAATTCAGATCGTGGAAGAGCTCAACTTAGAGAATGAAGAAGAGCGCAAGCTGAAAAAGGATGAAAACAATGAACTCTATTTTTACATTGCCGAAAAGTCATTGAAAAATCCCATCGCATTCACCTCGTACATCTTCCTCGGTGAGCTCATGGCCAACTCCACTGGGAGCGCAGATGAGGACGAAGACAGTTTACAAAAATATGTGATAGAAGTTGTCCAATCGGCATATCTGAGATCTGCGAAAATCAGGGATAACATTTCTGCAAAAAATGTTTATGGCTCTATCGCCCCTCCAATTTCTCAAGAAGATTTGCTGATCAACGCCGAAGTTGTTCCCCAAAGCCTCGAAAAACAGAGAGGAATTGGCGACGCCTACGTGAGAAATCTGGCAAAGCTCAAGAAGAAGAGCGCGGTTGATCAAGATGATGACGATGATGAGGATTCCGGCCCTTCAATTTCCCCGGCAGCGAAGGAGGGCGTTTTTGTGGATAAAACTCACGAATACATTTACAAGTACCCGAGTGCCGACAATCTCAATGGAAATCACTATTTCTTCAACATTGTTATGGGTGGCAAGCAGCTTGTCCACGATAACACGGATATCAAATCCAAGAACATCTTTGACTATTCACGTGTGTCGGATAAGCACTCGATGAGCGCGGTGCTGAATAGCTGCAAAGATTTCATGAAAACGCGCATGCTCCTTCAGAATTGGACCAATTTCAAACAAATGCTTATTGATATCATAAAAACATTCGTTGCCAAAGATGCGACAAGTTATAATGATATCGTCGAGTTAGCTTTATCCGGAGGTGGATTTTTGGACATGAAGGCGCTGATGGACGCCAACGCCACCGACCGAAACTCAAACCCACCGAAATGGCTGCATTTGGATGAAACACAAATGGGAACAAAGGCATCGGATGCGGAAACTCCGTCAGAAATCAACAAACACGTGTCAAAGTTGAGCGGCTGGGTGTTTCAGGCACGCAACAAATACATCAACGAACCCGATAAGAGGAAATTCAAGGATCCTGAGAATGAAAAGTCCGCACGAAACGCCCTAATACAGCATTACAATATCCTCCAATTCATGCTCATCATCTACTTGATAACCCAGAGTGCCATAAGGCCTGATCAGGCAAACGAAGACAAGAATGAAACTGATGTGACCGGTGCATCTAACTTGTCTATTTTGGAATCGAGGCTGGTTGATGAAAACAAAGACACCAAAGAACCCACACGTATGGTTTTGGATTTCTTGGGCAAATCTAACGTGATACTACAGAGGATCGTTACCATTGATCAAATACCATTTTCAGCCATGAGAATGACGCAAAATGTTATAATTTCCTTGGTCAATGAGAATCTTTATCAGGA
The DNA here is from genome assembly GCA_024336825.1 of Amorphophallus titanum. Classification (NCBI taxonomy): domain Eukaryota; kingdom Viridiplantae; phylum Streptophyta; class Magnoliopsida; order Alismatales; family Araceae; genus Amorphophallus; species Amorphophallus titanum. The sequence continues at coordinate 2,533,580 of JANBPO010000095.1, forward strand.
AAAAAACCTGAGTCACCGGGCCTTTATGAAGCAGTTACAGAGCCAGAGGCGTTTCTTGAAATTAGGAGAGGATAAGATGGAAGGACAGTCCACTCTCCAGAACATGTATGAGCTGTTCGAATGCGAATTCCCCAAGGCCAAGACCTGGAGATACTCGCAGTTTTCTGGAATAATCGAAGATTTTTCAAAGAAATATTACAAGGAACGTCTCAAGGAATTCGCCGAAGATCCTCATGGTTCTAAAACCAGTATCATCAAGAAGATAATGACACCCACACTGACTTCTATCAGAAAAGTTCACGCCAACACGAGATATTATCAAAAATTCCACTCTCTGGTGGCCAGCGTCCGCACAAACGTGAGCAGAGAAAACGACAAGACCCATACCGAAAGTGGTGCGCTCCCTCTGGTGCCTTTCATGTTCACAAATCAGGAATCAGCCAAGTCTTGGAACGATTTGGTCTTTATGGCATTCAAAAACGGTCTCTTGGCTTCTGCATCCATATTGAACCACGGAAGGCTTGTATCAAAATCCGGGGTCAGGTCCGCTGCGGCATCCAAGAAGGAGATCGATAATGATGAATTCGTTGCCGAGGAAGATGATCCCGAAAATTCCAAGAACAACAAGGCGCAAAGAACCAGGTCATCCAGGACGTTTTCCAGCGAGAAAGATGCAGTGAAATATCTCTATGACCCATTGCGAACGCTCATGGGATTTATGAGCCATATCTGCAATATTCTTACGAATGCCGCCGGAACATATGACCTTATTAAACAGGGGCGCAATGAATTAAATGAAGCTTTGACCAGAATCCAGGAATCCAGAATCACTGCATACGCGCTCAATATTATCTCAGAAAATAATTCAACCGCGGGTAAGGATGTCGCCCTTGATTACACTAAAAACCCCCTAAAAGAACAAGACACGCTGCGTTTATTTGATGACATCAAAGACATGTACAAATTCAAGGACCTTCACTCCAACGGCGTCCAAACTGATTTCGAGGCTCTGAAGGAGTTCTTCACTGATTCCATGAAGAACAATGATAGAATTGCAGAGATTTCGATTGGAGATAAGACGGGACTGCGTCAGAAATCCGTGCTCCTGATGCAATATCTCATCATGTATGCGGATGGGCTCTGGACTTCATTCAAATATTCATTATCAACCATGTTTTCTGTGATCTCCAAAACCAAAGGATCTAACAGCGACGACAAGAAGAATCAGCACTCATCCTACAGCTACACTGTGCTGAATGAATACATGGATATCAGAGAATACATTGATCCAGCGCTCATATTTTACAGCCGAAATCAGGCAATCAGAAAACATGTTCCTGAAAAATATATTAGTGCCAGACCTGAAATGAGGGAAGTCATGAAAACCATTCAGTGTGATTTGCTTGAAAGAATCAGGATTGTCTATCCAGCCTGTCAAATTAACAATTTTGCTTCAATAATCAATACAATCAACACGAGGTTGGGAGAATTGATTGCACCAGAGAGTAACATACATACCACCTATTTGGTGAATGTGGCTAGCATTAGCGAGCTTGCAATTAAAAACGATCCTGTGGAACGGACGCTGCTCAACAAAATCATGGCTAATGACAATCACAACAAGTTGCTGGATTACCGCAAATTTGAAGGTGCCACCATCGGTGGTAACGCCGAAAACGTGATCCTGAACTTTAACGAATCTAAGCAAAAAAAGAAATCATCCTCTGCATCAAGTGGAGAAGGAAGCGGCAGCAATAGCAGCAGCAAGGGCGACAACAACAACAACAGCAGCAGCAAAGGCAAAAACAAGAAAAACGAAAGTGGTGCGGAATCTTCAGCTCCCAAGAAGAAATCCGTTCAACAAGGTAAACCTGCTGTAACCTACAAAGCCACAATGTTTCACAAGTTGAGTCATGTGCCTAAAGCCAAAGGAGAATACCAGACAACCATGGCCCTTGACCCCGAGGGAACTGAATTTATTGAAATCACTATAGTAAAGCAGCCGACAAACTCATTTTTGGCTTCAAGTAAAAGCAATCCAGGGGCCGAAAGTTCGAACAACTTGCTCCTGCTCGATTCTACGAAAACACTTGAGCAGAATTTGGATGATTCGGGATTCGCAGAAGTCGTTAAACACCACGCCGATAATCCTGATAACAAGGACCGCCTCTTGATTATCCGGTCGTCTCCTCTCTTCTCTCCACCAATAACATTCTCTTCTTCTCTCCACCCTCTCTCCTAAACCAAAACCAACACCCCATGGCGATTTAGTTCGTCCACATCTGGGTCATTCTCTTCTTCTCTCTCCCTTCTCTCCTAAACACTCATAATTACCCGTATGTGGCGATTCCGTCGTCCACATCTCTTGGCGATCACGGTGGGACGTCTTTAGCTTTCCTTAGGTTACCCATATTTTGGCACCCGCGTGTGCCCCTCCATTCGGCACCCACGTGTGCCCCTCCATTCGGCACCCACGTGTGCCCCTCCACTCGGCACCCACGTGTGCCCCTCCTTATTGCACCTACGTGCGCCACGGTACACCCCCTCGTGCATCCCGTGCACTCTCTTGTCCCTTGTAGACGTCTGCGTTGTCTCGGAAAGGAGAACGATCATATCTTCCTCTGTTTATTGTTGTCATATCATTGTTATATCTCTGTTCTATTTGTGTGTTTATCTCTGTGTGTTACTTATATTTCTGTTCAGTACTGCATTTCATGCATCTACCTTTTATTTTCATTTTTCTAAGGATCACCCTTTCTCGGTGAAGGAAGGACTCTCCGTCGGGAATTCCTCTTGACGGACTAGGATCTCCTCCATCGGGACCTCCGTAAGTCCCCGACAGCGAAGGATTCCCTCTTCGTTCACTGGGCTGGTTGTACCATTGAAGTTCCCCGAAGTTAGTTACCCATTCGTGGTGAGAGGAGTGTCCTTAGTTAAATAAACTTAATTAACATCCAGATTGGTTGGACATTTTGTTTTCAAAATATATCAACGAAGGTGTACAACCATCCCTATGTCGTCACCAAGCTTTAACGCATGGGGTCACGTGTTAGGTGGCAATCCCCTTTGCCCCTCCCACCCACGGTGCATGTTACATACATCATTTTCCTATGTATGACTCATCAGATGGTCATCTTCTCCACATCCGGATTTACCACAACCATGATGGCCCCTTTTTTTTATAGGTGCAGTTAATTTTCACGTAGAAAACACACTTAATTACCTACGCATGATCATCTTGTGCAGAGACTCCTTTGTGGCCATTGTGGCTGCGAAATGATGTACAGGGTCTTCAATAGTAAGGGCATGTTTGGATACAAGGCATAAACATGTTTAGGTTTATCATAATTAAACTCATTGTTTGCTATAACCTCTATTTGGATGGCTAAAGGTAGGTTTATCATAAACTCACTTGAGTATGCCATGAACTCAAAATTTCCCCACAAACGTATTTTTCATAAACCTATATACTCTGATCACTTGATTCATGCTAGCTAGCTAGGGAGACTCTCCATGCATGTAAACTGAGTTTATCATAAACTCACTTATGTTTACGTACAACAGTCAAATATGAGTTAATAAAATGGGCGTTTAATTATGACAAATAGATTTATGAATAATGATAAATATATTTATGATGAACCTAATATTCAAGTTTTCCTAATCAGTCGCATCCAAAAAGAGCTTAATTAGGGCATCCTACATCTGTTACCCCAGTTTGGAGGCTATCAGCATAGTAACTAAACGTCCATATCATCATACAAACACCTCACCGAAGGATCCGGCAGAAATGGGGCTTGGACAAACTTCACATAGAATTCCAAGATGGGCGCGGGAAAATGGGAAGTTCCCCATGAGGGAGGACTTAAAACTTGACCTTGATGGAATCTCCGGTGCCGCCAGGAAGAAATTAAGCTGGGGCAGCCTTCGTGATCCCTGATGATGACGAAGATGGACTTCAGATTAATGGCAGGTAGCATATATACCACTTACAGTCACAGATGCAGAAGAAGTACGTGGAGAGGAAATTAAGCAATGTGGGAGTGTGTGAAGGCAGGCTGCTTGATGCTACACCACTTTGACCTCCGTGTGGTTGGTGATGCCAAAGAGGTAGTGAGAGTGGTGTTGATTAGCAAACTGACTCTTGGGAAACAAATTGCTTATTTTTTGTGGCTATTGGTGTTCTCAATGTCTCGACTGCATGCGCTGCTCATCCCTCTACTATATATATC
>JANBPO010000095.1:3886844-3896972 GCA_024336825.1 Amorphophallus titanum
TATTTCTAAATCAGCTTTCCGCAGTCGGTATGGTCATTTTGAATTTGTTGTCATGCCTTTTGGTTTGACTAATGCACCGGCAGCTTTCATGCAATTGATGAACAATGTGTTCCGACCCTATCTTGATCAGTGGGTCGTGGTATTTATCGATGATATTCTGATTTATTCCAAGAGTGAAGAAGAGCACGCTAATCATTTGAGGATGGCTTTGCAACTTTTGAGGGATCATCAGTTATATGCCAAGTTCAGTAAATGTGATTTCTGGCTGAGGGAGGTGTCCTTTCTAGGGCATATCATTTCCAATGATGGTATTTCTGTGGATCCATCAAAGGTTAAGGCAGTAAAGAATTGGGAACAGCCTACCAGTGTAACTGAAGTGAGAAGTTTTCTAGGCTTGGCTGGTTATTACCGGAGGTTTATACAGGATTTCTCAAAAATTGCGGTACCTCTTACTAGATTAACCCGCAAAGAAATCAAGTTTGAATGGTCAGATGAATGCCAACGGAGTTTCCAGACTCTGAAGGATTGTTTGACTACTGCTCCTGTATTAACCTTACCTTCTGGTGAGGGTGGTTTCGTGGTATACACAGATGCTTCAGGAATTGGTTTGGGCTGCGTACTGATGCAGCATGGCAAGGTGATTGCCTATTCTTCTAGGCAGCTGAGGAAGCATGAAGTTAATTATCCAGTTCATGATTTGGAACTTGCAGCGGTGGTATTTGCATTGAAGATTTGGAGGCATTACCTGTATGGTGAATCTTTCACGGTATTTTCTGATCACAAGAGCCTGAAGTATTTATTTTCTCAGAAGGAGTTAAACATGAGGCAGAGAAGATGGTTGGAGTATCTAAAGGACTTCGACTTCTCTATTGAGTATCATCCCGGTAAGGGCAATGTGGTGGCCGATGCTTTAAGCCGGAAACCAGTGGCTAAGTTACCCAGTCTTATGTTGCAAGAATGGAAGTTACTGGAGCAAATGGCTAGCTTGGATCTCAATGTTGATAATGATCGGGTCTTGATTTCCCAGATTCAACTCAAGCCTGAACTATTGGAGGAAATAAAATTGTTACAAGATAATGATCCTGAGCTAGTAGAGATCAAGGGAAATTTGGGTAGCAGACCGGATTTCTCGATGACTGAAGATGGAAGACTGTTATTCCAAGATAGAACTTGTGTACCGGATGAGGCAAAGATAAAGAACCGGATTCTGGAAGAAGCTCATAGATCCAGATACACTATCCATCCGGGAGGCACTAAAATGTTCAAGGATTTGAAGCGATCCTATTGGTGGCCGAACATGAAGAGGGAAGTTGCGGACTTCGTGAGTAGGTGCCTGGTATGTCAACAAGTGAAGGCCGAGCACTTCAGACCGGCTGGTAAATTAAAGCCACTTGATATACCCCAATGGAAGTGGGAGAGTATTGGCATGGATTTTATCATGGGTTTGCCTAAAACTAGTGGTGGTTATGATGCAATATGGGTAATTGTGGATCGACTGACAAAGTCGGCACATTTCTTACCTATCAAGTCCAAGTGGACGGTGGATGTTCTCGCAGCTTTGTATTTGAAGGAGGTGGTTAGACTTCACGGCATTCCAGTCAATATTATCTCTGACAGAGATCCGAGGTTTACTTCACATTTCTGGAAGGGATTGCAAGAATCTCTTGGTACCCGTCTGAATTTCAGCACTGCATTTCATCCGCAGACAGATGGACAGACCGAGAGGACTAATCAGATTGTGGAGGATATGCTGAGAGCTTGTATGATCGACTTCGGAGGAAGTTGGAGCGATCATTTGGCATTGATAGAATTCGCCTACAACAACAGTTACCAATCCAGCATCCAGATGGCACCATTCGAAGCTTTATATGGAAGAAGCTGTCGTTCTCCATTATGTTGGGAGGAGGCAGGCGAGAAGCAATGGCTTGGACCGGATCTTATCTCGGAGTCATCGAAGAATATTCGTATTATCCGAGACCGGTTGCTAGTGGCTCAGTCAAGGCAGAAGAGTTATGCTGATAACAGAAGAAGGGAGTTAGAATTCCAGATTGGCGAGCATGTGTTTTTGAAAGTCTCTCCGTCAAGAGGGATTCGCCGATTTGGCATTCGGGGCAAGCTAAGCCCGAGGTATATTGGTCCATTCGAGATCCTTGATAGAGTGGGCGAGGTTGCTTATAGACTGGCGTTACCGCCGCAATTGTCGGGCGTGCACAATGTATTCCATGTCTCTATGCTACGGAAGTACGTGTACGACCCCACTCACATCATTCAGCATGTGGATTTCGAGCTGAAAGAAGACCTGACTTCAATTACAAGTGCATGCTCGGGAGTGAGCACGGCACGAGTGGAACCCTGAGCGAGCGACGTATCCTAGTCGTCTTCTCCGATGGTTGACCCCGGGGGGCCACCCGTGGCCCCCTCGGTGGCTGGTCCCGTGGGTCCTCCGCATCGTCTTCCTCCGTCGCCTCCTGGTCACGGCCTTCCTGTGCCTTCTGGCTCCAGGACTTTCGCTGAGGTCCTCTCTTCTTCCATGGCGCCCCCGGTGGTCCCAGGTTCTGTTCACGCTCCGGCGCGAACTGATAAAGGGGAGCCCGCAGTATTCTTTTCACAAGAGGAGCTATCGGCGTCCCTGGGCCCCTTTGCCTTCTCTTTGGTTGCTCGTACGCCTCAGGGCAGGCCTCCCTTCTCCGACATCAGAGCACATTTGATTGGTAGATTTAGATTCAAGGACGACTTCATGATCAGTGCCCTGGATAAGAGACATCTTCTCTTAAGATTTCGGAACTATGAGGACTATCTCTCTCTATTGCTGAAGGAGTCGTTGCTTGTTCACGGACGGCTATTTCACTTTTTCAAATGGACAATGGATTTCTCGCCGTCAACGGATTCCCCCATCCTCCCGGTATGGATTTCTTTTCCAGGCCTTCCGGTGAATTTTTACATTGAGCATTTGATTCGCTCTATTGCTGGTAATGTGGGTCGGGTATTGAAAGTTGATCCTTGTACTTTGAACTTGTCTCAAACGACTGCTGCTCGGGTCTGCATTGAGTTGGACATTTCCAAACCTCGCCCACCCAGAGTCTGGATTGGCTGTCCAGGTGGTGGTGCCTGGCAGGAGGTTGTTTATCCGGACCTACCTTCATATTGTTCAGCTTGTTCTCGTATTGGCCATATGGTGGCAGACTGTAAGGGCCTCAGAAATCCTACTGTTCCAGTGAAGTCTGTTCCGATTGTAGTAGAAGCTAAAGGTAAAGCTAAATGGCAACCAGTCTATAATCAGAAGATCACAGCTGCAGTCAATATAAATGCTTCTCAAGATTCTGATGATAATGTAGCTTCCACTTCGATAGTTTCAGCTGCAGTTAATATTATTGTTCCCCCAGTAGTAGAGGATAATATTGTCCCTCAAGCTATCTGTAATGAATCAAGCCAAGCCAGGAACCTACAAATTGGTGAATGTTCCAATCAGAATCCTGATTTTTCTGAGTCCTGTCGAGCAACTCCACCTATTACTAATGATATGGAACCAGGGGATTTACATCACATATCTAATCAGCAAGTGATTGTGCCTGACATCGATCCAAAATCAGCTGCCTTAGACTCTGTTCATAATCCTCCAGAGATAGCACAGCACGACATTGTCCAAGCTCCACAGCAAGCTGTATTGGCCTGTCCTCCTCTGGAGCTCCCTTCAAACCAAAATGTTTTCAGTAACCCAGGCCATGTAGCTCCTACAGACTCTCAACTGGCAGAAGAGGTTTATTCAACAAGAACAGAAATAGCCCTTCAAGCGGAAGCTCAAAATGCTCTAATTCTGCATCAAGAACGCACAGGTGTTATCACAAGATCAATGATAAGGACTTGCTCCACAGGAAATATCCCTGATTCCACACAATCATCATGAACAGCATTATCTGGAATATCAGAGGAATAGGGAATGATATATCTATTGGCAGAGTGAAATTTCTTATCAGAACTCATCATCTCGATTGTATTGTGCTCTTGGAACCTAAGATACACATTGGAAAAATGGATAATATATGCAGACGTCTGGGCATGGATAAAGCTGTCGCCAATGTTGATGGATCAGCTCACATCTGGGTCCTCTGGAGAAATAATTTGAACTTTTCAGTTGTCTGTAGGGATGAGCAGCAGATCACAGTCTTGCAGACTAATGCTAATTCTTCGAAGTTCTATTCAACTTTTGTTTATGCTAAATGCAATGCCATTGAGAGGCAATCCCTATGGTCATCTTTATTAACCATTCGGTCAAGGATATCTGGTCCTTGGTTGGTAGCTGGGGACTTTAATTGTATAACCAATGTGGATGAAAAGCTAGGTGGCAATTCCCCAAATATTTCTGCTATGACAGATTTCCAAAACTGTTTATCTGGCTGTGCTTTATTAGATGGTGGTTATAGTGGATCAAAATATACCTGGCACAACAATCAGTCTGGAAGCAGGGGAATTTGGGCCAGATTGGATAGGGTCCTCATTAACACAGAATGGCTAACTGCTATGCCCATAACCATTGAGCATTTATCCAGGGAGGCATCTGATCATGCCCCATTGTTTGTGAAATTGTTGTCCCACGAGAGAAGATTCAGTAGGTTTTGTTTTCAGAAAATGTGGATCTTGCATGAGAACTTTTTTGACAGTATTAAGGAGTGCTGGTTATCTAGCCCAGTTGCTTCTTCTCCAATGCATTGTCTATATCTCAAACTGAATTCTCTGAAAAGGATGCTGCGGTATTGGAATAAACACACTTTTGGAAATGTTCATTTAAATTTATCTTATGCTGAGGATGCTGTTCTCCAAGCTGAGCACCTCTATGATGTGCAGCCTAGTAATGATAACCAGAAAACTTTAGATGAAGCCAAAACAAACTTATCAGAAAAACTGTTACAGCAGGAGTATTTTTGGAGACAAAAATCTGGAATCAGATGGCTGCTGGAGGGGGACAGAAATACGAAGTTCTTCCATATGTCTACATTAGCTAGGAGAAGGAAACATATGATTCACTCTTTGAAAGATCAAGCTGGCAATTTATTTTCTGAACATGAGGATATGAAAAAGATTGCTGTGCTCCATTTTCAGCAGGCTTTTGCATCTCAAGATCACCTCATTGACAATTCTTTTCTGAATTGCATTCCCTGCTTATTAAATCAGGAGGACAATGATTGCTTGTGTGCCTTACCTACTGAATCCGAAATCCATGAAGCAGTTTTCAAATTATCAGCTGACAGTGCTCCTGGACCCGATGGGTTTCCTGGTATTTTCTTTCATAAAACTTGGGACATAATAGCGCCGCTGGTTATTAGTGCTGTGCATGAAGCCTTCTCCTCCAGGTCTCCTCTTCCCAGATTTGTCACTTCAACCTTGGTTGCCCTTATTCCTAAAAAGTTAAATGCTGAGGAACTTTCTGACTTCAGGCCAATAAGTCTTTGTAATTTCTTCTATAAGATTATTTCCTCAATAATCAATAGAAGACTGGCTGTCATCCTGCCCAAAATTATTTCACCTGAACAATCAGCTTTTGTCAAGGGTAGGCAGATAATAGAAAACATAGCTCTTGCACAAGAGCTAACTCTTGAACTGGGCAGGAAAACAAGAGGATCGAATGTTATGTTTAAACTTGATATGGCAAAAGCCTATGATAGGCTAGAATGGGATTTCCTTTTTTCTGTTATGATTAGGTTTGGCTTCAGTAATAATTTCATCAGCCTCATTGAAAGAATGATCAATAACTGCTGGTTCTCTATTTTGTTGAATGGTGACACTGCTGGATTCTTTAAATCCACTAGAGGCATCCGACAAGGTGACCCAATTGCACCTTCTTTATTTGTCATAGCCGAAGAAGCTTTGAGTAGATCCCTCACTGAAGCTTTCAACAATGGTCGGGTGGAATGGTTTGCAGGTTTTCAGAGATGTCCAAAAATATCCCATTTACTATTTGCAGATGACACTTTAATTCTCAGCAAAGCCTCTTCTTCTTCAATAAGGTGCCTGCTCAGTATCCTCCATTTGTATGAGCAAGCTTCTGGGCAGCTTATTAATGTCAGTAAAAGTGGTTTTCTCATTCATCCGAAGCAGCCTTCATCAGTTTCACAGAGAATCCAGAGACTCACTGGATTCTCTAAACTGTCTTTTCCTCATAAATATCTTGGCTTGCCTCTAGTGATTGGTAGAACAAAACAGATCTATTTTGCAGGGATTGTCAATTCAATTCACAAGAGAGTTGCAGGTTGGAAGGCTAATCTTTTATCCCAAGGGGCTAGATTAGTTCTTATTAAACATGTGCTCACTTCTTTGCCTATTTACTCCCTATCATCCACTCCCCTGCACTGTGGCACTCATAAACTGATTGAACAGGCTTTTGCAAATTTTTTCTGGGGTTCTTCTATCTATGGCAACAAGAAACATTGGAAGTCTTGGCAGGTATTATGCAAGTCCCAGTCTGAAGGGGGTCTTGGCATTAAGTCACTTAGACACATGGAAACAGCACTGCGTATCAAAATGCTTTGGAATGCACTGCACAGTGAGTCTTTATGGGCATCTTACTTTAGAGCAAAATATATGCAGCAGAAACATATCCGAGATGTTGATTTCAGGGCTATGAAAGGTTTTACTAGAAGAAGTTGGTTGAAGGCCAAGGATTACATAATTCAATTCAAGAAGGTTATCATTGGAAATGGGGAAAATACTAGTTTTTGGTATGACAATTGGATAGGTCAACACTGTTTATGTGATCTAATATCTATTGATCAGATTCCCAACCAGAAAGCTACAGTCAAAGAGATTTTACTGAACCCTTCAGCTGAAGAATCAGCTCTCATACATACATCTCTGCCCAACAGTATTCAGAAAGCCCTTAGTTCTGTTATCTTGACTCAGGATATGGATATGGGAGTTTGGAGCCTTTCCTCCTCCGGCCAGTGCACAGTGGCATCTACCAATGATCATATAGTTAATATTCAGCCAACTGCTGTTATCCCTTGGAACCGACTGTGGTCAAATTGGGTTCCCATTAAAATCTCTATTCTTTTATGGAAAATTATGAATAATTCCTTGCCGACTGATGCTAATATACAAAGAGTTGGTATTGTTTTATGCTCCAAATGTTGCTGCTGCAGATTTCCGCAGGTTGAAGACATCAATCACTTATTTATTCAAAGTGACATTGCAGTCTCAGTTTGGACTTCTCTCAAAGCAGCTGGTTTATCTCTTCAAGGTCACACCGTAAAGGAATTCATCCTCAATTCCATTTGTTCTGCTCAGCCAGGATCAGCTTTTGCAGTCCTCAATCTTGCCTCCATCGGATATGGGATGTGGGAAATCTGGAAAGCCAGGAATCATAGTAAATTTGAAGGCGGAGTGTTTTCCAAGATCAGTTGTATTCATCACCTTACCCACCGGATCAAGAGGCTATGTTCGGCAGCTAATCTCAAAGAAAAAAATTTCCATTTTAGGAATATATTGGATCAATGGGGCATACTTTACAAAACTGATTGCAAAAGCCAGGTGAGACTAGTTAGATGGCTCTGTCCCCCTTGGCCATTTCTTAAGCTAAACACAGATGGTGCTTGTAAGATTTCTACAGTTACTGGAGGAGGAGGACTTATCAGGGATCATAGAGGGAAAATTATTCTTGCATTCTCTCATTTTTATGGCCACTCCAACAGCTTAATTGCAGAAGCTCGAGCTCTCTTGGATGGCATTAAATACCTGAAGACCGAAAATGCTAATCCAGCTCTGATTGAATGTGATTCTCTTACCCTTGTTAGGATTATCAACAAGGAAATTTTCTGTCCTTGGTCAATTCTAAGCTATGTCAGGGCTATCTGGAGTATTATTTCACAGCATGACCAGATCTCTCACATCTTCAGAGAAGCTAACACTGTAGCTGATTTACTAGCTTCTTTAGCATGCTCAAATAAATGTAACTCTTTCTATTCTTACAGCGAGCTGCCTTCCATTATAAAAGGGGCTGCGCGATTGGATTACCTAGGCTTGCCTAGTGTCAGATTGATGTAATTCTTTATCCCTAATGATATAAAATTGCCTCCTAGCGGTCCAATGGTGGAGTGGCTTTCTCCTTACCTCTGGTAAGGGGTGCACTCTCCCACTAAGCCCTAGGTTCGGTTTTCTCTCTTAAAAAAAAATCTGTGCTTTTTGAGAATGCCTGACTGGCTTCATAGGAAGCTGTCTCATGACCTTCCTCCATCTCACTTGTTAAAGAATCTGTGGACTGGACTCGAAAAGGACAGTTGCAATTAGTAAGAAGATTGTGGTTGTTGAATGTAGAAATGTCTGTGAATCATGATCCTTCCCGCAAAACACACACTGGAGGTGAAGCTGGTCACCTGAGGATGCCACATCCTATAGAGTTTGACAGCCCACCACCTTCTTCCTCCATAATCCATAAGGTTGTTCTCCAGATTCCAGGGATCCTCCTTGCTGCCTTCTTCCATGACTGCCACCATTCATTGCCAAGCTCCCCAATACACTTCCTAAATGCTCTACTCTTCTGCCTCTCAGTTTTTTTTTTTTTGCGGAGCCCCTCAACCATTTGGGACACAAGGAATGATTGAGGTGGCTTCCAACCAAATACCAAGCCACTTCAGCTGATATATCTGGGCTGCCCACCTGCTTCCTCTCACTTGGCCTTTCTAACTTGTTCTCTAGTGCTAGTGCTGGGGTGTAATAGACATTTCCCCACATGCCATCTGCCTCTCAATACCATTACCATTTTTGGATTTAAAATTGTGGATGCAGGTATGCCGGTTGACTAAACCATCCGGTTCAGCACTTCAATAAGCGTAGTCTTCCAGCACAACGGACCTCCTTGTCTTCCCGGCAGAATGAATTGCCTCACTTTGCTCCTCAAGCACTTTTTCCTATTTGTCATCCAAATTCAAATGAATTGACAAAGCGAGCAGCCTGTCAACGACACCCTGTTTCTCTTTAGAAGCCATGTATTCTTTATATGTCTGTACTACATCGCATGTCCAATATGCATCTCCCACAAATTTTACTGAAGCTGATTCCATATTCAAGTACTACCAGAAACCACAAGAATTCCACGAAAGTTTATTTCACTCTAGAATAATTAAAGAGTGAGCTATTTCAATGAGCAACCAGGCAAACTCTAAAGTGTTGCAGCAACTGGTATTCTTGTCAACCTCCTTCAGGACACAAAGGCCACTGTATCTCGGAACAGCCCAACACACACAAGATGGTATGGAATACCACCTAAGCAACACCAGACCATTTTACCAGCTCTGCAATTCCCGTATCACCACCTCTCTCCATGGTGTCAGCTCCACACACAAGCATCTCATGTGTACACTTTTTTTTGTTGAGAGCTTGATTCTCCATTCCCAATGTCCAAAAGAAGACAAGGACTCATCTCTCACCGAACCCTGCAAAAGTTCAAATGTTTTCCACCAGATCACATGTTCTTCAGACTGTATTGAAGTTCATCTTCATCCAAATACCCCTCTTGAACAAAGACTACAAGTCACTCCTGTAAGGTCCTCCAGTTATTGTGGAATTGGAAAAACTAAGGTACATCCAGCATGAGAAACTCACCTCACTATGATTTGAAAGCCCCTCCAAGGCTTGGCTTGCCGTTACTACAACCTCCTCTGAACAGATGACACTTCCCCAACCTGCCTTGCCACATTTCAAACAGACAATGATATTCCTACATCCTGTAGATCAGTGCCCCCTGCCCAGGCATCTGAAACACTGATTACTCTTGGTACAAGACCTCTGGAGTTCTGTTCTTTCTAACCTTTTCTTGTTGACCAACTTTTGTCCACCCAACCTTGCTCTGTCATGTCTGCTGCAATCTTCATCACTTCAGCATTCTTCCTCATATATCCTCCTTTTGTTCCTCCTCCTCCCACTCTGGTCACTGGACTTCACTCACAGAACCTTCCATCAAAATGTCCCTTCACTCTCTCCTCTCTCCACTCTCGCTGCTCCCCCTCGTGATTCTTTATGATATAGAAGATGCAAACTCGAACATAAAAGGACCTTTGACTGAGCTTTCCAGGAACCCATATCCAAAAAAACTAACAATCTGCTATTCCCAACAATGAAAAGACAGATGACATTTGAATC
>JANBPO010000095.1:6993720-7004416 GCA_024336825.1 Amorphophallus titanum
TAGGGATTAACTTTCAGCATCAAATTGGGTCCATGTGACATTGTGACCCGATCCAGATTGGCCAGTATTTGGAACCTACCATATATCTGAGATAGAGTCATAATCAGATTCTGGCTAGGCTCGTAGACTGATTTGAACAAAAGAAAATCTTTACAAATTTGTACTATATCCAGATATGTAACAGGTGCTTTTGTAACCTTAATAGGAACTGGGGTTCTTAACCTTAAGAGGAATTGGTGGCTCTGGATTTCTGCCAACTTCTTTTGATATCCATTATTTATGCAATAGCTTTGAAGTAGATTAAGGTTTTGCAAGCAAAATCTGTGGAAGAATCTGTTTCATTTATTATCCCTCATTGTAACATGTGAAGGCAGAATGATTGCTCTATGGTGCTTTACCTGCCATTTTCTTCTGAACATTGTGTTTCAGACCTGCTATTTTTTTGCCTCTTAACATGTGCCAGTTCAATCTGCTATTCCTCGCGTAGTATTTTGCAATCTTATTACTAGTATTTTCTACAACAGACTTGATTATTAGGTCCAGTATGATTAATGTGAGCTTACCGCCGATTGTTGCTGGTTCCAGGACACAATGTTTTGCAAATCTATTCTTCATGAGTATGCAATGAAAATGAATTTAGGCAAGCCAACATATGCATCTTCTCAGTCAGAAGGGCTTCTTCCAATGTTTGTTTCTTCTGTGTCACTTGGTGGAAATACCTACAAGGGCATTACAGGAAGGAATAAGAAACAAGCAGAGCAGTTAGCTGCACGTGCTGCTGTTGAAGCAATTTTAGGTAATTCCAACTTATCTACGAGAAGTCTCATGTCCCAAATTATAAAATCCAAAGGAAAACTTTATTCAGCCGTTTATCAGGTTAATGCTTCTAATATTTCACCAGGAATGAATGCTTCATCAGGAGGGAACATAGAGACCCTTTTTGAGAACAGTTTGCTTGATGGTAAACATGTGCACGCTGCTTTAATTAATGAGACGTCACTGGATGCTGTGCATGCTGTGGGATGTGCCTCTGGGCTTCTCTCTGAAGAGAAACAACTAAAATCAAAAGGCACATGTGAACTCAACTCTACTGTGGTGGGAAGCAGGAGTGCACTTCAACATCAACCACAAGCTGGTCCACCATCACAGCAAGTCAGTACATGTTGCCAAACTGTCTCTGATGAGCCTCACCTTAGACTTCACAGTCAGGTGGAAAATGAAACTTCATCGGCAGACCTACCTGTATTCCCCAACGAAACTCAAGGAACATCCTCAAGCCGGAAGAGAAAGCACTCTAAGATGGGAAAAGAGGAATGCGAATCTAATTAAACATGAAGTGGTGAAGAGTATGCATTCTTTTGTAATCCTTTATTCGGTGTGACTACTGTTTTCTTATCATTTTGTATATTGCATGGCAACTAATAGGTATGTTCATATAAATATTTTAAACAGGCCTGTAAAGTCTATTGATTGTCAAGAATGCTTCATGGATTGTCATCATACCATCCTTCGAACCAAGTGTAATGTTTCAGCTATTGAAATGGCAACTTATTGCGACCTTCTTAGCTGCCTTTCATTTGGCTTTGTATCAACTTGTCTGATGATTCTTGTTCTAGGTTTCAAATTAACTGAAATGTAGATGTGTTGTTAGGTGCATACTAAAGGTGGCCAAGGAAACACAAACTAATGGAGTTAATCATTATTTTTTCCCTCTTGATGGATATGAGTTCTCCTGGCACTTTTTCATTGTGTTATGTAGCATGAATTATAGAAAAATGTAGATGTGTTGTTAGGTGTGTAGGCACATACTAAAGGTGGCCAAGGAAACACAAACTAGCAGTTTTTTTTTTTGAAAATGGTTGGTACCACTATATTGTATTAAAGTAAAAAGAGGGATGTACAAGTGTAAGTTGTGTTGCCCAAAAGATCCCTATACAAAATTGCATCATCAAAAAGATGCTACCCCCCAAGCAAAAAAGGAAGAGTTGTGGGAGTCCACATTGCAAAGATTGCAGGCCCACTTACTCTTTCCAAAATAAAGGAAAACTATCCTGTCGACCACTAATACTTCTCTCCTAAAGATCCTTCGGTTCCTTTCTCCCCAAAGTGCCTGAAGTGTGGCATGGAGAATGAGCCACCAAATGTGCCTATCACCCTTGAGCAGCCATCCCCTATGCCATTGTTGGATAAGGCATTGCACGTTATCCTGAAATTTAACACCCCCCTGCGAATCTTCTTAACACCTTTCTCCAAACCTCCTTTAGACACGGCAGTCAGAAAAGAGATGGTTCTCCTCCTCATTCCTACGAAGTACACCCATTGTGGAGATCCTGGTCAAAAAAGTGGCCAGCCTATCCCTAGCGGGGAGTCGCCCGTGCGAATCCTCCATATAAGTTTCTTCACCTTGAGTGGGCTTTTAGGTGTTCAAATATACGGAGCCAAGCCATGCCTCTCTCCTCCATCAGAGATTAGGTTGTATGTTGAAGAAAATGAAAATCTCCCTTGATTCCCTTCCTTCTCTCAATGCCGCCACCAACCATCCATGTTGTGTATATCTGGGGCAAATTGAAGGAGCAAAGACAACAGATTTTGATTGTTTCATCTCCTCCACCCTAAGGTTTCCTCTAAATGAATGGGACCACATCCCTCCTGACAACTGTAGGGCAAACACTTGGGAAACTGAGGCATCTGGAGCAGTAGCAGTCGCATAAAGCAGCGGGAAATTTTCCTATAATGTATAGTCTCCACACTGTCTATCTTTTCGTAAACGACACTTCTGTCCATTTCCCAAGCGGATCCTTGCACTCACCAAAAAGATATCTATACATTGTAGAATTCCTTTCCAAATGGGAGAGGTATTGTGCTGGGAGGCTGGGATGAGCTCCCATTCCCTCACCCTTTGATAATACTTCTATTGGATGACTTGTAACAACAACCCATTATCAATAGAGACCATCTTCCACAACCATTTACAAAGCTAAGCCTGATTGAGATCTCTCATGTTTCTGATGCCCAGACCTCTCATCTCCTTGTTTTTATAGATTCTTCCCCATGCTATGTCATGTCATCCCCTATTCATTTCTCCAATTCCATGCTAGTAGAACTTTGCCTGAATGGAGTCAGTCTTTCTAGCAACTGACTTTGGGATTTGAAAATTGGATAGGTAATAGATGAGAAGACTATTCAAAACTAATTTGCAAAGCACCAATCTCCCCCCATATTAGAGGAGCCTAGCCTTCCACCCTACCAATCTGGGTTCATACGTGTGGACCACACTATGCCAATCACTGCAATATATGGCCCCTGTAGACAGGGGTAAGCCCAAATAAGTGATTAGGATCTCCCCTATCTGAAATACCAAGGTGAAAGTTGCTTTCCACAAATCTCTATCCTCCATGTTAATCCTCACAATTTAGCTCTTACTGAAATTTACTTTCAATTCACTGACTTCCTCAAGGAGCTCCAACATCAATCTAGTAACATACAAATGTCTCTCATCCTCTGTTACGAAGAGAATAGTATCATTTGCATACTGCGATTGAGTGATGTGGACACTGTCAAGACTGATTTGGACACCCTTGATCAGCTTGTGTGTTTTAGCTCGCATTCGCATTTTATAAAGAATATGGGCAACTAATGCAAAGAGATGAGGGGACATAGAGTCCTCCTGTCGAAGCCCCTTCCCGCTTTGAAAGTAAGAAGAAAATTGTCCATTAATCAACACCGCAAAGCTGGTTGAAGAGACACAAACCCGGATCCACCCAATCCACCTCTTGCCAAAGTCCATCCTTCCAAGCACATCTCATAAGTAGCTCTAGCTGACCTTGTCATAGGCCTTCTCAAAATCTAGTTTGAGGACCATTCCTCGCTTCCTCTGAGTCTTCATAGTATGTAAACATTCATGGGCAATCAAGAAGTTCTCTTAAATGTGACGACCCCTGATGAAGGCCCCTTGGTACCCACTCACCAGTCTATCCATCACACCACCAAGTCTCATGGCCAACATCTTGGAAATAATTTTGTATGTTCCATTCAACAAACCGATCAGCCTGAAATTTTGAAAACTCTGCACCCCTTGTAGCTGTGGAATCAGCACTGAGTGGTCTTGTTAATGCCCCTAAGATGTGTCTACCTACCTAAAACTCCTTAACTGCACTTAGAAAGTCTGCCTTTACAATGTCTCAACACTTCTGAAAGAAGGACAAGGGAAAGCCATTCGGTCCTAGGACTGTCTCATGCAAGTGAAAAAAATAGCGTTATGGACCTCATTCTCGAAGAAAGGGTGGGAGAGGGCAACCCTTTCCTCATCAGAAATACATGGGAGAAGATCATCAGCTATGTGCGGCCTGAGCATGTCCTCCTTTGAAAATAGGTGTGAGATGAAATCCTTTGTCTACTTCTTAATGTATGCATCCCTAGTAAACAGTTGGTCCCCCACTTTGATACATGCGATTGAGTCGACTCTTCTCCTCTTTGAGACTACCATCTGAAAATATGCAGTGTTTCTGTCACCTTTTTTAATCCATCTGTCCCTAGACCTTTGTCTATAGTAGATCTCTTCTCTAGTAAGGATCTCCTCATACTCTGCCCTGACTGAGTCCTTAGCATGTTTGTTTGGTTCATCTAGGAGGCTGGCCTCCTCCAATCTATCTAATCCCTCTAGTTGTTCAAGAAATCTGTCTTTAGCTGCCTTGCCCGGTAACTTTGGTTGCACCCCACTGTTTTAGAACTTGTGCCACATGCTTCAACTTATTCACAAGAGTAGCCATTGCCGCTTGCTCTTGCCTCGGTGAATTCCATGCCCGTCTGACAATGTCCATGAAGTCCATCTTTCTAAATACTCCTCCAACCTGAAATTGTGTCTCCCCTTAGCTCTACAGGTGATCTTCAATATGATGCGCTTGTGATCAGATATCGGTCTTGTTAAACAAGAAGTCTGCATATTAGGAAAGTAATCCTCTCAATTCACTGAAACCAAAAATCTATCCAGCTGGGAACATATCTGGTCTACTCTCATATTAGACCACGTGCAATGAGCATTCGACAGTCTAATATCAACAAGGCCCCATTTGCAATAAAAGCATTAAAATCCTTCATCTCCCCTAGGTGCGGGGTAGCCCCTGACCTCCCCCGGTTTGCCGGAAGATTGATGATAAGTAAGTAGCTCTTCCCACAATGCGCTCTTGCCTTATCTATTTTGTGGACCGTAGCCCCCCGAGAAGTCCCAAGAACAACCATCTCTGACATTATGGAAATGGAGAGATATTGCCCCACTGCCAACTTGTCTGTCTTCTACCACCTCCTCTATCTCGAACAAGTTTCATAGAACCATAATGCCCCCTGCACTCCCCTTAGCTGGCAAGGACACTTCTTTAGTCAGCCTTTCTCCCCCCATGTCCTTCATAACTTCCTCATCACCCTCACACTTGGACTCTTGAATACAAAGAGTGTCAATTTTACATCTTCTTATTTATTGCCTCACCACCCTCCTCTTCTCGCCCCCCGCACATCCCCCTCACATTTTATGAGACGATTCTTATAGGGACACAATGGAGATCCTTCCCTTGTCCTCCTGCTCACCCCACCTTCTCCGCTCCCCCTTCCATTGCCTTGTCTACCCTCTTTTGTGACTTCCCCTCCCTCGCCTCCCTGACCATGCCCATTAGCCATCTCTTCTGGATCTTAATGAACACTTCCTTCACTTCCTTCTCCATCTTCACGAAAGAGATCCCCACCTTCTCCACTAGCTCCTTGACTTGGGCCTCCATAAGCCTTTCCACCCCCCCTCCAAACTATCTCTTTGAATTCTTCCCTCCCCCAATCTACTTCTCTCCCCTCGGCCCTCCTCAACCATCCCCCCCTCCAGAACTCCGAAGCCCCCCGGTGTCTCCGGTCCTCCTCTCTCCCATCCTCTTCCTGTGCAAAGTCCGCCGTCAGGTCATCCTTGGCTTCTGGGAGGTAGTAGGTATCATCTCCCCCGAGGCTGGACAGAACCTCCATCGGCCTTCCAGTCACCTTGATTAGAGCCATCAGGTCCGGGGCAACAAGAGGCATCGGGACCGGGATGAGAGCCAGAGCACCCTCCCTGTTCTCCTACGCTACAGCAGAAGCCCTCTGCCGGTGGCTGCCGGCCCCTTCCGTTGGCCACGGCCCCGAGGCTGCAGTCCAACCTCCCTTCCGATAGCAGCATCTGCTGGAGGTCTTCCTTTGGACACAGGTAGTAGGGCTCGAGGGTTGCCTCTAGTGCTGTGTGGGAAAAACGGGAGTCGTGAAGGTGTCCATACACGGCTCAGTCCGCAGAATCTGTCCCCCGGCCAATAACGACGGAGGTCGGAGAGTTTTTGCCTGCAGCTTCTCCGTCGCCGTCGACCTTTGGTCATCCCCGTAACAGACCCCACCATCCACCTGTTGCATGAGAGAGGGCGGCCGCACTATCGGGCGGCAGAGATGAGCAGTTTCGGGTCTTGGCGGCTCGGGACATGGCTCCAATATGGATACAGGTAAGTCTCGTGTCCGGTTGCTCTGGTTCAGGTCGTTAATTCCTGGTAAGCAATCTTCAGATCCAATTCTTGTTGCACCGTCCAACCGATGATGGATCTCACCTCCAAGCCAGATAGGCGAATCCATCCCAACGCACTCAGATGCAGGCGATTCGAAATTTGAATCGCCCTGTCATTGCTCGCCATGTGTCCTGCCCTGTGCATCGTCTACCTCGTGTCGGGAGAAGGGTCACCTTGGGATCCCTTGCCGCCGTGGCTGGAGGATCTGGCCGATGAGGACCCAGACCAGAAACTTCCCCTCACCAAAAGTGAGGGAGATGGCCGGCGGATGTCTGCTAAACTCCCTGTCCTGGCAACTACCTCCAGTGTCGTTATCTCGCCTACAGGGACGGAATCGATCACCATCTCCACCACTACAAAATCTTTGACTAGGATGGCGATACCTTCCTCGTCACAAAAAATGAGGGGAAATCCTCGCAAGGACAGTGACACTTGAGTCTGCCATGGGTTGGGGTATGTCCCCTTCGCCAAAGCCCATCTTTGTAGCCGGAGGAGAACTCCTTCCGCTGTCACAAATCCAACCC
Source organism: Amorphophallus titanum (assembly GCA_024336825.1). Classification (NCBI taxonomy): domain Eukaryota; kingdom Viridiplantae; phylum Streptophyta; class Magnoliopsida; order Alismatales; family Araceae; genus Amorphophallus; species Amorphophallus titanum. The sequence continues at coordinate 7,000,805 of JANBPO010000095.1, forward strand.
TTACTGCCTCCGCAGCATCATCTGGGATCCGGCTAACCGCCAGGAAGCTTCTACTGGATATTTTCCTGACCTCCCACCTGTCGGTTTCTGGCCACGATCTGTATAGGAGTTACCTTAACCGAGTTGATGTCTGCCCTCCCCTCCAGTAGGGTAATACTCAGACATCTCTGGAGCCTTTCCTACCCGCCAGTGGCAAACAGTGGGGATATGGGGCTATCTCTAGGCAATCCTGTCTTCTCTTCTGGAGCTGCTGCTTCAGACTTTCCTTCCTCGCCACCTCCACATATGACCGAGTTGGCTTGAGACTTCCAGTTCCCCCGGTAGCTTCCATGGGCCAAGTTCCCGCCGGCGCCCTGCAGAAGTGCTGTATGTGGCCCCTCTCCTTACACTGGAAGCAGATTGGGCCACTGGCCTGTGGTGTCCGACTACCCCAGTGCCGAAATCCTCCTTCCCACCATGTCTACTGCCCCTGGTCTCCCCATAGGCTTCCCTCCAGGAGATGTTCCGATGAACAGGTGGGTGCTGGCGACCGCCCCTCAGCAGCAGCCTGCTCGCAACAGAGGCCATCCCAGACGGCCAGCCCTCGATGGCCTCTCTCCTAGAGAGAGAGGACTTTGCCAATCCACCTCCTTCACAAACTAATGGAGTTGATCATTAATTTTTCCCCTCTTGATGGATGAGTCATCCTGGCACTTTTTTGTTGTGTTATGTAGCATGAATCATAAATGACTGTTCTATTTGCTCTTCCTTCGAAAATCATTGAACGAACAACTGAATGTACAAAAAGAATTTGTTGCTTGTACGTTTGTAATTTAATTTTTTCAGATTAAAATAAAACTGTAGAATGGGCTGGTACTTCTGTCATCATCAAAAGTTTTATCCTTCAACCAGGGATTTGGCTAGATCCCATGAGGGATCAGGCAAAGTTTTCTGCCCTGCTACCTCTAGGTGTCAGCCTTCTATGAGATGGCACTAAGTATCTAACCAAGATGACTTTCGACAAGAGAGGGTCTTTTGAAAGTCCTTACAAGATAGCAAAACCACCTTGTTGGTTGTGCAGTTAAAGGTCATGCAATCAGAGAGCAGCCTCCGAAGGTTCTCTTAGACCTTGGAAGGTGTCTAGGCAAAGAATAAAAGAGGAAACTTTGCTGTAGGGATGTGTGCTCTTCTCTACAGCCACTATCATTTCAAGAGAGAATTGAACACAATCTTTACTTTAATCATTTTATTCTTCGATGTTGTAATTTTCTTTGCTCTAATGTGCTCATTGGCATGAAAAGTAACGTGAGACTGCTACTGCACATTCCTTTTTCTCATTTGGGAGTGGATAGAACTGCGTTGGAGAGCACTTCTGGAGAGAACAATGTAGGAGGATGGAAATAAATTAAGAGATTTGTGGAATGATATTGTTAGTTGTCACTAGAAAGAACTTTCTGGAAAGATTTTGCAGCAGGATATTTTGGCTTTGGGACTATAGGGGAAGTCTCCAAAGACAATAAACAGATGAATTGCATGAATATAGTTAGATCCTGTTCCTGATTTTGGAGATGGCATCTGGTTCATGCCAAGGTAAATGTGATCAAAGAAGCTTTCTGGTTAAACATGTAGACAGAACTCTGCACCACCAAGGTTTGGGGACCTGGAACCAGTTCTGGGAACAGTCGGGACCAGTTCCGGTGCAGATTGGGAACTGGCCAGTTCAAGGGTTTAGGGATCGGTTCCCTAATACTTGTATATTAAGGTTAAGAAAAAGGGAATATAATTATTACTGAGGTTTAAACTGTAATCTCACCAAATCAAGTGAGATTTAAAGCACAATATCACTTAACCCCAATTTCATGGCAATTCTCAAGGAGATTTTACAAGTCTTCCCCATTTTCTATAAAAAGTTCACATTTTCTGTTTTTTTGTAAGGACCGGCTGGTCTGGTCCTGTAACTGGCTGGACCATATCGGTGACCTCTGATCCCGATCTGGTTCCGGACTGGCCAGTTCTGCAAACCATGTGCGCCAACACAGGGAAGGATAGTTAATTGACATATTGTTTGATAATTTTCTCATTATTATCATCTGCGCAATTCTCATTTTGATATTCTTTCTGGCTTTACCTTCGTCCTCTAGGAGTTTATTTCATTTTGGGTTTCTTCTGATGCTTTTGGCGCCATCTTGAGTGACCACATTTTCTAAAATGTATTGGCCATAGGATTTCATGTTCGAGAGAAACCAGGAAAAGCATGTGTGCAGTTTCTTTGCAGTCTAAACAAACTCATTATTGTTAGATGGAACATGTTATTTCTTTACCATTGCATTGCTCCTTATTAGTTTCACTGTTTACTTATCCTCAAAAAATAAAGTTGTTTGGATGTGCTTTGTTACTTCACCTCCTGAAGAAGTCTTGATTGCAACATTGGATTGGGGCGGCTGGTCAAACTTTGCTCAAATTATGAGGTTCCCTATATGTTGCTGAAGTTAGGTGTTGCTGGGTCCTCATTGTCATGGATCATGTCTTTCAAGTTAGCTCTGCGATTATAGCATTGTGTCATACTGGACTCTTCTCAGTTCTCCTTTCTGCAGAACTTGCGCTTCTAAAACATCAGGCTCCTATCAGTCATACGGTTATTTCTTCCTCTTTCAACAGGTTGCCTGACACTTGATCCTTCAATCACAATTGTGCTCATTTCCGTGCGCTGCTGAATACCATGGAGATTATGAATGGAAAGTAAAATTCTTGCTGGAGTTTATCATCTAAAGGCTTTTAGGTTGATTGAAGGTTCTAGTTCCAAGTTTGTTGGCTCTCAACAGCTTCAAATGCAGTTATGAGTAGATTGAAGTGAAAAGGAAATAGCTTACTTTTTTCCCCCTCTGTTATGTTTGGGTAGATGATGCCACCTGAAATGTCATTTTTCTCTTGCTCTAAAACGTTCTTGCTGTGGTGGGGAGCTTGATTGAGGGTCTGGCATCCATGCCATACACTCCGACTTATTTTGTGTGGATGTGGGAATCACCCTCCACACATTAATGGAACTTCAGATGTTATCTGTCGCTTTCCTCTATCAAATCAGATTGGCATCTGAAAAATGTTCGAGGATACAAATTCTGACTCTTAATTGTGCTCACTCGTGATTCCGATCTAGCCCATTTAGATGTAGCCGTTGTTCGGACTCTTAATTGTGCTCAGTCATGATTCGGATCTAACCCATTTAGTACCGCTTTCGCAGGGGATTAGCTAACTCCGGATTAACTCAATCTGGGTTACTTGTTCCAGATTTAACCCATTTTAATTTGAAAATAGCAGAGTTAAGTCAGTGGGTTACTCTGGTGGATAGAGGTGATTTGATAAAAGTGAGTTAACCCGGTGATTGTTGTGTGTGAAATTACAAAAGTAACCATGCAATCACTAAGTGTGTGTGTGAGAGAGAGAGAGAGAGAGAGATAGAGAGGTTGCAAGGTGAGGGAGACAAGGGGTCGAGAAAGGGAGGGTGGACGTGTGTGGGTGAGTGAACGACGGTATGTGGTTGGTGCAGGAAGGGCCAGGGGAGCACGACGGGGCCATTCCCCCTGCTCTAATATAGTGCTTATCAATCAATGTTAGCTTATTGCTCCGCTGGCCGGT
>JANBPO010000095.1:8595539-8605567 GCA_024336825.1 Amorphophallus titanum
GAAAATATGGTGGTACCCTCCACGCTACACCAATGCATCAAATACAACCAAGAGGGGAAGGAGGAGAGGATATTTGCTGACCTGCACCCATTTGAAGTGTTCGAGTGTCATCTACTTGACACTTCTCTATATGCGGAGCCGTCACAAAAGACCTCCAAAGTTAAGACCCATGTCAGGGCATCAAAAAGCACCTCCGGTGATGACTGGTTCCCATCATTGCCACCGGGATATGTCAATCCCAAGACGGTCTCACATATTGCAAGCATGGGAGTCGTGGGCAGAGCAGCACCTCCCGCCACCTACTCTGAAGCTAATGAAGCCAAGGTCGATCAGCACCACGGCCTTATTGAAGTCCCAAAAGGTCTCACCAAGCCAATATTTAGCCTCGATCATATCACTATCAAGCCTTTCAAAGCATGAGAGGTGGCACAGTTTGAAGGCCCTACTAGCTTGTTTTATATGGCTGAAGAGCACCCTGCACAGGAGGATATCGACTGTCACCTCCCTGAAGATATTGAGAACCCGTCAATCCCCGTTCAAGGGCTGACATTCACGACAAGCCGAATGGCGAAGATGTTCCAGAAGCAGCATATCCCCTCCAGCCAGCCTTGCAAAGAGAAAGAAGGATTCCAAAGGCTCTGGTATCTTGCCAGCATAGATAAAGAGATGAGACGTATTTCTCAACATCCAGGGTTGGGCTACCCTCGAAGAATACTATTATAGTGGGCGTTATGAACTAGACATCATCTCCGCTCTCTATCCAATGGAAGACAACTCACCGGGGGCAACTTTTGATGAATATCTGGCGAAAGCTGAACATGCTGAACCGGCTCAGTCAAGAGACTTGGAATTAGAAGCCATACCTCCTTGCAGGTGCTAGGAGTAGGTCTACCCTAAAGAAATGGCTCTCCAAGCCAAATTTGACATGGCCAATAGTAGCGAAGCTGAAGATATTGAGGAGATAGGGCAGTCCCTAGCCTTTTCTTATAGCTCTCCCCAGGTAGAGATATCACTGCCTCTTATACCGATCAAGGAAGTTTCTGCTGAGACTGATCGAGAAATGCCCATTGCTATAAAATTACAGGCCATCTCTGTCAAAGGCAGGGTGATTCAAGGAGGCAGTGGGATAGAGTTGTCTTCATATGTCACAAAATTGCGATGTTGTTCCTCCATCTCAGCAAGAAATAACTGTCAATCATTTGAGGTTGCCAGCACATCAGCAGAGGTTGAAGCCACCAGCTCATCTTGTAAAGTCGCAGCCGCAGTGGACCTGTTGATAGAACAATTCATACAACTACCACCAACTGAATTAAGAACCCCTGACAAGGAACGGGTGAATCAAGAGGGAGAGACCGAGGTGCTTGAGCTCAAGGATGATATTCCAAACTTTGTTGACCTCTAGCCAGCACCTCCAGAAATAGAAGACTGAGGCCAAGCCACAGTCTATGAGCTGATAGAAGTCAACATGGGAATTGAAGATGATCCTAGGCCGACCTTCCTCAGTGCCCAGCTATCTATTGAAGAACAAAAGCTATATGTCCAGCTACTACTAGAATACCAAGATTGCTTTGCCTGGACCTACAAGGACATGCCAGGACTCAGCCCTGCAGTTTCACAATATGAGCTAGCTATAAACCCTGAGGCTGAGTAGGGAAAGTAGTCACCATGGTGCATGAGACCATAACTCATCACTCAGATATGCAAAGAAGTAGACAAACTCATTGATGTGGGTTTCGTTGAAGAAAATCAATATATCACGTGGCTGGCTAATATTGTGCCTGTGAAAAAGAAGAATGGACAGATCCGGATATGTGTAGACTTTTGGGATCTAAATAAAGCATGCCCCAAAGATGACTTTTCGGTGCCAATAACAGAAGTCATGGTCGATGCCACAATCGGCCGTGAAGCTATGTCATTTATGGACGGGTCATCTGGCTATAACCAAATATGGATAGCAGAGCATGGCCAGGTCCATACTGCCTTCCGAACCCCCAAAGGCATCTACCACTACAAAAGGATGCCGTTTGGATTGAAGAATGTTCGGACGATGACCAGAATATTTGATGAGCTGCTCTACCACAAGGTCGAGTGCTACATAGATGACCCGGTGGTCAAGACCAAGAAAAAAGAAGACCATCTGTAGGACCTCCGAGTCAAATTCCAGAGGCACAGGCAGTATGCACTAAAGATGAACCCCGTGACGTGTGCATTCAGAGTATCGAGTGGTAAATTCTTGGGCTTTATTGTCAAATACCGGGGGATTGAAATAGACCCCGTAAAGATCAAGGCGATTCAGGAGCTACCTCCACCAAGGAACCTCTCCGAGCTGAGATTTCTACAAGGCCGTCTGGCTTATATCCGATGGTTCATATCCAACTTGTCAGGGCAGTGTCACCTCTTTCATAAGTTGATGATGAAGGATGTTCCCTTTTATTGGGATGAAGAATGCCAAACAGCCTTTGACAAGCTGAAGGATTATCTTAAAACCCTTCCAGTGCTTGGGGCACTGGTGAAAGGACGGCCGTTGATTCTGTATATAGTAGCCATACATTACTCCCTGGGGGCAATGTTGGCCTAGAACAATGAAGAAGGGAAAGAACAAGCCCTCTACTACCTCAGTTGAAGACTGGTCAAAATCAAGGAGAAATACACTTTCATTGAATCTGCTTGGCACTGGTCTTCGCAGTCAAGAAGCTCCAACAATATATGTTGTCGCATGAAATAAAGTTGATTTCCAAGGCAGATCTACTGAAATACATCATGTCGCAACCAGCTCTCAAAGGCCATTTAGGCAAATGGGTAGTGATTCTCATGGAGTTCGATATCTCCTATGTGCCGCAGAGAGCTGTTAAAGGTCAGGCTATCACAGACTTCTTTACCGCGCATCCAATACCTGAAGACTATCCACTAGAGACAGAACTCCCTAAAGATGAGACCCTAGAAGCCGACCAAGTGCAGCCCACCCTATGGTAGTTGTATTTTGATGGCGCGTCCGGAATTGACACTCCAACAGCTGGAGCAGCCAGAGTCAGGGCCGGGGCCAACATAGTCCTAAAATCTTCTGAGGGAGAGGTCATATATACCTCCTGCTTGATAAACAAACACTGCACAAACAACAAGGCAAAATATGAAGCCCTGATAATCGGGGTCACAGATTGCCCTGTCCATGAAAATTCAGATGCTAGAGGCATTAGGGGATTCCATGCTAGTTATAAAATAGTTAGAGTGAGAGTTCGATGTGCGGAAGTAAGAACTCCTCCCTTATTACCAATTGGCACTCGTTCTCCCGCTTCCGTCTTTCTTGATCTCGATAAGGATTCCTCCCCGCCGGCCATGGCAGGCACGGTGGGGGAGGCTCCTCTCCCTCCACTCGGAACGAACTCCGGCGCTGCTGCAGAAGGTGCCGAAGCTCCCCGGAAGTCCTATGCCCAGTCTCTTCTGGCGAATAGACGCCCGCGGCTCCCGATCAAGGTGAAGGCGCCGGCATTTACAGAACAGGGTGAGCCCGCCGTCTTCTTCTCCCAGGAAGAAATACAGGTATCCTGTGCTCCCCTCCAGCATGCGATCATCGCAAAATGCTCCTACGGACGTCCATCCATCTTCGAAATCAGGGCTTCTCTATCTCAGCATTTCAAGTTCAGCCAGGATTTCGTGGTTAGTCGAATGAACCCTAGGCATATTCTGATTCGATTGGGCAACAATTCAGATTTTCTGAATGTTCTTCTTCAGAAGAATCTCTTTATAAAGGGATTCCTATTCAGATTTTTTAGATGGGCTCCTGACTTTGATTTCGATGCGGATCCCCCCTCGTTCCCTGTATGGATAGGGTTTCCGTCGCTTCCCGTTAATTTTTATCATGAAGACATGATTCGATCCATAGCTGGTAATATTGGTTTGGTTCTGCGGATTCATGACTCTACTGCCGCTATGACCAACACCTCAGAGGCTCTAGTTTGTGTGGAAATGAACCTCGAATTACAAAGGAAAAGTAGGGTATGGATTGGCATGGAAGGTGGCGGATTCTGGCAACAGATTAATTACCATCGAGTTCCTCACTTATGCTCCTTTTGTCACAAAATTGGACATCTGGATACTGATTGCAAAAAGAAGCAAAACAGGAAGTTTACCCGGCCACAAAGTCAAGGATCCAGCAAAGGCCCTGGAGTTCCCAGAAAAATTCAACAGGAATACAAGTTAAAGGCCATCATCACATCAGAAATTCAGCAAAAACAAGCACAAGGTAACTCTTCTCAGGTCCCAAATCAGGATGAAATTAGTTTGGATAAGCTGAGAACAGGGGAAAGCAGAAGGTTAGATGATTCAGCAGGAATTTCTGATCTAATGTTAGTTTCAGCTCAGACTGGGCACAAGACTAATCAGGTACCCATTCTGTCTGCCCGTCCTAATGCTCTTACAACTCTACCCCGAATAGAAGAGGTTTCTGAAGCAGCTGAGACACAGATTTCTTGTGAGACTATTACAGTCCCTTCTAACAGTTCAGATTCAGCAAAGGTCCTTCTAAGAAGATCCGATGTAATACAAAAGTTGTCGGCCACAGAGAACTCCAGGATGTCAATGCAGTTCAATAATAACATTAAATTTCATCCTCCAGATCCGAAGTCTTCTATTATCTCTGTGCTCCCAGGTGTGCTTTTCAGTGATGCTCGACTAACAAGAGCCAAAGCTAAGGCTTTGGCCACCCTTCCTTTTCCCTCCTCTGTCCATGATTGAATCAGCATTAATATGGAATATCAGAGGTATAGGGAACAAGGCCTCAGTCAGAATTCTGGCGGATCATGTCAAAGCTCACAACATCAAAATAGCAGCTATTTCAGAACCTCATATTGATTTCAAGAGGGCTCAGAAGATTGCAAGGAGAATCAATTTACCAGCAGTTTATGGCAACAGTGGGGAACATTCAACAATATGGCTGTTTCACAATCTAGGCTCCAATATGGAAATCATAGAGACTCACCCTCAATATATTACAGTTGCTTTAAAGAAAGACAGTTTAGATTCTATATTCTTTACAGTGGTATATGCATCTTGTGATATCAGTATACGCAGGGAAATGTTTGAAGCCTTGATGATATTCAGTCACAATGTTTCAACCCCTTGGATTATCGGGGGTGATTTTAATTGCATCACATCCCCAGACGAGAAAATTGGTGGCAACATTCCTTCGCCGATAGCCATGACTGATTTTCAAGGCTTTCTTTCTGCAATAGGTCTTGTGGATGCTGGCTTCTCAGGTCCCAAGTTTACTTGGTCTAATAACCAGTCGGGTCCAACACATATCAAAGCCCGTCTGGATAGGGTGTTATACAACACACAATGGTTAAATACAAACTGTATTTTAGCAGTGAGACACTTAGTTAGAGGGCCTTCTGATCACGCCCCCCTTCTGCTTTCTTCCATTAATGCTGTTTCTTCTCCAGGGAGATTCACATACCAGCACATGTGGCACTCTCATCCAGGTTTTCTTGATCTGGTGTCCGCACAATGGAGTAAACCCTTTCAACAGGATGTCCACCCCTTTCATGCCCTTCAGAAAAAACTTCAGAAGCTGAAAGTTGCTTTGAGAGTCTGGAATAAAGAATCCTTTGGAAATATTCAGCAGAATAAAGTGAATGCAGATTTAAAGGTAGAACAAGCTCAACAAATTTATGATGACAATCCCACTCCGGAAAATAGAATGTCTCTGAATAAAGCTAATGCAGACTTGCTTTCTATACTTTCCCAGGAGGAAACCTTCTGGTTTCAAAAGTCTAGGCTTCAGTGGATTAACAGTGGAGATAGAAACACCCAGTTTTTCCATCAATACTCCAAGATCAAGAGGCAGAATAATTTTATCCAGAAACTGAAAATAAATGACAAATGGACAGACTCCCAGGTGGAATTGCAACAAGGGGCTACTGATTTCTTTAAATCTCTTCTATCATCAGAAGATCACAGGCTTGATGAGGAACTATTTTCAGTCATTCCCTCATTAGTCACTGAAGAGCAGAATGCATCACTCACTGCCATCCCATCGACTGATGAAATTAGGAATTCAATATTTGCCTTATCTGGTAACAGTTCCCCAGGGCCTGATGGGTTCACTGGCGGTTTTTTCACCCATTGTTGGGACATTATAAGAGAAGATGTAGTAAATGCCATTCAGGGGTTTTTTCAGGGCTGGGGACTCCCACAAGGTGTAACATCCACCATCCTGTGCCTAATTCCGAAGCTTAAAAACCCCAGCTCTTATGCAGACTTTAGACCCATAAGCCTTTGTAATTTCACCAACAAAGTTGTTTCCAAGATCCTAAGTGATCGGCTCAGAAGTGTATTACCTGTTATCATATCACAAGAGCAGAGTGGCTTCATATATGGCAGACAGATTACAGATAATGTACTACTAGCTAGGGAGCTCATAATGGAATTGGACAGACCAGTGAGGGGCCATAATATGATCATTAAACTTGATATGGCCAAGGCATACGACCGTATTGAGTGGGACTTTATACTACAGACTCTGAAGAGCTTTGGATTCTCTAACAGGTTCACTTCATTAATAGCTCAAATGCTTGTCAATTGCTGGTTTTCAGTCTCTCTGAATGGACAATCTCAAGGATATTTTAAATCTTCAAGAGGAGTCCGACAAGGAGACCCTTTAGCTCCTGCACTTTTTATCCTGGCAGAAGAAGTATTGAGCAGGGGACTGTCTAAACTATTTTCTACTGGGAAATGTAAGCAGTATCACCTACCCCGACATTCTCCTCCTCTGTCACACTTACTGTATGCAGATGACTCTCTACTCTTCATAAATGGAGGGATCAATTCCATTAAACATTTGCTCACCTTCCTGGAGAAATATGAGTTGTCTTCAGGTCAGAGAATTAATCCACAGAAAAGCTATTTTTTAGCAGCTAAACAGATGCCCAAATCCTCGATTGACAGAATTAGGAACCTCACTGGATATGTACACAGAATAGGTAGCATTATATACTTGGGTATTCCTCTCTTTAAGGGGAGAAACAAAATACCTCATTTCAAATATCTTTTGGACAAGATAAATGCAAAACTTGTTGGATGGCAAAGTAAGCTCCTTTCCCAGGTTGGAAGAGTGGTGCTCATCAGGTCTGTTCTATCCTCCTTATCCATGTATACAGCTAGTGCATCTTCTATCCCATATACAATACAAAAGCACATCAGTAGGATCTGTGCTAATTTTTTCTGGCAAGGCCTTGAGTCTTCTAACAGAAGACATTGGATCTCTTGGGATAAAATCTGTAACCCCATAGTTAATGGAGGATTGTCTGTTCGTAGCTTGAAGGATATGCAACTATGCTGCTTCGTCAAACTCTTATGGCTTGCTAATAGTAGTAGCTCACTTTGGGCTAAGTATGTAAGAGGTAAATACTATAGAAATCTTCATATTTCAGACTGTACTACCCCTTTTCCGGTTGGAATCAGAGCAGGGGACTTTGAGAAAGCCAGAACTATACTATTAGCAGGATTTCACAAAATTACAAAAGATGGCACAGAAACTAATTTTCTGAAGGATACCTGGTTCAAAGACAGTGCACTTATGAACCATATAACTATACAAAGGGCACCTGGACTCGCAGATTGTTCTGTCAAAGATGCATTGTCCAATCTGCAGCATCCAATATGGAGGGTGATACATAGTCAATCACTGCAGGCTGAACTTCAGTCATTTGAAGTCCAGAATGGAACAGACATATCAGTATGGTCTTTCTCAAATTCAGGAAAGTTCACAACTAAATCTACTTACAGATATATCAAGGGGCAGCAGATGACTTCTATTAACCCAGTTTTCAAAAAACTGTGGAACACTAAATTTCCACCGCGGGCTGTTATGTTCTGCTGGAAAATTCTGCAGAAAGCTGTCCCTGTTGACAGCAGAGTCCAACAAACTGGTATAGTAATGGTCTCCAAATGTGTTTGTTGCCCTCATTATCCTGCTATAGAAGATGAAATTCATCTATTTGTCAACAGTGAACCAGCAAAATACCTGTGGAGCAGATTTGCTCCTCTTCTTACTGATTCATGTATGATGACAAATGACCTATCTAATTGGCTGCAATCTTATTTGACTGAGCTCAATATTCTCACTCCTAAGGGCTTCACCTCTATGTTGCTATCTATACTGATCATTTGGGAACTATGGAAACTAAGATGCTCAGCAAAATTTGAAGGGTCCGCTGTTAACTATCACCATCTTGTGCACAGAATTACGGCAGAGACCAACCTCATTCTGCAGCAAGTTACCTTCACTCAAGGTCTTTGTCAGAATTTTTACAGATCTGCTCAGTCTTTCGGTATGGACATCATATATAGTCGTCCTTCTTTCATACCTGTGTGCTGGATAGCTCCGTCTATAAACTATGCTCTAAATGTTGATGGAGCTAGTAAGGGAAACCCAGGGTCAGCAGGAGGTGGAGGTTGCTTTAGAGATTCTAATGGGAAATTACTGCTTGGTTTCTCATATTTTTATGATCAAGGCTCTAACATGGTTGCAGAAGGGAGAGCACTCCTAGATGGCCTCCGACTAGCCAAGTTCCATGACATTCCTCTTTCCATTATATACACAGATTCGAAGGTATTAGTTGATCTTCTTAATAATGAGAGAAACCCCCCGTGGTCTCTCCTCCCTTGGTGGGATTCCATCCATCAAGCCTTTACATCTTTTGGCTGCCCTATTACTCACTCATACAGGGAAGCAAACCAGTTGGCGGATGCACTTGCCAATCATGCGGTTTTGATTAGAGAAAATGTGGAATTTTTTTCCTACAAGGAGCTTCCTCAACTGGCTAAAGGCTATGCAAAAGCCGATGCTAGTAGTTTACCAAATTTTCGTAGAAGATTTGTATAGAACTTTACATTTCATTCTTTCATTGTAAATGTGGTTACATGCGGTCTTGATAGACCTTGTACACTTCAGTTTATGGAAATAAAAAAATCTTCCTCTTTTAGTTTGTTGGTGGAGTGAGAACACTCCCCTCCTTTGGAGTGGGGGTGCACTCTCCTTACAAACTATTAGAAGGCTTTTTGCTTAAAAAAAAAAAAAAGTAAACGAAAACATGGCAAAACACTGTTTCGAACTTGGCTGAGCCATTACTCACCATTGTGAACTCAATTTATACCCTTCACAGCTCTTTTGTCACCATTAGACATCTATTTGTCACCTATACTCACCTAATTGTCACTACTAAAGTCCAGAAGTCGTCGCGCTTAATCTCATACTGCTTTGAAAGTTACACATTGGCCTTGTCTCTAATGAGCTATATTTGTCACCGTTAGCAAGGTATTTTTTACCTTTGCTAACCCATTTGTCACCTTTGTAGACACATTTGTTGCTTTTGAGTTCCATTTGGTCCACGTGAAAAACGGGACACACCCGCCACATGGGTTGTGTTCACGTATTGCCGTCGATGCAACGCCGCAGGCCACATCAAAAGAAATGATGACACTGAACTGGACCTCGAAATTAAAAATCTCCAATTCCTTATTTACCCTTCCCGCCATGTCTTGGCTCGTAATAACCCTACCAAAAGGTGGTTCCTCTCTCCATCATGCTCAGCATCTCCTCTTCCTCGTTGTGCTATTCATCTTCCCTACAAGCCATTTCCGAGCTCTCCGTCATTTATTGTGCGGTCATCCCCAATTGTCACTACTCTTTCTTCACTTACAGCCATGGAGCCGAAGGAGACACCTGTGCAACGCTCCGTCCGCCATAAACTGGATGTCCCACCTGCATCTCAGGAAGCTACAGTTCCTACGACCAAAGAAGAAACTCTACAGTGCCAACCTAGGGTTTCTAAGGCCTCCACTTCATGACGACAAGTTAAAGATAGGGGGGTTCCTTATCTCCCTTACATAGCTATTTCTCCCCCTTATTGACCTATTTATTTGTCACGCTTATCTACCTATTTGTCACTCATGAAGACCTACCTATCACCAAATTTCATACATTTGTCACCCTTAATTAAGCACCTATTTGCCACACCTAAACTCTCTTG
>JANBPO010000095.1:8932388-8945424 GCA_024336825.1 Amorphophallus titanum
GCGCAGAAGGGTTCTGATCAGCATCCAGAGGCGGCTTGCAGAAGCTGCCACGCCTGCTCACCTGAAGATCTGAAGGCGGGGTTCGACCGGGACCTTCTACTGCGAGTCTCCCTCCTCCTCCAAGAAGCGGCACTCCATTCAGCAACCCGAGCGAATTCTTCTCCATTTTCTCACCAGGGTGTGCAGTTCTATCCTCCCTGGGACTGAACTGACACCCTGTCACTGTTTGGGCTGCTGCGACCTACTCCGACATCGACTGGCACCCCCGTGGGTCACGTTTCGAAGGCAACTCGTCAACGGTTCCAATGCCATTGACCGTGCTCAATTTGATGTTCCAGACAGCTCATGGTGGCTTCATCTTCCGGATGCAGTAGTACTGAGGCTGTCAGAACCAGAGAAGAGAGCCTCTGCTTCCGGCTTCGCCCCGACCAACACCGGCCACCAGAGGTCCGGCCAAAAATCAGAGTTCTTTCTGGGTTAGTTAGGGAAGATTTGCCACTAGTCTTGTTGAAAAAGGAGTTCGGGAGCGACCGCAGCAGTGACAACATTGCCTGTCTGTCCCCTATTCTAGAGAGCAGGCAGAACCAAAATTGACCATCCGTTTAGCTCCTAGGTCGTCTCTTCCCTCCCCCGCCTGGCCGGCTTACCGTCCCTCCCTGTGTGGAGATAATATTGGATGTAATTTCAATTAATCCCGACCCCGAGATCCCCCCTCCTGCGAGAGGTGTAGTATTGTAAGTTCTTAAATTTTAGGTTGAAGCTTCATCGGTGCGGCATGCGGGTAAGCCCACACTTCCTCGCTCGCCCTCATCTCCGATCGGGATCGGCGTATTCACACCGATCAGGTGAGCTTCTGGTCACTCCTCTTTGTTGGCATTCCTTAGTTAATTACTATTACTTCTTAGCTCCGTCTGTGGTAAGAGAGTGCCTGGTCCCAAATTTACATCAATCGAGTGACCACCGCGGGTGAGTTGTGAGCGGGACACTACATCCCATGCCCTCGACGTGCTGGACACCCATGGAATCGGGCATCCCAGGCCCTTAGGGGTCCATCCCAAGCTAGCCATACCCCTGGAACAGCACGGTTCCACCTCGGACCCTTCCCACCATCGCCGAGTCGCCTACGGGCACTAGGGTGCGCTATGCGATGGAGTCCGCTGGATTGAAAGCACCGGTCCGTATAATGCTTGCTTGCTAGGTCTAAGGGTTCATTGGTCTTGTGGCTACCACCCCCCATAGTGGTGTCACATCACAATGCCCTCACTGACCCTGGACGTGGGTGAGGCCTTGGTCGGGTCGGAGCCGCCGTCCACTCCAACTCCGTCACCCAAGGCCACCGAAGGATCTCCAAAGGGGTCACCCGTAGAGAGGGCGTTGGCCGCCGCTAAAATAGCTGGATGGAATGAGGTTGAGCAGACGAGGGTGGAGGCTATTCGGACCGCTTCAGCTTCCCCTCCACCTTCAGTCCCTTCTTTTACGCAATTTGTCGCGGCCCAGACTGAACCAAGCCATCCCGCAGGTAAGGTTCCCGGGACACCGATATTCTTCAGGATTTAGTCACCTCCCAGGGTAAGATCTCTATGCATGCATAACACATGTGTTTCTTCCTTTCAGTCGATGCGGAGGAGACCGCAATTCCCGAGGCTGCAGCTCTTGCTGAGGAGGCTAGCCACGAGCCCCTCCTGTCATAGACATCAAGGAGGGTAACTATCTCTACCACCCTAGATACCTTGCTTGATCTTTTGGGGACTCCCTTGCTCCAACTCAATCTGAATCTTGTTTTGTTTGGCAGGCCCTAGCGCTGCCACCGAACTAAAGGTGCGCCTGGGAATTCGCCCACGGGGGTGCATCTACGTGAGGAGGAGGATAAGGTCCGGGACCTCCCCGTTGCCCAGCCCGCGTGAGGAAGCGCCGGCTATCGACCCCGCGAGGGAGATTCCTACGCAGGTGAGGGAAGTGCCCACTCAGACCATGTCCTCGTCGGGTGAGAAGGTGGATTATGATTATTCCTATGACGAGGTGGTTTCGGGGGAAAGCGTGCCTGAGGAGTTCGGACCTCCTAAGCCACCCCTTGCAAGTGTGAGTCCATTCGCTTAGGGCGTCCCCGCGTGACCATCCACTGATCTTGTGTCTACTGCTTGTTGACTTTCAGGAGTCGTCCCCACCGGAGGTTGCAGAGGTCGCCGCGACTTCAGAAACTTTCGGTACCCCTAGGTTGATGGACGAGCCTCTAGAGGAGGGGGAGATCGCGCCCGAGGGCAGCATAGTCCCGGTGGCCGCAGTGAGCATGGGGACCTTTCAGCTCTCCCTTCGCCTTATTACGACTTCTGGGTGATTCACCTCAGGCAATGGGTGACAAACCCTATCTTATATATTCAGGAGGAGGCAGAGCCCTTGGAAGCGTGCGCCGTCGGAGCTCATAGGGCCATCCCCAAGCGCAGGGAGCTTGTCAGTCCTACGGGAGCGGATAGGCTGAGATCGCTCTTGGGGCCGGAGGTGGAGCCACTAGTGTCGCTTCTGCAGTCAGGGGCCTGCCTAGAGCTGATGGTTCCCCTTCTGCCTCTTCCGATGCTCTCGACACTGGAGGAGACCCAACTGTTGCGGGGAATCCTGGGGATCATCGCCATCCTCGGGGAGGAGGAAGTGCAAGCAGAAGGGGCCGCGAGTCTCCTGGCAATAACATCTGGCTTGGTTTCCTTTGACGTCCCTCCCCCGACCGAGAGCGAGGTCCCTGTCTTGCCAGGCCGCGACGCGACAGTGTCAAGGGATCAGGCGATCGTTTTGCCTGCTCCCCTGGCGGTGGCCGGTCGGGAGTTATCCTTTGAAGCAAGAGGGCCCAGTGATTTGCCCATGGTGCTTCCCTCTTCTTCGACTACGGTGGATGCAGAGATATGGGATGCCGTGGACAGCATGGTGAAATTCGCTCTTCCAGCGGTACCTTCAATTGGTCACGCCGCTTCAGACACACCGGTTGGGCAGATGCTGCTGACGCTTCGGTCGATGATGCTTACCAATCCCTCCCTCACATACCGAGGGGCGCATGCGATAGTGATGCAGCTAATCAGTGTACTACAAGTGCTGGGCTGCCCACTGGAGGAATGGCTGCGACGAGTCCTACTATTGTTGAAATACGTGAATCGTCATGAATTCCTTGAGACTCTGCCCCTAATGAGCTTACCGCCATCAAGGCCCAAGAGGGTGAATATCTGCAAGCTTTGGGGGTGCGTCGAAGTAGCGAGGAGCGACACAAGAAGGCCTTGGAAGGAGGTCACCACGACGCCCATGCCCTCAGGAATAGAATCGAGGAACTAGAGGGCTATCTCACAGTAGCCAGGTCTGAGCTGGCCGAGGCCGAGGCGACCATCGAGAGGGAGAGCGAGGCACTCGTCATTGCCAGAGCCCAGGCGGCGTCCGTGGAAACAGAGCTGGTGCACCTTGAGGAGCAGAGGGGCCAATTGCGTGACATGGCAGACATTCCTTGCGTTGAGATTCTCCCCCTCAAGGATATCTTTCGGGGCATCGACTGAGTGCTGCTCTCCTCGACCCTCCTCTTGTACTCTGCCACTCTCTCTTTCTCTTCTCTTATTTTTTTTCTCTTTTTTCTTTGACATGTAACCAGGGGTATGTCATGAAGCACGTGTATCCCCCTTTTGATTGCAAGGAATAGAACAATCTTATCGTGTACATCTCTTGTGTGCGGCCTCGGCAGCCCTTCTTTCTCCCTTCTTCTTCTTTTTTTTTTCTCTTTTCTTTGCGCCTCACTTGCAATGCATCGACGGGGTGTAAGCCTTTGCGGTAGCTTGCCCAGGGAGAACTGGGTAGGCGTCCGTGTTAGCGCACAGGAGAGTGCTCACCCTCCCAGGGGAAGGACGAGGGGACCACTCCACCATGTAAAGCAGATTACTAACTGGCCTTGCTCGGGCGCCCGAAGGGGATGGAGGCGAAAGTTCATTCATTCGGTGATGTGGATGCGAGGTCCAAATCAAAGGAAGTACCCATCGTCTCAAGGGACAGTGAGAAGAGTTTGTTCGGTTCAAATGACCCGGATGAGAGGTCCAATTAAAAGGGAGGTATTCGTTACCCGAAGGGACGGAGAGAAGAGTTTATTGGTTCAAATGACCTAGACGAGAGGTTCAAATCAAAGGGAGGTATTCATCACCCGAAGGGATAGAGAGAAGAGTTTATTGGTTCAAATGACCTGGACAAGAGGTCCAAGTCAAAAGGGAGGTATTCGTCACCCGAAGGGATGGAGAGAAGAGTTTATTAGTTCAAATGACCTAGATGAGAGGTCCAAGTCAAAAGGAGGTATTCATCACCCGAAGGGACGGGGAGAAGAGTTTATTGGTTCAAATGACCTGGATGGGAGGTCCAAGTCAAAAGGAGGTATTTGCTCTTCGGCCCAAGAGGGATTTGGGCAATATGTTCATTCACCGGTGTTACCGGGGTGGCGGAACCAACATGATTTGTTTGTCTCTTGAAGCATTCGTCGGCACTGGGTCAGTGCTCACGTAAAGAAGAGTTTATTTCCTTATCCCAAGTGTAAGGCTCGGGTAAGGTGTTTATTTGTCGGTGTCACCAGGGCGGTGGAACCGACATGATTTGTTTCTCTCTTGAAGTATTCATCGGCACTGGGTCAGTGCCAACGCAAAGAGGGATTTATTTCCTTATCCGAGGCGTAAGGCTCGGGTAAGGTGTTCATTTGTCGGTGTCACCAGGGTGGTGGAACCAACATGGTTTGTCTGTCTCTTGATATCTTCGCCAACATACGACAACGATTCGGCACCAGGAGATGTTTCCCCCTAGTTCCTCTTTCTTCTTCTTTCCTTTCCTTCTTTATTTTTTCTCTTTTTTTTTTCTCTCTTTTTTTCTTTTTTTTTATTTCTTTCTCCTTCTTCTTCTTCTTCTTCTTCTTCTTCTTCTTCTTCTTCTTCTTCTTCTTCTTCTTCTTCTTCTTCTTCTTGAACGGTGTATTGAAATGATTTTGTAAACTTGATACTCTCGAATAGTCACAACTATTATCTGTTGTCTAGATGTGCAAACATTTGCCAATAGGGAGAAATAAACCATGTAAGAGAGAAGGGCATTGTTGTTCTGCTTATTTCTTTTATTATTCTTATTCTTGAACGATGTATTGAAATGATTTTGTAAAATTGATACTCTTGAATAGTCACAACTATTATCTGTTGTCAATAGGCAATAGGCTAGCTGCTGCCCCCTCCTCCATGTGCATGAAATGCAGAATCAGTCAGTGCAGATTGGGATTGACATTGATTGATCCAATTTACATCCCTTCAACCTTATAAAAATTCTTTTCATCTATAAGAATACTTCTTACTTTGTTAAACTAGATTTGCTCAATCCCACTGCATCAGTTGATCCAATCTGAATTTGGATCAGGCACACCTGATTCAGGTGCCTTGTCCAATCCAAAATTCCTTATCCATTGGGGAGAATAGGTTGATAGGTAAGTATGAGGAGCTGAACATGCATGGGGGCTGTCAGCCGATCATTCATAAGCATGTCTATCTGAGAGGACCTAGAATTAATTATCCTAAATTACCACCTAAAATAAAGTACCCCAAATTGCCATATTTGACTTTCTTCCAAGTGAGAAATATCTCATTCTTCTGACCTGAGTGATATAATATTTAGTTAAATAAATGTGAACCATCTTGGTATGTGGAAGTCATTCTACAAAGATCATCCAGTGAGGTAGCTGAATTGACTGATTTCCATCTAAACTAACTAATGTTGGTTGGAATTGACTGTTAGGATCCCTTTTTTTGTGTGGGTGAATCTAATCCCATGCTGAATCTTTCCTAGAATAAAATTGGGAAAGACAAGCCAAAGTAACCAGATACACCCATATCTGGCAAGTGTGAAGCTTTTACTTCAATCCTCTATCAGTCTCTCCCATCTCTCTCAACCCTCAGGTTGAAGAAGGGAGAGTGTATAGTGTCGGGTTTTGGTTCAATCTAATAACCATTGCAAGTATTGCATGGATGGAATGGACTTTTTTGATTTGGACACAATGGATCATGGACTAGATCAATATCTGGTGGCTTGGGTGATGAGAAGGCAGTCATTTGTGTCTGTGATATCTCTCATCTGCCCTGACAGATTTATTGTTTTGAGCCCTTGGTTGCTACTTCAGGTCCTTGGTGTTTGAGGATTTAGTCAAATTGTATCTTCTAAACTTAAGTCGGCCTTCTTGGATGTGGGGGAGATGGGAGATAATTTGTCACCACTCACCAGTTGGTCATGCTGATTCAGTGTCACATTATGTTGATAACTTTCTTGATGATGAGTTAAGCGCAAGGTTCACAATATTGACGTTGACATTCAAAACAAAGTTGATCTATAACTCTGTATCGGTAATTCTGGGAGCAATTATAGTCTCAGGAGTTTGGTAGTCCATGTCACATCAAGAAGTAAGAAACAAAAGATTTCAAGTTATAGAGAACGACTGCTACCAGTTCGGGATTTTGCCTTGAATGTTCAAGTGAATTGTTAGTGGAACATTATTTCTCGGGGGATGATCTCAGTTGTTCATATCTTTGGAGAGCCATGTGAGATTGATGATTATTCCTTGCTCCTGCAACCTTGCTTGTTCAGTATAGTTGGATCTCTGTTACTCATGCCGACATATTGAGTGCTTGCCGTGGTTATTCATGATGGGTCTTCCTTGAGGGGCTACTAACTCATAAGTTTGCTACATTAGGTGCATTATTTACATGAGAGAGTTATATTGTCGATGTTATTTTGGTCACTTCCCTATGTCCTGTTTCATTTTTCATGAGATACCTCCACTCACATCTTTGATATATCACCTCTATCATCATAGATGACATCAGTGGTGCAACCCACCCTTAATCCTGTCTTTTTTTTTTTTGAAAGAAAGGAGAAATGAGGAAGAGGGAGTCCAACTACATTCAGTCATTTTCCCTTGCTGTTGACGTTGCTGATGCTGGTATATCACCTGCTGCTGATGCCAACCATCAAACTCTCAACACCGGACCAATGCTGGCTCCTCGTCCTTATACTCATTTCATTTTATCCTGTTGACCACATAGGGATCAGACTTGACCATTTGAGGAAGCTACTGCTAGTTTGAAATCCTTTGACAGATCAGTTTGAGTTTAAGCCCATTTTCCAAGCCCCACAGGGAGAGGTAACAGGTTGAGTTGAGTCAATGATGGATTGAATTAATTTAATAAAAACTACAACAATAAGAAAGTCATATGAAACTACATGTTACAATTTTTAAGGTTATGAGGTATCCTTACTTCCAGAACATATATATTGCTTGACAACAAATATTTTGAACTATGCGGTCTACTGTATGGGTTAGTCAAAAACACTCCTTATGTGGGGCAACTATTAATACATATAATCAGTCATTATTTTATAAAGAATTGAAGAGTTGAGTTATAAGAGATTAAGATAAGGGCTAGAGATGTCCGGTTGTGGGAGGCTTATGACATTTGTTAGCCATATATGATTAGATAAGATACCCTCATGTCCAAAGACTTTACTTTGTGTTAGATATCTTCTTTTTCTCTTCTATATGAGATTTTGAGTATTGTAAACAACATTTGAAGGTGACCACGTACATATTTTCATGAACATGTTCTATATATGTGGCTTATGGGTCATGCAGTTTGATCGGACACATTAGCAACAATATTCAAGAAATAGAAGGATGATGTTATAAGTTGTAATGCAGAATCGATTTCAACGAAAAAGTGATAATGGTAAATCACTGGGACAAGTAATCTGTTTATAGATGGTTAAGAGTTAAGGGTCTAATTAAAGTCAGTAGCTCATTTCTTATCTCTGAATACAATTAAAAAGTTAAAGGACATGAACATAATGCATAGATGCATGTCAGGTTCAAG
The DNA here is from genome assembly GCA_024336825.1 of Amorphophallus titanum. Lineage (NCBI taxonomy): Eukaryota > Viridiplantae > Streptophyta > Magnoliopsida > Alismatales > Araceae > Amorphophallus > Amorphophallus titanum. Next base: position 8,940,287 of record JANBPO010000095.1, read on the forward strand.
GTGTCAATGTTAGGTGCCCTACAAGCCAATCAATGTTTAGGTGACATGGGACTTTTCACTTGTAATCTTCATTGGTTAATCGATATTTTTGATTCATTATGATTCTTAATTATAAAGTTAATAATAATTCTGAATGGTGCTCCAATAAATATGACCAAAATATGTATTTTTTTGTAAAATAACCCAAAGGAAACAAAGAAACCCTTGTAATTGTAGATGTGTGAAGCTAAACTCTTCACTTCAAAGGAGGCTTACAAACATATAGAAACATATTGCCTGTGAATTAAAGAACAGGAAATGCCCAGGGGACTGAACAACCAAACGAATGCGCTTTCTTTAGTGACAGTTTTATTTTTTGTTTTTTTTTTGTTTTGGATGAAAAGATTTTGGGTTAAGAATCAGTGTGAGAGACGCGTTCGCTTGGCGTCTAAACTACATGGAGGCAGATGCTTCACCGACGGATTACTTAACGGCAAACCTTGGTGTCTTCAAGAATGGGTACTACTAGTGCATGGGAAATTCTTTACATGCATCCACAGACCCGACAGCTAATCTTAAGTCTAATTAGATGTGAGTATATATGGTTATAGAATGAGTGCTGCTGCTGCTGCTACTACTACTACTACTACATAGGAATGAATGTATATAGTGTGCATCTTTGAAGCAAGTGTGGCCCACTTGGTCAGACAGATTATTGTAGTTTGCCACTGGCCTCGGCTACGTACACAAGCTCCCCCTTCAAGCCACGAGCCCCTCGCAATCTGCTCCCTTGGCCTTGAACTCCTTCAAAAGAGGATTGAAATCGCTCTTGAGATAGTAGGTGAAGTGTGTGTGTGTGTGTGCGCGCGCGCGCGCCTGCCGAGCATCTCTGTCTCTCTGTGTGTGTGTGTGTGAAGAGCAAGATATACATGTAGCAGGAGAAACAAAAAGACATTAATTTACAATATATATTTCTCATGATTTTTCTTGGTAAATTAATTAATTAATTTATGGATGGCATACAGTGCCTGCCGAGCATCTGTGTGTGTGAAGAGCAAGATATACATGTAGCAGGAGAAACATAAAGACATTAATTTACAATATATATTTCTCATGATTTTTCTTGGGAAATTAATTAATTAATTTATGGATGGCATACAGTGCCTGCCGAGCATCTGTGTGTGTGTGTGTGAAGAGCAAGATATACATGTAGCAGGAGAAACATAAAGATATTAATTTACAATATATATTTCTCATGATTTTTCTTGGGAAATTAATTAATTAATTTATGGATGGCATACAGAATACAAGCGGCTCACAACAAATTGCTTGATCCACAGTTTCTAGGGAAGTGACTAATTGTGTGAATGCGCATCTCCTCTAATTAAGGCTGATTAAAGATATGAATTAGAAGGATATATACTAGCTGTGTACGTACGTACCAGGTAAATCCTTCTCCAGCGACTTCCACTCCTGCTGAATCCTCCTCACCCATCCCGGAGTAGCAGCACCTGCTTCCTGCAATTTTTGTCCGGAACAGTACTATAATGAAATAAATAACGAAAAGTGCACACACACACACACACACACACACAAACACACACACACACACACACACACAGAGAGAGAGAGAGAGAGAGAGAGGGGGAAACTTAATGGAATAATTAAGTATCGATCTCATAGGATATATTTTAGTACGCAGCAGCATGCTGGATGGGAGAGTACGGTGCCTAGCTATACGTACCTTTCGGTCATTTTTCTCCGAGCTCTTGATAATGTCAAGCTTGCTCAGCAGCTTAGTGATCTTCCGTTTAGAGATTTCTATTAGAGAACTCCCGTGGTTGGCAAAGTAATGGCCTGAGTGACCTTGGACCACATCAAACTGCTCAAATTCCTTATTATAATTCCTCCCTGTCTCAGCTTCTGAAACTACTACTACTCCCTCATCCTCCTTGCTGTTTGCACTCTGTTGCCCCTCCTGTTGGTTCTCCTCATGAGGCAATAGGGATTCACCATCACCAGAATATGTTTCCTTCTCAAATGCTGATTCTATATTAATGTCTTCACCGTGCCCGTGGGAATATTCGTTGTCGCTGCACCAGGTGGGTCGTTCATCATCACAAGAAGTTTGTTGCTTCTCTAAATCTGCGGGTTGCATGCGAGATTTCATTAATTAAATCACCTCAGATTTTTATCGGGGCTGCAATGTGGATGAGATCGAGCCAAGCTAGGAAGAATCCATGAAACCCCTGTTTTGAGAACGTGGGTACGTATACATATATGCCGCCTCTTAATTAAGACTATAGAAAAGGAAGAATTATGTATGTGCACTAATTAGTTGGAGAAGTTAATTACATAACTAAAGGAACTCAGAGTTCATTAGCTAGGTTACAATTATATTAAATAGACCTCGGAGGTTGTATTAATATTGCATTGTTAATTATTTTCTTGGGCAGATCGATATGGCTTATGTCAAAATTTTTCATAGCAATATTGTCTAATATTGATTAATAAGAAACATTAATCAACTTCCCCAAACATAACTGTTGTTGGCTATCAGTATCCAAGACATTGTACGTACAAGAGACCCAGGACCCTTCTCTATTAATTTTATGCTTCCATCTTCAGAAAGTAGCAAACGGAAGGAATTAAGTTCCCAACCCTTATCCTCCAACCGCCAACCCCAAATAGAAGAAATTAAGAACATACATATATATGGCTTCTTCTTCTTCTTCACCGCCCACCCTCACCCCCCGGGTCGGTCGATCGTTCTCTTCCTTCTCACCCTCTCACCTCTTCATCATCATCTTCTTCTTCTTCATAAGGCACGGGTTCCTTTTAGTCAAAGGTGTGTCAAGGTCCGTCGTCTTCATTTTTTGTCTATTGAAGTTAATGTTATCTTAGGCCAAACTTTCAATTAAGCATGCCAAATTATTCGTTTTCAAGTATTCTTTCCATTGGTGGTATTTTCCCCAAATTTTTATCTATTGTGGCGATCACTTCATGCATTTTAGTGAGGGTCTTTCGGGGTTCGCCGTCGGATTTAGAACGCAATCGTTCCAGAGACTGCCTTCTGAAGAAGCGGTCGCCTGATAGACCGCCTTCTCTAGCCTCTTCAAAAAAGAAAAGAAAAGATTTATTCTTATGAATGCAATCATGACCTGACCGTCTTTTCCTTAAGGCGCTCTCCGCCTGACCGCCTTTTGGCTTCTCACAGTAGAAACATGTGTGTGTTTTTCCTATATTTTTTTGATTGATTGTTCACGTTTCTCTGATCATTAACGATACAGAATGCATTGTTAACTAGGATAGTGAAATTATAATCAAATTTTTATTATTCCCATGATTATTCCTCCTTGATTATCATCCTTATGTAACCATGTGAAAATGAGTAGAATAACATGTTTATTAAATGCTTTGTTAATTCATTTAAATTTGCTATTTATAACTTGTTGAATATTGTTTATAATATCATTGTTCGAGGGTGATGCCGCTCCGGTGGTATTGACTTATAGCACTCTCGTTTTTCGCAGTTCACACCGTTAACTCTTGGGATAGTTAGGGCTCTCTGTCGGACTAGAACCGCTATCTTGAGACCTCTGTAAGTCTCCGCGAGCCTACAATTCCCACTAGAATACCGAACAGGTTGTACCCTAAAAACTTGAACCCATTGACTCGACTGGATTTCGTTTTGGGTAGTCTGAGGTTGTGACTATGTTCTACTCAGTCCTATCCAAAACGCGGCCTTTCGAGGGCCGCTACTTCAAATTAGCGATCGTGAGATGACCGTGTTCTTCTGTCTGATATGGCCTGTGAGCCAGTTTTGTCCAGTCGCCTGGCCCTTGTTCCAGGTGGACTCAACCTTGTTTAGGTCGACCCTTGTGACCTCAATTGACCATGGTTATGAAGACTGATCTCTGTTTCAGTCCAACCTTGACCCTGGTCGATTGAAGAGGTGATTGGCGATGGTGGGGCCAAAGGAGGATTGATGGGTGATGGTAGGGTGAAGTTGGCTGCAGGTAGGGGAAGACTGTGGAAGTGTCTGCGGGTGGTTGGGTTGTTGCCAAAGGGAATATATGTTCATGGAAGGTGACATCCTTGCTTGTAAAAATGTGGTGATCGTTTTAAGTCTAATAATTTGTAGGCTTTCTGCGATGGAGGGTAGCCAAGAAACAGGCAGCGACGAGCACGGGCATTAAATTTGTTGGGAACAAGATGAGAAGTGGAACTGTAGCAGAGGCAACCAAAAGTTCTCAAATGAAGGAAGGATGGTGGTGTGCCGAAAAGGGCTTCGTACGGTGTTTTGCCATGGAGGACAGTAGAGGGATGTCTGTTAATTAAGTAGCTGTGAGAATGCAATCAGTTGAGAATTGTTTTGGTAGATGTGATTGAAAATGAATGATGCGAGCTATGTTAAGAATATGCCGGTGCTTTCTTTCAACAATGCCGTTTTGTTGGGATGTAGTAGGGCAGGTATGTTCATGGAGAATGCCTTGTTCAGTGAGGAAAGTATGGAATGAGTTGTTAAAAAATTCACCACCATTATCGGTACGAATTTGTTTAATGTGAAAGGAAAATTGCCTTTGAACATAAGAAGCAAATGCTATGAAAACATCAAAAGTTTGAGACTTAAAGCATAACATGAATACCCATGTAAAACGGGTAAAGTCATCCACAATAGCAAGAAAAAAACGTGCTCCACTGTGAGATGTAACAGCATAGGAACCCCAAAGGTCACAACGAATAAGAGAAAAACGCTCTGTTGTGAAGGAGGAGCTGTGAGGGAAGGGAAGACGTGTTTGTTTGCCTAATGGACATTGTAAACAAGTAAAAGGCTGATTGGTAGAAAAAATAGGAATGTGCTTCGCCAGCTGTCGTTGCTTGTTGGTGGAAGGGTGGCCTAAACGTTGATGCCAAAGTAGAAGGTTGTTGACACTGGTGGCAAAACAGGTTGCTGGTGGTGTTGTGTCGATGTGGTATAGTCCATGGTATTCACGACCCTGCCCAATCAACTCCATCGTCGAGAGGTCCTGCAGCACATAGTGGTAAGGAAAGAAAGTGATGGAGCAATTTGAATCTTTAGTTAGGCGGCTGACAGACAAAAGATTGAAATGAAATGAAGGAGAATGATATACAACATGGAGTGAAATTTTTGCATT
>JANBPO010000095.1:17023469-17031001 GCA_024336825.1 Amorphophallus titanum
CAAAATTGACCCAATTTCTACTTATTATTTATGATATTACGATCAGATTGAATACAAAAAGTGGATTCGGGATTTAATTGACTCTCCGGGAATGAGATAAAGACGGAATAATTAGGAGCAGTATAGAGTTTACTTTTATTTTAACACTTCATACTCAACAAATGATTAGCGGATCTTTTTTTTTTTTAGTAGAATTCATAGAATATGATTAAAGTGCATAATCATAATAGGAGTAAGTTGTATTTATTAAGTACATGCCAATATAGTTATCTAGCTATCTGTATATTTTATCTTTTATCATAGTTCCACTTAGGGCAACACAGGTCGTGCCATATCATAATTGTTCTTTTCTATTCAATGAAAAATTAAAGCACGATCATTCTATTCTCTATAGAAATACATAGAGAAGATACCTGACTCGCTGTAATTTCTGCTCTGGGGTTTACATTTACATATATTTACATATATACATAATTACATATATACATAATTGTTGTTATAATTGAAAATTAAAAAAAAAAGTTATTCAAATGAATGAAATGAAATTTTTGTTATATTATTGTTATTGATTATATTATTGTTATTGAATATATATGTAATATATAAATATAATGTAATATATAAATATAATGTGTAATATATAAATATAATGTGTAATATATAAATATAATGTATGTAATATATAAATATATTTTTAATAAATATATTTTTATAAATATATTTTATATTTATACTCATTATTTTTTATATTGATACTTATATATATATGATACTTATATATATTGATTATATTGATATATATATATATATTGATATATATATATTGATACTGATTAGTAGTAAACTGATTAGTAGTAAATTAGTAATAAAAAAATTTGATTTTTTTTTGTCATTAAATTAAAGAAATACAATTTCAAATTTAAAAATCGTTCATTAATTCAAAGTTAATAGTATAGTTAATGGTTCAATTTGCCCTGAATTTTTCAGTCATAAATCCATTTTTTCTCTTTTGACCCTTTTTGTTTTTGAAAAGAAAGGAAAAGTTTCTAAATGGTATAAATATGTATAAAGAAAGATACAATCAATTGAAGAAAATGATCTCAATTAGGTCCAATAAAAAAGAGGAATTATTCTTTAGAATTTAGAAAAGGATAAGTACAACGGAATTCAGGATTCCAAATAAAATAGGAAAGAAAAAAATGGTTCAGTCAGTAATCCCCCCCAATTAGGAAAAATTTAGGAATAAGTATAATATTATTTATAATTTCTATCCATTTTTATTGTTTTGGCGACATGGCCAAGTGGTAAGGCGGGGGACTGCAAATCCTTTATCCCCAGTTCAAATCTGGGTGTCGCCTGCTCAACAAAAAACTCGAGATTGCTTATCCTGCTGATCTAAACCCAAATCGACGAACCCGACAGAAACAGAAATAAAGGCCTAGGCCTTGTCAATACTTGATTTTAAGAATGAGCCATAGGTCCTAGAAAGGACTCTCCATTTTTGCTTCTAGGATTAAAAATGGATGGTAGGAAAGACTATCAAATCTTCCTAATTTAATTACTTACTTACACTACTAAGGTAGTTAGTGTCTATTGATTCAGTATAGAATTGGATTGGATAGGCTGATGAGAAATCAATTTAGGAGCTGTGTAAAGGAATGAATAAAGATACTTTGTCCCCAAACTCACAAGAAATTCTTAGTGCTCAATCAACCAATCAATATTGATTGGCCTTATAGAAATAGAATAAAGGTGAAAAATTTTTCTTTCAGGAGATTACAAAAAAAATGCAATATCGCATGGCATTTCCAATTCTTTCACAGAAAGAGAAACTGTAAGTCTTAGAGAGAATATAGGTATAGAATAGATAGTTATCTACCTTGATAGTATATTTTTATGTATGTTTTTTTTGTTTATGTTATGAAAAAAAGTCAACAAACAGTGAGTCTTACTATTCCTACATGTTTTATTAGGATAGGAGCATTCACTTGATATTTCCAAAGCATGTATATCGTATTTGTGCCTAATCTTTACTGATTCCACCAGCTCAGCCAGAAATACCATTGGATTTTTGGGATTGCTTCATCAATAGCCTTAAGTCATAATTCCATTTTGACTCTACACCATTGATTCCACTATGATTAGTGATCAATAACGGAATAATTCTTTCATTTCATAAGGATAGGAGACATAATTCACATGGATATAGTAAGTCTCGCTTGGGCTGCTTTAATGGTAGTCTTTACATTTTCCCTTTCACTCGTAGTATGGGGAAGGAGTGGACTTTAGAAATACTAGACTTTAGAAATACTATTAATTGAGTAATCAAACTGTATCAATTGTTTAATTGATTGTTGTTTTATTTTACGAACTGTTTAAAATTAAAATCAAAATGCCTCCGTTTTCAATAATACAGTAAAATATGAATAAGAAAATACACTAATGAATAATAACCATTCGAGCAAACAATGAATGATTACCATAGTTGTATTTCGAAACTCAAATCAACGGAATACATATGATAGGATTTTTTTCCAACCAAATTCTTTCTATTCTATTTTGATTTGTTGAACCGGTTCTTACCAGAATTACAGATATTACAATAAAAAACAAGCAATCTTTCTTTTTTCCTTTATTTGTTTCCCCTTCTTTCTTTACTTTTACACTTTGACTGTTCCAAGAGAAAGTTGTTCTGCTATTACAGCGATACATACTTTCTACTGCAAGCTCTTAGTGGTTGTCCAAACAGGTCCTACGCATAAAAAATCTTGCTTGCGTTGAGCGATCTATATATCATAGATTTAACATTTTAGACTTCTAGATTATTTATTTTATTTAGGCTTTATCGACTCATCTAATGTCATGTTTAAGCATGACAAATCGACGAATCTATTACCCCTTTTCCAGATCCGAAGAAGTTACCATAGAACCTCATGGATCATCTGTTTATAGCTCAATCGATGACTTCTTTGGAATGGTAAAAAAAAGAAAAAAGATTCCTTGGTTTTGTTTTCTTTTATATAATTTTATATAAAAAATATACCCACACTTTTCTTCCTACATTGATTGTTTTGATCTATCTCGGGATCCTTATTTAATTAAAATTGTAAGAAGCCTAGCAATTAGGATAGAACAGTTGACCTTCCATTAATTATTATTTATTTCGGATTGATCAAAATTCATACAAATGGCTGTAGCGACGAAAATAAAAAAATAAATATAAATAGAATTAGAGTGCTTTTTTACATATTTTATTTATATTTATTTATATTTACTTTACATAAATAATTGTACAGACGTATTGGAAATTGATCTATGTTATCAAGCCTATATCTGTATAAACCGACGCCCTCAATGCCGATGGCACGGGCGCCAAGTTGCCGTTCATGCCGCCGCTGGGTTTCATTAAGGGGACCATGCTGAACGGCGTGGATGCCTTGGTGGGCGGTCAGTCTACTCCCGCCCTCGTGCGTTTGCAGGGTAACTACCGCACCGCTATGAACAGCACGGTCAACCTGGATGGGTGCTTTGTCCTGGTCGAATTCCAGGGAGAGATTTCCACCGAACGCGCCATTGGCAAACCCAGCCGCATGACCTGTGTCTACCCGGACCAGGGTGCCGTTACCTACAGCGTTTCCGGTTATGCGGTTGATGCGCTCGACGGCATCATCGGTATCCCGGGCGTATTCTACGAAGGTGATGCTACCCGTATTGCCGCTGCCATGCTGGCCGATTTTGCCGCTGGTGTCGCCGAAGTTATTGAAAGCAACCAAAGCACCGTCACGGTGGATAGTAACGGTAACGCGACCCAAACCCTTACCGGCAACCAGGCCAAGGCCGAAATTGCCGGCGGTACCGAAAAAGCGGTAGGTTCTTTGCGGGATTATCTGATGGAACGCGTCAACCGCGTCCTCCCCTTCATCCGGCTGGATGCCACGCGCGAAATTCATCTGGTTATTCTGTCCGGTGTCGAGCTGCGCCACGAAGGCAGCCCCTGGACATTGCTCTTCGATGGCGAAAAAGCTTCTCAGGCGGAGGCCGTGGTGGTTCCCGCTCAATCTCAAACGCCACCGCAAATGTAAACCAAGGGTAAGGAAACCGATCCATGTCCAAATACGCCGCCCTGATGTTGACTGGAGTGCTCACTCTTGCCGGGTGCAAGTATTATGGCAGCGCGCTGCCGCCGGAGTACCCGCTGTCCATGGATGATGCGCTTTCCGTTGCCAACGATAACACTTCCGCCGCAGGCGCGACTCAGCGTGCCGTGGTGCGTAAGGTCACGCGCCCGCGTGTCGAGCGCCCCAGTTATCTGCCGGAAAAGGAACTCGCCATCGTCAGCCCGCCGCAAACGCTGCTGGTCTGGACCTATCCCCATGTGACGGATGATAACACCCGGGTGTTTGGTAACTGGAGCACCATCTTCCTGTCCGACCGTTACCAGTGGGCCCGTCCCGCCAACGAGCTGCCGGATAACGAGGACGATGCGGGTGTTCCCGCCGGGCGTCCCGGTTTGAGCGACAGTCCTCCGGCTCAACCGTAATTTTTCCCGATGAACATCCCGGAATAAAAGAAAAAAAGTGGGAGTCCTGAACAAAAACGTAACGACACCCCTGCGCCCCAACCAGATTGGGGAGCAATTGCCGTACATGGAGTTCAACGACGACCCCTCCTCCAATCTCTACCGCGCCCACCTGCTGCAGGATGGCGCCCTGGGGATGTGCTGGAAGTCCCCGATTCCCGCCAGTTACTCCGAAGACGGCGGTGTCGAAAGCACCATTAACGAGTTTCGTACCTTCCTCGAGAGCCTGCCTCCCGAGTATGAAGCGCAAATCATCATCACCAGCCATAATAACCTCACCAAGCCGGTCGAGAAATACCTGAGTGCCTCCCCCTCCTTCCAGCGTGCCCAGGTGCTGCGCCAGTCCCGTGCCGATAAGATCATGGATTCCGGGGCGCGCGGCTATGCGGTGTCGGAGCGTGGTTATACCCGCCTGCGCGAAACTTACCTGGTGGTTACCCTGCGCACACCAGAGCAAACTCAGCGCTTCGGGCTTTTTGCCGTTGTGGTGGATATGCTCTTCCAGGCAGCCACGCTTATCCTCTCCACGCTGGGTATGGATGTCTCCAGGTACCTCGGTAAATTCCTTGAGGATACGGTGAAGGAACTGTTGACCGAATTCCGCGAAAGCATCATGGGGGTGGAAAACAACCTTTCTGGCATGTTCGACTTGCGGCGTATGTCGCTGGAAGAGATAAAGGAACATTACTGGACCGCCTACGCCCCCTCCTACAAGCATCCGCAGCAGAAGATTTCCATCGATCCCAAGCAGCCGTATAACCACCAGATGTTCCCGCTGCCGGTCGAGCATACCCACAGTATAGTCAAGGTGGGTAACGACTATCACGGCATCATCACCATGGCCATGATGCCCGATAGTGTCTCGGCCGATTTCATGAGTTCCATCCGTCGTGCGCTCGTCGGCCAAACCACCTACTTCTGCAATTATACCGCTGCCAATCAGCTGATGGAAAAGATCTCCCTCACGCTTTCCTCGGCGCTGCGTAAACGCGTTGCCAGTGCCTTTAACCGGGAAGATGCCGAAGCCTATGGGCAGGAAGCCTCGGCCGTCCGCCAGCGCCTCTTCACCGGCCGCAAGATCATGTACAGCATGGTGGGCCTTATCATCCACGGCTATTCGCCGGAGGAGATCGAAGACAGCCTCATGCGCATTTCCGCGCAGATGAAAAAACTGAGCATCGTGCCGGATATCGAAAAAAGCATGGCCCTGCAGGGTATCAGCTATTCCTGGCCGCTCGTCTGGCGCAAACAGTACAGCAACCCGTTTGCCCGTACCCGCCGCGTGCTGTCGGATGATATCGCCGACCTCATCCCCATCCACGGTCACTGGGGCGGCCACGGCCAGCCCGGCACGCGGTGGGAAAAGAACGACCCGCAGGCCATCTACGTCAACCGCGATGGCGAGGTAACCTTCTTCGACCATACATCCCCCGATTTCATGAACTGGCACTACGCCATCACCGGGACCTCCGGTTCCGGGAAAAGTTTTATTGTGACCGACCTGACCCTGCAACTCTTCAGTGCCGGCATCGAGAAACAGTACCTCATGACCATCAAGGACGACTACGACCGCTTTGGCGAAACCATGGGGAAGCTCATCGTGGTGGACCTCGACCGGCGCGATGTCTGCATCAATCCCTTCACCGGGGAAATCAACAAACACCGCCTCCAGCAATGGTCAACGGCGGTGGAGTTGATGATTCAAAAAGGGAATTTTCAGACCAACCGGATTGAACAACGCCTCATCGAGCAGATCGTTCAATACGCCTACGAGATTGTTCCGCCGGATGACGTCCTGCGTCCCACCTGGATTCAGCAGGCCTTCCAGAAATTCCCCTATGCCGATAGCGCCAGCCGCGAGGCGGGCATGCAAATGTCCCAGGAGATCGGGAGTTATTGCGAAGGCGGCATCTATGGCCACCTCTTCGATGCCGAGCCGAGCTTTACCGAAAAAGATAAACTCGTCGTCTTCAACCTGCAGAACGTGCTGAACGAAAAGATCGCCGACGTCATCGTCAACGCCGTCTTCACCATGATCGATAACGTCATGTACCTGGGCGACCGCGGCGAGAAGAAACACCTCCTGGTGGACGAAATGGTGAGCATGATTTCCAGCAAGGGTGGCCCCGCCGTGGCCAACCAGCTCAAACGCGCCTTCCGTACTTACCGCTCCCTCAACTGCATGTGTGGTATCTCCTCGCAGAACGAGGAAGATCTGACCACCGAGGTCGGCCAGGCCGTCATCGGCAACATCACCAAGCGCATCATGCTCAAGCCGCGGCGGGAGATGATTCCCATGCTCATGCAAACCCTTGGCCTCAAGTCGCAGCGCCACGCCCATAACGTGGAAGGCCTGATGACCGCCCCCGGCTATTTCTCCGAATTTTATCTCATCTCCCCGCACGGAGAGGTCGTCTGCCGCCTGATTCCGGACCGCCTCACCTACGCCCTCGCCACCACCACGCCGGATGACGTCGCCGAAATGCGCCGCCTCAGGGAGGAAATGAACACCGACTGGTGGACCGCCACGCTCGAATTTGCACGCCGTTTCCCCCACGGTGTCCGTGCCGCCAAACGTGCCGCCTAGGCGTTTTTCCAGCCCCCTCAAATGTGGCCCATACGCCACAAAAAGCATCACGAAAACTGGCACAAAACCTGCATTTCCATTCACAATCAGGAAAAATAAGAACAGTATAAAAACATGGTTTTGCGGCGGACCCTTCCTTCACGCGTCATGGTGGACGATGCCACCGGCGTGGCCGCGCCCAACCCCCAATCCGCTTCCGTATCAGAAACTTCCGTAGGCCCCAGCGCCGAGGAAACCGCCCGCGCCGAAGCCCAGGCGGCCACCGAAGCCGCTGAGGCGGCATCCCTCGCCGCCGCTCTCGCTGCCGACCTGGACGATTTGCCTTCCGCCGCCGCCCCGCAATCGCTGGAAGACTCTTTTGCCGCG
>JANBPO010000095.1:19202218-19213829 GCA_024336825.1 Amorphophallus titanum
ATTCATTTTTTTTGGTTAAACTAGTTGCCTCAAATTATCCCAAGATAACGTATTGGAGTTTCAAATTTAATATTATTTTACTAAATAATTTCACAATGTGTTTTGGCTAAAAATACTTTCAAATCTATACATTTTGATCAGAAGGCGTGTATTGCACATCAAAACAGCGTACCGTGTCGAAACTCGACAGTGCCAGTGTGGAGATCCTGTGTTACAATCAGTGCGTATCTTTAGTAGTGAACTGCATATTCTCATTAAAAATGCGCACGCTAAAAGTGTACAAAAACTCGAGGCATATCATATTATTAGATAATATGTCTTCTAGTTCACGTTTACGTATGTTGAGTAGAAACCGTGCATTACAGATTAAAACCATGTACTTTGGTGGTAAAAGAAAAGCATATATTATTGAAAATATATTTTTTTTGCATGAAGTATATCTTCACAACTATCTAATAAAATAACATTATTTCTCAAGAAATCCCTAACCTATTCCTTGATGCATGAGGGGTTCCAACAATTATAAGTAATTCAAACTCAATTAACTTAGATAACTAAACCCATTACAGATTTATACACTTGTCAAAGAGGACCGCAATGGAAGCACTTCACATCAGATCAGTGTGTGCGAAGTATAGAACGCAGCACATGGAATGCATGATACAGTCGGTAGCTGCACATGTTAACCGGGTATTCTTTGCGGAATGCTGAATAAAATTGGTCACTGTAGCAATTTTCCTTCATGTTCATTCTTTGCCGATGTCTATGCCACATTTCTCCCTCTCTGTGTCACCTCGATCGGCCTCCTCGAAGTGCTGGGACACCAACTTTGGACAAAAACACTGGGTAAGGCTAAAGTAGACAGCACGATAAGGCCAAAAATAGCGGCAACCCCCTAGAAGAACCACCTCCATTGCTTCTCATTGCCGAGAACTAAAGAGAACCAACAAAACGTATAGAAGATGCGACCCTCACACCATCATTCAAGAACCCGAGAGGAGGGTTGAAATCAGTATTAGGACTTCCGCAATATAAGAAGTCTCTTAAGCCTCCTTAAATGCAAATTCACATGCTAGAGCAAGATGATCACTCCCCCATTTCTGCAAGAAAAATTAAGCAAACTTTAAACACAAGGCGAGAGGAATAACCCAAGGAAATGAGGCAAGAATACCTTCGTTGGAAAACCCAAAGTTCGTCTTAGGACATGCTTCGGTATTGTATCAAGAACGCGTACAGTCTGGAGTTGTTCAGAATGCCTGGAACAAGTGAATTTTCATTTTGAACCATCAGCTGAAGATATATTATCCCTTTTATAACTTTTTTTGGTTAACACGAATGAAGAGTTTAAAGATAAAATGGAGGCACGAAATGTGGCCTACATCAGGTTCACAAAATCAGTCATGCAGTTAAACAGTAAACAGCAAGTTGTTGCTAACCATATGTAATCGACGGTGCCCATGAATTGCGTATTTGTAGCTTGTAACCTGGGGTTCCCCACTTGAATCCTTCGTTCCCACATAATCCTGAAGAAATATAATGACGCATTATTCGCCGAGTATTTTCCTCAACACAATGGAAGTTTATTTATAAACCCCAACATCTCCACAAAGACAATTATTTGTCAATAGTGACAATAAGTACAAGACACATCATGGTTCAATAAATTGACTACACTTATAATTGATGATGTACTGTATTCCAACCGATGAGATAAACAAAGATTGCAGATGCCCAAATATAAAGCCGACAATGTCTTAGGAGTAACATATAGAAAATGCTGACGACATGTTTCAATGTGAAAGTAGCAATTGAAGGAAGAAGTACAAAATCACCTACCTTAACTTCTGTGTATGCACTCTTTAGGTTAAGATTATGTTCAAGGAGGGTACACTCTGCATTTCCTGATGCCGCTTCTATTTCCATTGGAGTCCATGGGAAAGGATCATATTGGATTTTCTGTGACTGATGTGAAATGTTGGAATTCAACCTGCCAGATTCTACTTCCTCCTCCCCAATGCTCTGACTTGTAAAATGGTCAGGAAATGATGGGGACATGGGTTGGCCTGACAATGATGTAACGGATATCCCTTGGCTGAACTCGAGTACATTCCCTGTTCCATGAAGTTCTTCTAGAAAAGAAGAATCCAAAGTAACCTCTTCTTCAACAAGACAGGAACTGGCTACGGTGTCAGTGCCAGTTGAGAAAGCACCATTCCCTGAATACTGGCTAGAAGAGTTACTATAAGTGATATTTTTTGAGGCTATGTCTCCGGTGATACCTGGCAATTTTTCAGGGGCCTCTACCACCAGCCCATCACTTCCACTACTTGCACTTTCCATTTCTTTAACACAATTTACTGATGAATCAACTCCTTCAAGATCCAAATGTGTGTCTAAGAGACCAGATGAATCCAAACTAACACCATCAGGAAAGTTG
This sequence comes from Amorphophallus titanum, assembly GCA_024336825.1. Taxonomy (NCBI): domain Eukaryota; kingdom Viridiplantae; phylum Streptophyta; class Magnoliopsida; order Alismatales; family Araceae; genus Amorphophallus; species Amorphophallus titanum. Next base: position 19,204,656 of record JANBPO010000095.1, read on the forward strand.
TCAGATTCTGACTTGGACTCAAGATCAGCAGGAAACTTCTCAGATTCTGACTTGAACTCCAGAATATTTTCTGGAGCATTTTCTGGATTAAAAACATTTTTGTTACCTTCAAAAGGCAGCATACTATGGCCAGAATGGGAAGTACCTTGTGTCATTTTAAAATCAATGATATCTTCTTGCGTGGTTGAAAATGTGTAACTCATGTGAATTGAGGATTTAGGTTTTACCTCAAGCAATGAATCCAAAGGACCATGCAACATTCCTTTATTTCCAGGCATGACAAATTGTTGACTATTCACCTGCTGCTCGTCATGTTTGCTTATTGTTTCCACAACAAAAGAAGACTCTTCAACATATTTTTCATCACTCTGCAACTCAGATGCTGTATGAAGATTCCTCTGAGAGGGAGTCTTTGTAGAAGTGAGATGGTCTACTCTTTCACTTTCTGTAGATGTCATAGCCTCGCTTGACTCAGTGATATCCTTTAGTGCTTCAATTGATGTATCTTTTTCTTTGCACAAAGGTAAGCGATCAAATTCATCAACCCTTGACGTAGCATCAAACTCTCTTCTTGTTTCATTTTCCAACTGACTGTAGGTGCACAGTTTCTCAGAAACATGAAATGAAGAACTATCAACTAATAATGCACTTTGCACATTGGTCTGAGTGACATGGTTATCCCCGACTTCTGACTGATGATTATTCAGCTCAACAGGAGCAGCTTTTCCATCATTAATGTCACGTGGAGGATGGCCCCTGTAGCAGATAGTTTCCATATCACATTTTTTTTCGTGTGCACAATAAACAATTACAAAGTCTAGCTCAGCCTAGATGATATTGATATAACCTGTACAAACCAGAACCAGTAGATGGCCGCGGTGGATAAATGCAAGCATTGTATTGCCCTGACACCCTAGTCCTATCAAGGCCGGATAAACTTAACTGCAATATGAACATAGAACAAACTTAGGCATGTAAAACAATACACTGTCAGAGGGAATTATTCATATGGAAGTTCAACATTAAGCAAAAACATTTACCTTCTGCCCAGATATGAACTTGTAAAGTGGACTCTGTAAAAACATGCAAAACCACCCACCCACCCCCACAGGAAAAATTAAGTGGAGTGGCAACAGAAACTCGGTATAACATAAATGTAATAAACAAAGAATTTAAGCAAGGTGGCACATATTGGCCAGCACTTAAGGTAAAGAAAATAGCAAAGTCTACCATTGGGATACAATTGAAATCACCACAAATGATGACTGGAGCATCATTCCAGATCTTAGAGACGGAGTATGCTCGATCAAGGAGCACTCTAACCTGTACAGAGACCAGAAAATTAGACATTATGGTTGAAGTATGGTAAATTTATGGCTTTTGCGTACTGAATAAACTTTAGACTTCGGAATAATGGAGAGTTATCACATGGAGTTAAGCTTAGGACCAGCTAGGAGACTTAAGCATTTTCCATGCCCATTTTTCTTGTTAGATGACTCTCAGAACAGAATCAGGAGATAACGGGTAATATCAGTATCAGTTCATGCCATGTCAGCTTGTTTCTAGCTAGATTTGACTGGTGAAAAAACAGATAGGAGAGCAATAAGGGATATAGAATAGATCCTGGTCAAGTTTTCACGTTTCAAGTCCCAAAATCTCTTAAGGCTATCAAGTAAATGTCACAAGTCAAAGTAGCCCTGTGCCACATATATCAAGTGCTTATAGTAAAATGTCAAGTAAATAGAAATAATTTAAAGTTCAAATTATAAACAACTGCAAACAAGTGGTACATTTCGTGACCACAAAGAGGTGAATTAAAGATCACTCGCCCATAATGTAGATAAGACAAATACGTGGTAGGGCTGCACCATAGAGTCATCCCAACAAAGAGGAAGATAAATGAAATACAATGGAGAAAATTGTGGGACACCAAAAACATGTACCTGGCCAAGTTTAATGTCTCCTCTCTTTGGATTGTAAAGCACATGAATGTTGCATACAACAACCCGATCAGTTTTGAGTGATGAACTAGATCTGCAAAATTTTGTCAATGATTACCATAGAATTTTTTCTGTCATTCTACCATCAAATGTCAAGTATCAATTGTGCATACAAAAGTGTTGAAAGATGGGCAATCATGTGTTCGCTTTCTGGGCTACATTGAAGACACTTTAGCGTGTAAACATAGTTTCTCAATGTATACAAATGGAAAATTTTCCATATTGTATATATTTCTTGTCAGACTGCCTACAGCAATATAGACATAGCATGTGCTTTTGTAGTAGATGTCTGCATGTAAGAACATCCACTTTTAAAAGATGCAAATTTATTAATAATATCACCAAGCGTCATTGAAAATGAATTATCTCTAGGATCTCAATTTCACTTCTGACCTTCAAGGTTAAACCATTTATAAAGCAAGCCATATTATTCACAACATCAAGCCAGGGTTTAGAAAACCTGCCGGCTTGGACTGGAACCATGTGAACCAGACTCAAACCAGCCAGGACCGGTCCAATTCTGGTGGCCGGTTTTTGGCAGGAACTTTTGTCCAAATCAAGCCTGGGAACCAGAATGGCCCTGGACCAGTCCAGTTCCCAAAAGTGGCTTTTAAAAACTTGCATCAAACAAGGTCATTCAATATTGAATTTAGATAGGGATTGTAGATATTGATCCTAAAAATAGTCTTATTATCACGATAAACCCTTTAGATCCTTGCATCAAACAAGGTACTTCATCCTAAAAATAGTCTTATTGTCAGCATAAACTTCTTAAAACCTTGCATAAAACAAGGTAATTCAATATTAAATTTAGAAAGAGCTTTTATATGTTGATCCTCAAAACAGTCTTATTATTGGGATAAACCCTCTTATTCTAACTATGAATTTGCAACCATTCAAAATGTTAAGTTATTTGATAAACACTCACTTTCAAAAAAAACTTACTTGATAAACACCCAGAAACATCATAAAATAACTGAATATTGTGAGGTGAAAAATCCCTGAAAAAGGTCTTCTTCAAAAGAAGTTGAGATTATGGGGAATTTTCACTGAACAGAAAGCCTGCAGGGAGTTCTCCAAGATTGAGCGGATTAAAAGGACAATTTTAAAAGTAACTAAAATTTTTTAAAGCCATTTTAGATAAGCAAAAGCATGACTAAAATTACCTTGCAGATAAAGCTTCTGAGCCATTATCAGCTGGACTTTGACTCCCCAACTGACCAATAAACATAACCTCTTATAAGCCAGTTAACAAGCCATCCAATGAAGGACAAAAAAATTCATTGAATATTCAGGCCATAAGGGAATATCTAAAGTATGGATTTCAGAATCCAAGAATAATGGATCATCTTTTCTAGAAAAAATTGCATTAAGTTTGGCATACCTCCAAGACACAGATCTGTGCAACATTATCTCGAAGTCCAAGTTTAGCAAATTCAATGTGCTCTTCATGCCTTAGCACAAATCTAGAGCAATGCAATGCAACAAAGTGCAAGTCAGGAAAGAAAGTCCAACAAGAAATCCGAATAAAGACATAAAACAGAAAAGAAAAGTCTACTGACAGTTCACAATAAAATGCCCATATTTCATGGCTAGAAGGATAACTGTTTTATTTCATCTTCTGTTATTATGGAAGAAAAATGGGTAGAAAATGGCTGATAGGCTCTGTTATTATATTCGACATGGGCCAGCCATTCTTCCGAGGGATCATAAACACGTTGGTTAGAAGTCTGGCTGCATCTTGCATTGAAGAAAACAAAGCAGCAAAAAATGTGATGCTGGACAAGCAGAAAGCTTAAAGAGGGAAAGTGACTAATGAACTAGAAAAAGTCGAGTGGAACCAAACTCATCAACAGAAAGCTATTCACAAGCCCATGCCTTGTTCAAAGAATAATCAACTTGTAACAAGTTATGTCCTCTGAGAGGGCACCATTTGTCACCGGAAGATAGATCCAATAATACTTATGCCAAAACTACATTGAAGAAAAAAATATGGGAAGAATATGATCAAGTAATGAGAAGTGGGAGATCCAACAATGCAATGTATCAAGGATTCATGATTCAGATAACTAATTAGATTAATGTGGAAGTGTAAGCTCATCAGCCATACAAAAACATCAACTACAAATAAGTGAAAAGATGTTAGAAATAAAATTTCCAACATCGAAAAAAACAACATTCCCACCAAAACTAGAAAAACATCAACTATAGAAGCAGACTATCATTTTATTACCACAAAATGAAATTCCCCTCTAAAAGTCATTATACTCCCTAAAGTTTCTAGTAGGCCAGTGAACATTTCAAAACCCATGAATCTATGTGTTTTTCATTTGGAAGACTGATGATTGCACAAAATCAGACAATGCAGATGTAAAGCAGGATACCCTTGTACAGATGAATCTCCGGTTGCAAAGAGAAAGAAAAGATATATGATAGAAGAACGCAAGAATGGAACAAATTTAAATTGTACTTGTAAAAGTTATAGATTATTTCCAGTTCTTTCTAAATTAAATTAGGAAAATAAAAAGGATGCTACCTATCTGTCCGCCAAAAAATTGCACATCCATCAACTGCATTTCCAGTACGCATCTGTAAAGCATACGATCAATTTGATTTCGACGTAAGCAGGGGAAAATATCCAAAGTACAGACCTATAATTTTTGAGAGGCCAACCATAAACATAACTGTTGAAGGCAAACTTCACGGTGACTTTAGAAGAAAGCTACCTATTTCAGATTGCTAGAATTTTGCCCCCATAACTGCAACCTAAGGTAGGATAAGTCAATTTTTATCCCTCTCAGATCTGCAAATCTGAAATCCAATAGATGTAATAAAAATTTGTGGCCCAAACAGATACTATTGGATCCACAAAGTGTGCAGAGCAGGCCTAAAGGTATTATATGTATGTGTGATGAAGGTTAAAGAAATATGGACCCTTATGCATACACAGATACTCCAGTGTCACATATCAAGCTAAGTAGAATTTACTAATTTTTATCCTAAACTTTCCTTCTCTCTCTCTCCATCTACTTATTAATGTTGTGTACTCACCATTGTATTAAAATGAGCCAAGCCGGCTCAGAACTGGCTGAACCGGACTCGATCCGGCTAGAACCAGTCCAGTTCCAACAGGGAGGAAACCAGCCTTGGAACCAGAATGGAAATCAGAACAGGCTAGGGCTGTGTAGTCGAAATCATGCCTAGCCACTGAGGCGAGGCGAGGGCATCTCACCTCGCACTGTCGTGGTTCGCCGAGGCGAACGCCTCACTCCCCACTTCGCGCCTCGCTCGCCGAAGCGCACCTCGCCCGCTACACGCGCCTCGAACGCCTCGCCTGCGAACCGGATCCGCGTATCAAGTAAGTTTACCCGTTAACCTCGACAAAACGAATCCTCCTTAACCCATGAGGGTTTCGATCACCTCCCTCGCAGCCACTCCTCCCTCATTCCCCTATCGATAGCGCTCATCTCCAACGGCGGCGGTAGCTTGCGGCAAGCGACGTCTGGCAAGCGGCGACCGAGTGGCGAGAGTGGTGTCCGGCGAGCGGCGAGCGAGTGGCAGCGTCCGGTAATCTCCTTCCCGTCGTCTCCATCTCCCTCTCTCTCCGTCTTCCACTCCGTCTTTCTCTCCCACGCAGGCACACACAGAGGGGGGCTCACCCCCTCTCCCACTCTGTCACTCACTCTCCCCCCTGCCACTCTCTCTCCCCCTCTCTATCTCCCTCACAGTGAGAGGGAGGGGTCAAGCCCCTCTCGCCGACTCCATCTCCCCTCTCTCCGTCTTCCACTATCTCTCTCTCTCATGCAGGCAGACAGAGAGGGGCTCGCCCCCTCTCCCACCCTGTCACTCTCTCCCCCTGCCACTCTCTCTCTCTCTCTCTCTCGCCCTCTCTATCTCCCTCACAGTGAGAGGGAGGGGCCGAGCCCCTCTCTGTCTCCCTCTCTTACTCTCTCTCTCCCTCACCCTCACTCTGTCTCTCTCTGTTCTCTCACTCTCTGTCTCCCGCTCACTCTCTCTATCTATGTCACACACAGAGACACACACATTGTTTCACCCTCTCTCACTCGTTGTCTTCCTCTCTCTCTCTCTCCCTCACTCTGTTCTCTCACTCTCTCCATAAATGTGAGAGATGTTGACTCCGAGGGGACACAATCGGAGAATGAGCTTCCAAGTGATAGGGACAACTCCTCTTTTATGAGTGATGAGGAGACTTGAGAGTTGAGAGAGATTTGAAGCACTTTGTGTTATGGGATTATTAATTAACTTGTTTGGTTGTTTAACTATTTTTGTTTCGTTATAATATTGCACGTGTTATTCTTGTTTAGTGTATATACAGTTTCATGATATTTACTATTCAAAACATTTTATTTGTGTGATATTTTGACATATAATTTAATTTTTAAATTATATATAATTATTTAATAATATCTCGCCTCAAACGCCTCACATCGCCTAGGCGTTTGAGGCGTGACACGACCCCCTGGTCGCCTCACTCGCCTCACGTCTCGGACTACATAGGGTCAGGACCGATCTGATTCTAGAATCAAGTTTTCTAAACCTCAGTACTCATTAATGACCTAATTTGTCTAATATGTACTACCCAAGCTTCGGTAATGAACATGACTTTATCATGACACTTGATAGCATGGAAACAAGACACGGGAGAAAGAAGAAAGGAGAAGGGGAAGCATATGGCTTCACTCCCAAAGAGATGGGACGAGGTACCCATGCAAAGAACAAGTGATGCCCAAGGGAAAAGAAATAATTTATACTGCATGTGTATGGGAGGAAGACTTTACAATGTATTGGACACGTGTGCATACATCCTTGCATGCATGTGTACATGCGTGCATGTGGTGCATGCGTGTATACATGTTCATGTACATTGTGTATACATGTAACACCTCGATTTTAAGAAACCAATTAGTGTATTGGACTAAGTGTGTTAAGAGATTATTTGGGTGGTCCATTTAGTGAATCTGACCCCATTAAGAGGAATTCGTGACTTCAAAAGGGTAGTCTGTTATTTATAGTATAACTTTGTGTGTGAATGTCCAAAAATGATGAAAATAAGCTCATTGGAAAGATAACCTGATTATCTACAACTTTTGTGTTGAGCACTTTTAGATATTCAACCATTTAATAAGTCAAAAATGTCTAATAACGAGATGTAACATTGGACAATGAGTTAGACTTGATATGATAGCTGGAGTTTGAAAATAGGCACTTTGATAGTCGCCTATCCATAAGATAGTCAGAGCTCAGAAAGATAGGTGATGCAATAGCTGAAACATCACCTAAGTGAGATAGGCAGAGATAGGCAGAGGAAGAGAAGAAAATGAGATAGTCGCTAGAGTTAAGATAGCCGTGAGATAGTCGCTAGAGTTAAGATAGCTGTATGATAGTCGTTGGAGTTAAGATAGCCATGAGATAGTCGCTAGAGTTAAGATAGACGCTAAAATAGTCACTGGATAGCCGGAGTTGAGATAATCACAGCGCATATAGCAGAGTTGAGATAGTCACTGAGATAGTAAAAAAAAATTCATAAGATAGGCGCTCTCCTGAGACTAACTTGAGATAGGCGATGAGATAGGCGGAGTGAATAGGTGCTAAAGAGATGGTCACTCGACTGAGATAGGTGCTGAGATAAATTAAACTGAGAGGATAGTCGTTCAGCATCCCTACTGAGATACGCGCTATTAAGATGGCCGATATTCAAAGATAGGCGCTGGTAAGATAGCTGAAGGTGCTTAGGGCCTTATTAGATCGATTATCATAATGAATTAGGCATTTTTTTCTAATATTAGTCGATTGATTTTACATAGATAGGCGATCTTACTAGAGTTGAGATAGTCGATAGACGAAGTAGGTTATGTTAGGATAGTTGATAGTGTGCGCCTATGTAGATTTCATGTGACGAAGTCAAATAGTTTTGAATTTTAGCACTTCTATCACACTTAAATTAGAAACCTGAGCACCTACTCGAGTGTTGTGTGCCAAAAAGTTAAGAAGGTGAGACAGGGGTGTACACCAGAGGACAGTAGGTAGGGCAGGGGTGTACACCAGAGGACAATAAGGTAAGGTAAGGGTGTGTGCCTAGTGGTAGCAGTTGACGCAAGTGGCAAATATCTTGGGTAAAAGTAAATTAAATAATTCTCTATGAGGAGTGTCTATTTAAACCTTAGTTGCCCCTCTTATTATCCCTTTGTCTATCCAGAGCATCCCAAATAAGAACAGAGGAAGAGGAATCGTGGGAGCAGCAAAAGGAAAAAAGTCTAGAAGGAGCAAGCGGGCATCTCTACCGCGAACGGAAACCCCTAGGAGCAGTTCTGGGAGGCAGTGAGGGCTAGAGATCGAGGAACTAATAGTAGAACCTCTCAACACATGTAGGCATCTGACAGACAGAGCATATGTTATTTGTTACTTTCATTTGCTTTGAGTTTATTTCGGTATTCAGAAATTAAATGTGCATGCAAGGGTGGTAGCAATTATGTATGGCTTGAACCTGGAATCTGCATGTTAGCAGTATATTTATGACCTGCATAAGTATATTTATTCTCCTAATTTGCCATGAACCATAGTTGTGACACTATCCATGTTCAGATGCATTTAAAGTTGTTCAAATAAAAAATAATGAAGATGTTAATATAAGGTTAAGCACAAGGGTAGTGCCACCGTAAGGAAGGAGAAGGATACCCGAGTGAGCGTCTGCTTGGGGATTGACCCTCGTCTGAGGACGGATAGACGGTAAAATCCGGAAGCCAGACTGGACAACGATCTGGTGGATGGTGGGGTAGGACCCCCGATCATGTACAGGTGATCAAGACTGGTTGGTACAAGCGTTAGGCCATCCGTGGCAGTGCCTGCGCCTCTAGGCCACAGTAGGTTTCTCCTTGTGTCGTGGATTAGATGCATATCCGAAGTGTGCAAGCAAAGATAGTTCTAATATTTCATGTACGTGGGGTTTAAACTGTTCGAAAGGAATAGCTTGATTTCGTGAGGCCGGTGCAAATGATTGGCTACACGTAGTCATGTGATTCTAATGTAATTTGACAGGCAGGTCTCCTGTAAATCTGAACCCCTGACAGTGACCTTACTGTAATGTTTACATCCTTTGATTTATGTATATGTTAGAACCTGCTGAGAAATGGGGGTATACATATATTATGCATGA
>JANBPO010000095.1:19827575-19842679 GCA_024336825.1 Amorphophallus titanum
AGCAAATATGATGGTGTGTGGCCTCGATTTGGGGATAGCTTTCCTAGAGTCTGAAATGTCGTCACGATGGTTTCTTCCCTGGGCTGGTATAAGGCTTATAAATAGCCTTGATGCTTGCACTTTAAGTTTCTTTCATTTAGGGCTTTGTCCTTCGTCGTGTTCACGGATTTGCGATGCGATTCATGCTCAGGGAGAGTAGCCAAAGGGAGTGAGAGATCATAGAGGCCTTTGTAGAGTTAGCGGAGATAACGAAGATGGGAATCCATCAACTCCCCCCTCCCACCAACTCGTCTGATTCCAGCATCTCCTCTTCTCCTTCTCGTTCTTCCATGGTGGAGCACAATGTTGAAGCTGAAATTCAGGAGTTTAAGCAAGGAGCGAGAGGCTCAGAACCCACGTCTGGCCATCATCTCCGCAGCGAGTTGGTTGAGCCTGAGGTGAAGGAGCTCGTGGTACGCTTCAAGTTGTCGTGGTGATACTTATTCTCTCCAGCCAAACCCCACGAGTCTAGTTTGGATACCTGTTCAGGCCTTTTCTGTGCCATCCTACTGGCCTGAAAGTCTGGTTTTCATCTCCCCCTTCATCCTTTCATCATCAATCTGCTGGGCTTTTATTAGCTGGCTCCCATCCCTTTGGTATTCAACTCCAATGCCTTCATTTTTTCATTCATCGCACTCTGTCATTTGTGCGGTCTCGTCATCTCCGTTGACCTTTTTCACGCCTTTTTTGAGCTGAAGGAGCACACCCATGTTGGGAAGGATTTCTTTTACCTTTAGGCTAGGAGAGAGAGGAGTTGTGTGACCCTCTCCCCTAGGGATTCTTCGCATAAAAGGTGGAAGACCTAATATTTTTGGGTGGGATCCAGTAAGGCTATCAGTTGGAATTTTCCCATCCTACCAAATTACCATAATGTTTTTCCGTCAAAACATCCGGTGATCTCCCCAGAGGTTGAGGAGGAGATTAGAATTCTTCAGGACAATCGCCGGTCGACCGTAGAGCTGATGACCTCAGCCAATATCAAGGACAATGCATGCTGTGCATTGCCTCCCAAAGGCAAGGATCTTGAAGCTCTACTTTGCCCATCCATTTTCTAGTTGGCTGAACCTTCACTGATGATTTGCCTTTTGATGAGTAGAAGCGAGATGCTGTGACGATGGGGAATGAATGTCATAGTTGGAGGTTACCGAGCAAGTGGAGGCGGTCACTTCGGGTGCACCTCGAGTCCTCGAGGGTCCTTCCTCTGCCCGAGATAAGGGCAAGTGGGTCACTCGGGAGGATGACCCAGAGCGACGGGGGTCCAAGCATAAGGACCTCAGGGAACGGTTGATGTTGGCCTCGATGAAGGCCCTAACTACTGAGAAGAGTTGACGGAAGATGGCAAAAGTCCCTTGCCCGACTGAGTCCCACCCTTTGGTTGGTCGTTGCTCGACAACGCTGGACCCTCCGTCGGAAGCATCAGTGCCTACTGAAGGGACCCTTGCCAAGCTTGCTGGGACCCAGGAGGGTGAGGAGGCCAGTCCAGGGGTTGCTTCTGAGCTAGGTGCCTCTGTTCCGAGCATAGGAGCTTCCGAGGGAGGGGTCCCGTCGTCGCCCTACCCAGGAAGGAGCCCTGCACATCAGCAGGGGCGGTTCAATCCTCAAGTTGCCATTTATGAGCATTGTCGGATGCTGATTTCTCCGTCCATCAGGTATGAGCTTAGCCAGTGTTCCCCCCCAATGCTCCTAGAATGGGTCATGGAGGGGGGATTGTTCATGGCCTAGCTTGGAGTGGGGCTGGCGGATTACTTGGCATTAGTGGAAAGCTGTGAGGCCGATCAGGCCTGTGATCATTCCTAGTCTAAAGGAAAGGTCAGACAATTGGCTTCTGAGCTTGAGGTTCTCAGGCGAGAGGTGATTTTGCTCCGTTCACAGGATCGGGCGAGCCAAGAGAGAGTGCGGTCATTGTCCGAGCAATTGACCCAGGCGCATTATATGGTTGAGTTGAAGAGCAAGCTCCTGGAAGGAGAGTGCCAGGCTTATGCAAAGAGCTCAAAATAGTGGGGAACTGAGCGAGATGAGCACGAAAATCATCTCCTAGAGGTAGAGCGAGCGAGAAGGGAGGTCAAAGCAAAACTATCTGAGGTTGAGATGAGGCTTGCTGAGGCTATGGTGAAGTAGGCCGAGCTTGGGGAGAAGGTAACAAATCCTGAGTCGGAGGCAGTCGAGTGATATCTAGGCTCGAATGAATATCATGAGGCCCTCAAGAGGACCGCCTTTACCTACAACGACCCTAGTTACTAGTGTGGACTGCGAAAGGGCTTCGCGTAAGGCTTCAAGAGGGCAGCAAGTCTCGCACAGGAGCTGGTCCTCGATCAAATCATCATCAACCCCGGGCATCATTATGACTCAGGCGAAGAAGGCTCGACACCTTCTTCTTTGTCTTTGAGTGGTGGAGGGGGTAGCGAGGATATTTTTACTCACGAGGAGGAAAGTTCACCGACTCCGACTGCCTCTGGAGAGCGCACGGTAGAGGAAATTCCCACATTGGTGGGGTCAGTGCCTGAGCCGGCCATCACCGAGGGAACTAGGGACGAGCCGTCCTTGACCGCAGGAGTGGAGCTGAGTGCTGTGGGCCTCCTAACCATCGAGCCTCACGGAGGGTCGCATACCTCCCACCCTTCACCTATTACTATAGATTAGGTTAACTTTGTACTAACACTTCTAGCCTTCCCCCTCTCTTTTTTTTAGGTAATCTGGAACTTTCCTATGTAATTATTTTCTTTCTATATAATGGCGATGGTATTCAAATGGCAATTGAATGCTCCTTACCACCTTTGACTAGACATGATTTATCGTATCTATGGACATCAGTGAATTGGAGACCTTGTACGATCTCCTGCGAAAAAATCAGGTTGCTCGTCGATCTGTCGAATCGCTGGCATCGATCTGGCACCTTTTCATCTCCAAGAGCTTTGAATGACCTATCTTTTCACGTATTTCTATTGAAGGATTCTGAAAGATTCTATGAGGAAGGCTGCTTAATTACTCCGTGGGGAGGTCATCCACCTTCTCTTTGAAGTCCCTTCGCGCATGTTCGAGGGGAGGATTAATTAAGGTAAGGTTCTCCCACTTCTGCCTATAAAAGGTCTCGAAGGGTGCCTCATCCTCTTCATGCTGCATCAGAGCCTTTGCTTTTTTTCATCATATCTCCTTCTTGGCTGCTACTCGCTAGAGAAACATGGAGTTCGACGATGAAGATGGAGACAATTGTCAGGTCGTTCAGGCTATTTCACTGTAGAAGGATAGAAGACAACTGGGGGGACAACATGGAAGGATAGTAGACGCATGGCAAAACGTTCTTCTATGCCTTCTGGACTGCTGCCCACACACGGATTGGGGATGGCTCGAGAGAGGAAGACATTCAACACCATTTGCTTACCTCTCTTTCATACTCGCTCCTCCTCTCCCACTCCCTATATGCCAAGGGAGTGTTCAAATCTTTCTCCCTCTTCTATTCTTCTTTTTCTTTATTCTTTTGTTGCTTCTTCTTGCCTGCACCATCAATTCTTGATAGTGCTTTCTCTTATTTTCTACCAAGTTGGTAGTTAGGCATATCACTCTTGTTTTTATTTACTGATACCATCTCTTCCTGACTACCTGACCAGATTAAGTCGGCCACGTCATTATCCGAGCCAATTTTCACACTGGGTAGAGTCAGTGGCTCGGTCTGAAGCTACTAACTTTGTTCGCACCGAGCTATCAACTTATGTTGTATCAGTTTTTCTTTTCATGCACATTGTATCGGCTACGGCCTTTCTAATGTACAAAAACTATTGATGCAATAAAAATGAGAATTACTTTCTTAATTGATTTCTTACATGTATGGATGGGCTCAAAAATAGAACTTTCGTGGTGTTGTAGCGTTCCAAGTCCGAGGAATTGGTTTCCCTTCCATGGTGGATAACTGGTAAGCTCCTTTTCTGAGTGTCTCGACCACTCGGTAGGGGCCTTCCCAATTAGGGGCTAACTTTCCCACTGCCTCCAGTGGTCGAGAGGCTTCAGTCTTCCTTAGGACAATGTCTCCCAGTTGGAAGTGTTTGTCTCAGACCCAGGCATTGTAGTAGTGAGTCATGCGACGCTGGTACTCCGTAGCTCAGATTCTCACAGTCTCGTGCACTTCGTCTACTAGATCCAAGTTTTCTAGTAACTTCTCCTCATTCGGCTCAGGTAAGAAGCTGATAACCCGAAGAGACGGACTACCGATCTCTAGTGGAATTACTGCTTCAGTTCCATATACCAATTGAAATGGTTTTTCACCTGTGGCGGCTCTTGGAGTAGTTCGGTACGACCATAGTACACTAGGCAATTCCTCGAGCCAGTTACCCTTAGCTTTCCCGAGCCTAGTTGTGATGCCTTTGATGATGATTTTGTTGGCATTCTCGACCAGTCTATTAGCCTGGGGGTGAGATACCGAGGTAAAGTGATTGCGAATATGTAGGTCGGAGCACCTATTTTTAAAATAAGTGCAGTTAAATTGTCGACCGTTATCGCTCACGATTACTTGGGGGATGCCAAAGCGATAGATGATCGACTTCCAAACGAAACTCGAAATTACTACTTCAGTTATCTTTGTAGTAGCTTTAGGCTCGATCCACTTGGAGAAATAGTCAATGGCGACGATCAGGAACTTTTTCTGAGCCTGGGCCACAGGGAATGGTCCCAGGATATCGATTCCCCACTGAGCGAAAGGGTAAGGCTCGGTGATGGTCACGAGTCCCGAAGCTGGTTAGAGAATTAGGTAGTTGAATCATTGACACCAGTCGCAATTCTGAGCGTATGTTGAGCAGTCATGCTGAAGAGTAAGCCACCAGTAGCCTCGTCACAAAAGGATCCTTGCAATCGACCGCCCTCCCTGGTGTGCGCCATAGATGCCTTCATGTACTTCCTCTATTGCTCTGCGAGCTTCTGGAGCATCGAGACATTTGAGGAGGGGACCGGCAAAGGATCTTCTATAAAGGGTTCCGTCAAGGAGGATGAAACGTCGAGCGTGATACTTGAGTTTCCTCGCTTCTCGAGAATTGGTGGGCTCTCAGGAGTTGCGGAGCCAAGCCACATACGGAGTCCTCCAGTCGTTGGATGATATCTGCACAACGGCCATGAGCTCGATTTCCATGTTGGGTCATTCTAACTCCTCAAGGGGGATCGATTGGGTCCCTTCTGGGCTGATAGAAGAAGCCAGACGTGAGAGGGCTTTTGCTCGGGAATCTTCTTCTCGAGTTATTTGGATCACCTAAAAACTCTTGAAAAGTTGGGCTATCTTCTTTACCAGCTGAAGGTACTTGACCATTTGTGGTTCCCGAGCTTCGCAGTCCCCGTTGATCTGGTTGGCGACTAGTTGAGAATTGGTGTGAATTCGGACTCAGTAGGCTCCCGGGCGTCACACCATCCTAGTCCCAAAAATTAGGGCCTCGTGCTTGGAGGCATTGTTCGATGCTGGGAATTTGAATACTACAGCTCCACTCCTTATGGGGACGTAAGGAAGATGTCGGCGCCGCTACTGGTCAAGTTTGAGGATTCGTCCATGAACAGGTCCCAGGTAGGGTCGGATGCTGGCCGGGACGCTTCCTCGGGCGGGGAAGCACTCTCTACAATGAAATCTTCAAGAGCCTGTCAATTGATGGTCGTGCGGGGTTGGTAAGAGATGTCGTAGGCCCCGAGAAATATTGCCCATTTGACGAGACAACCAAAAACTTCAGGGTGAGCCAAAATCTTCTTTAAGGGCTCACCAGTCAGCACCACAATGGGTTGTCCTTGGAAATAAGGTTGAAGGCGTTTAGCTGAGGTCACCAACGTTAGCACGAGCTTCTCAGTTGCGAGGTACCTTCTTTCGACCTCAAGGAGCACCTTGTTCACGTAATACACGGGCCTCTGTACTCCTCGGTCATCTTGAACTAGGACCGAGCTTACTGTAGAGTGAGTCGCCAAGAGATAGAGGTACAATGTCTCTTCGGGCACAGGTTTTGACAACACCGGGGGCGAGGCTAAGAACTCCTTTAGCTCAAAAAATAACTTCAGGCACTCACCATCCCAAGTGAAGGTAGCAGACGCCAATTTGGGCCCTCTCAACAATTTGAAGAAATGGAGGCATCGTTCTGCTGCTCGGGACAAGAAGCAGTTGAGGGCGGCAATCCTTCCAGTGAGGCGTTGGACATCCTTGATGCAGGTGGGTGGCCACATATCTAGGATGGCTTGGATCTTGTCAAGGTTGGCCTTGATCTCTCGTTGGGTCACCAGAAAGCCCAGGAATTTCTCGGACCTAACTCCAAAGGCGCACTTGGCTAGATTAAGCTTCATGTTGTACCTTTGGAGGGTGCAGAAAGTTTTAGCTAGATCGACAAAATGGTCCTTGGTCTTAAGTGATTTAATGAGCATGTCATCGATGTAAGCCTCGATGTTCCGCCCGATCTGGCCTTCAAAGATCTGGTTGACCAGCCTTTGATAAGTAGCCCCAGCATTCTTTAGCCCGAACATCATTCGGATGTAGTAGTATACGTCGAAGTCGGTGATGAAGGTAGTCTTCTCGATATCTTTGGGGTTCATCCGGATCTGGTGGTTCCAGAATCGACGTCCAAAAAACTGAGGAGTACATTACCCGAGGTTGAATCGATCAGTTGGTCGACGCTCGGTAACAGATAGCAATCTTTCTGAGTGACTTTATTGAGGTCGGTGAAGTCAATGCACATTCGCCATTTACCCGAAGCTTTAGGGACAAGGACGACATTAGCAAGCAAGTCGGGTAAAGGACTTGTAGACACACTGTTTTTGACATTGTCGTGAGTAAATCTCGTATTACATTATGATGCCCCCAAAGTGGCTCGCACAGTTGAGTTATTTGAGTGATCTCCAATTTTTACATGATAATGGGTTTGTGGTCATTCTTTTTCTACATAAGAAATATGTTAATGGGCTTGGTCCATCTTTTAATTCTTAAAAAAAATAAGTAAAAATGTGTTAATAGACTTGGCCCATGTTATTTATTTTATGTTCAGGATAGTTAGATAAAATTTGAATGTTTTTGGGTTGTGTGCATTTTTATCATATTTGTGGACTCATATATAATTGTTAATTATTGCTATAAATAGATAGTTAACCCTAATTAGGGGGAGGCATTGATTAGCAGAAAAAAACAACATGAGATTACGGCAGTAATCTCCTGGCAGAAGCCGGCTCCCCCTTCTCTTTTCTTCTCTAGCGGAAGCCGAACCCCCCCTCTCATTCTTCTTCTTCCTCCATTCCATCTCCTGCCAGTTTCCCTTGCATGAAAGAAAACCCCCTGGCCCACTGTCACGTTTCCACGTCCTACTGTTGCCTTGTGTTCTGTGGCCGTTTTGCCACGCCCCTCCCCTCTGCCAGATTGCCACGGAGCCGGCCACTGCGGCAGCGCCGCGTTCACGGCGTCGTTGCTCAGGCGGGTAGCCGCCGCCCCTCACCCACCGGTCGAAACCCGCGGCAGTCCCTGCGCCGTCACCGTGGCAGCCGACCCCGTCGACTGTCTGTTTACCCGCGCCCGCCTCCGCCGCGGGCCTGCTGGCCCTCCTGCGCGCGACGCTGCTGCAAGCCGGCTGCCACTCCCGCGCTCCATCGTTTCCGCGGTCTCTTTTCCCTCGCCGTCCGTCGCTCCCGTGAACTCCACAGAAGCTGCTTCCGCCGCGTGCGCACAGGCCGCTCAGCCTGCCATCACTGCCGCGGCGCCGTAGCACTGTGCCCGCTGTGATCTCCTCCTGCTGCCAGCGGCCGCCGAGATCCTTCCTGGCTGCCAGCCACTCTCAGTGTCGCGCAGACAGAGTCCCCCCACTGCCCCGATGACTCGGCGTCCATCTTCACAGGTATGCTAACACCTACTTCAATGAGTTAATGTGATTATGCCATGGGTCATCATCTATATCGTCATTCTGCCATCAAACCACACCCCATTCACTCCCGGCACAAGGCAAGGGACCAGTACGTCCTCCACTTTAATCATGGGTGATTGCTATGTCTGAGGAGAGAAACACAGTCGTGCATTAGGGGTAATCCACTGATAAATGGTAAGGGTGTGACCTCAGTGCTGAAACCGATTTTATGGTGATCATCATGTGCTTATTTAAATACATGTTAATTAAACTTAATTGTCTTACGGTTTCAGCGTGTATGCATAGAGCCGTGCTACCCTGTCCTACATCAAGGATGCAGCTAGCACCTGCACCGGCGGACGGAGATCGTCCTCTTTCAGGTACGGATCTCTGATTGTTGTCGGTGTTTAATATGTAATATGTAGGAGCGTTCGCCTTCCAACAAGCTCTGAGGAGCGTGGAATCCCTGCAGGTCGGAGCCGCCATGTATCGGTTCGTAGTTCTTTTACCATGTGTGTTAAAGTTTAGGATCGCCATGACGTACATACAGATCTAGCTAGTAGTTCTTCGATTTTCCTTACCAAAAAAAAAATCAAACGCGCGTTTCCATCACCACGGTCGCAGGGAATTAAGAAAGAGAAGGGGTCACGTAAAAGTTCCCGAAGGTGTATCACTGTCACATACTCCCACATATGCAAATATATATATTTATATAAATATGCCAATATATTAGCCGTGAAGGCATGCGGGACCTTTTATTTTCTTGTGCTACATGAGAGGAACAGCAGTATGACTTCGCACACAACATATAAATACGTGCTAAAGATGGAGAGGAGCCACAGGAAGGTACTGCATGCCAGCTAGCTTTATCCCTCCTCTCTGTACCACGCCGGCCACACAGTACTGGAACACTTGAGTATGGATATATTCGGTAGGTTCGGTATGAACTATTCTAAGGTTTTGCTGCGGGAGGAGGACCCCTACGGCAGCGGTAATAAGAGCGGCATGGCCTACCATAAGGGCGACAAGCATTTGGTCGGAGAGGGTCACAAACAGGCCGGTATCCTATGTATCCAGGGTTACGTTGTGCGGTGGGCTTGGCTTCCACATGCTCTCCACCTTTCTCTTCAGCTGAGACAATTAAGATAGTATTCCCATATGAGTAAGTGTGTGTGTGTGTGCGTGTGTGTGTGAGAGAGAGAGAGAGAGAGAGAGAGAGAGATGCTGCTTACTGGTTTGAGCATTCTCCGAAGTTGATTGGGGCCACCCCCGATCACCCAATTTGCGGAATTACCCACCTTCAACTGAGCCATCTGGGCCAACCCGGGGGCTCCCCGATCACAAGCCACGGCATGTGGCACCCAGCAACGAGGCTGGGATTTACCCCCAAGATGTCTCTTTACAGCCCTCTAAAGTCAAAGGAAGACTTACCTCAGTCAATTGTAGGGTTTGGAAACCCATAACACCCTTATGCGGCCCATACATGTGTGCCAGGAATTTCTCTGAACACCTTGCAGACGCACATATTCCAGCCATTCTATAGCAAGCCGGGGGCCAACTCGTGGCTCCCACACACTGGTCTTATTCTACGATAACCCTCCAGCAAGTCGGGGTCACCCCCGACCCTTAAACATGCGACGACGAGCCATTTTCCTTCAGCTCCGGGGTAAACCCTGGACTACCTGCCAACCCGCCTTACAATGCGGCATACATCACGAGACTAGGCCCACATGCTCAAGACGCCCTCTCTCAGCTCTAGCGAGCTCTCACCCTTAGCCCGGGGCCAAATCTGAGGCCCCCTAGTTAGTTACCCAAGCCGATCAATGCCTGGAGGCGTGTCAGGAATTTTCCCAAACACCTTGTGAGCGGCAACTACAGTATGAAAATGACACACCCTCACGGGCCGATCCCAGCACCCCGGAGAACCCGATCCATCAAAGGACAACCCAAGAGAATAGCAGGAGGCCCCTGAGACCACCCCCCGTGGCCACGACTCACCCCGGGGGGGAGTTCACCCCAGGAGCGGCTGCGCCCTGGTGAGGGTGAACTCCCCCGAGGGCAGCCCCTCCACCTAGCCCAGTCAACCCCAGTGATAATTCAGTGCAGTCTCAGATCCATGCAAGGTCGATTGGCATAACGGCATGGAGGAATTCGCGAAGGCAGAGCCTCAAGGTCACAAGCGTCAACTCCTCAGTCCATGCGCGCCAACGACTAGCCAGCCAGTCCAAGCCCCATATCCTTTGCCTTTTCTTTTGCTCACCCTATAAATAGGGGGTGGGGCAATTCGAATGGGCCACCCCCTTTCGAATCCCCCACTTTCCCTCTCTCTTTCTCTCTCTTCAGTGGCTGAGCGGACGACCCTTCCCCCCCCTTCTGCTTCTCTGCTGTCGAGATCGGACGCCAAGCGCCACCGCCACCGTCGTCGTCGTCCGTGGTGAGGGCACCGCCGTGGAAGCCCCTCCCCCTTTTCCTCTTCTCTCTTCTCCCTTCCCTCTCCCATTCTCTCTTCTCCCCCGTTCTCCTCTTTCCTCTTCTGTGCCCTGGGGGGGACGTCGGAGCCCTAGGCTCCTTCCCCTCCCTCTCTTCTTCCTCTTTCATCTTCATCTCTCCTTCTCCTCTCTTCTCCATCCTCTTCTCCGTCGCCGATGCTGTGGGCAGGGGAGCCATCATCGGCCGTGCCGGTGAGGAGGCTTCGGGTGCGCCGGGGAAGGCAGGTCATGGCTGTGTCGACGAACGGCCCATGGAAGTGTATCGGGGAAGCCTCCAGCAGGATGTACCGGGGAAGCCTTCACAAGCATGTCGGGGAAGACCCGAGGGGGGGCATGCCGGACAAGGCCCTAAGGGCTATGCCAGGGAAGACCATGGGGAGTGCACCAGGGATGACCCGTAGGGTGTACCGGTGAGGGGGGATTTAGTGTGCCGGGGAAGGGCAACTTCAGGCTGTACCGGCGAAGCAGGATGTAGGCGTACCGAGGAAGGGTCACCTGGACTATGCCGGGGAAGGCTCCAACAAGGTGTACCGAAGAAGCCTCCAGCAGGGTGATTTGCTGGTGAAGGGAGAGAAGTAGACTTCTGTAGCTGAAGACTTCTGGTGTTGTCCTGCGGGGCCAACCGCCACTTTGTTGGGGCTGCCACTCCTTGTGGGCGTGCACCCATGTTTCCCCTTACGCCTCTAGCCTAGGGAAAACTCTGTCAAAATTTCGTTAGAAATTATCGTTGTCCTATTAGTTTCAACTGTAGCAGAGTCCCCTTGTGGTCCTCATCACCCATCTCTTCCATTCATCATGCCCCTCCTTTTTCTTTCTTTGTTCATTCCTCAACCTTGTCCTTGTGTTTGTAACATTTGGTAGAGCTTACCAAGACTGTGTCGGGGGACGAGCAGTAAGTGTGCTGGGCTAAAACCTTTGCAGGCGTGCCGGGGAAGGCACCAGGGAGTGTGCCAGCGAAGGGTCAAGGACCGTGCCAGGGAAGGCCGACACAGGGTGTGCCGAGGAAGGCCGCCACAGCGCGTGCCGGTGGAGGTCTGCTTGGGCTGCACGGGGGAAGACCCCTTAGGGCGTGCTGGGGAAGGGCCCTCAGGGCGTGCCGGCGAAGGCCCCCTCGGGTTGTGCTGGCGAAGGGGTGCCTGAGGCTTGATTTAGTTCTTCTTTCCCTTTCCTTTCTTTCTTTTCTTCCCTTTGCTTATAGTGGGATGTTCCTCTTCCTTCGTAGCTTGCTTTCTCATTGTCTACAGTTTGTTCTAATCTTTGCCTATTGCACTTTTACAGATAAATGGCTGCCCCAAGTGGATCTTCTGCTCCCGTTGCTACTGGTACCAGATGCGTCCCTCCGCCTCTGGTGCCAGTGGTCACATGGCTTAATGTTGAAGATTTGGACCGGGATCATGCCGAGGTGGCGGCACTGGCTGAGTCCTCAGGCTCAGACACCGAAAGCATGGATGTTCGGAGGCTCGCCAAGATTGAGAAGGGTTTCACCTTTGACCGCACCACAAGGAGCTACAGGGGAGATTTTCCAAAGGACAAGCACTTGCTCCATTTTCTTAAGCAGTCACGGTCTCGAGAGAGGCAAGAGCCATGGGTTGTGAAGGCGATGGAGTGTGCAGTTTTACAGGCTTGGGATAGCTTGTCCCATGTTGTTCCCAGGAGCATTCCAATGTACTTGGTGGGCAAAGCCTGCGAGTAGGAACCCGTATTGGGGTTAGATGCCGTGCTCCCGGCAGAAGATAACTTGGTGAGAACCCCCGGCTTCACTCCAGCGAAATGGGACATGGCTGCGGGCCGGGTCCAGGGTGAGCAGCATCGCTTCGGCTTGTTCTTGGCGTCGCTGAAGTGGGGTTACAGAGAAGAGCCATTTATCTTGGACTATCTCGCTGTCAGATTCCAGCATGAGTTGGCATTGGGATGGTTCGGGGTGTTGAAGCTCCAAGATGCCCACAGCTTCAGGGAAGGGGCCGTGGAGTTCACTGAATATGTACTGTTCAACTATGCCCCACTCCTCATTCGGGCCGGCATCTACCATAGCGTCTACGCCTCCCGCTATGGCTATTCTATTTCAAAGGGGCTCTGCTGCGCAATGATCGAAGCTTTCAGTGCAGAGACCAACACTTTTTACACGGCAGAGGGTGAGACGTCACTAGATTTGTAGAGCCTCAGCCAGTTGAGTGGATTGCCCATAGACGGGGAGCCTTATGAAGAGGTGTGCCTCCCAGACTTGATCAAAGATGAAACTGATGGGGATGGCCACTATTCTCTGGGATACTCGTATCGGTACCTGATGAAGGCATACCGAGAGCTGTATCAGTCAGCCCATGGTGAAAGACAGCCTCACCGCGGGGACAGGAAGAGGGTCAGGATGACCCTGCGGCTACAATATTTTTATGATGGGCCGAAGCAGTATGAGGAATTCCCATGCGTCAGCACCATCGTCGCTCGTAAGAAGCATGGGAAGCCCAAGACGGATGCGAAGATCCCCTCCAGGGGGTGGTAGAGCGGTCCCAACCCGATGGTGGTCGATCTACTGACGCATTGTGCGGCGTGCTTGACATACTGGTTGTGTTCATTTGCAATTCCGTATCGGGACGAAACGGTGATCCAGCCAGACGCAATCTACCCAACGTGCCAGATGGCGCAGGGGATTAAGCTGTCAATATGTTCAGCTACCCTCTGCCTAATATACAAGGCTCTAGGGCATATCAACACCCATCAGTTCCTGTGGCAGGCCCGATACGTGTGCCCACTGCATTTCTTCAATGCGTGGGTTTGTTCTCTATTCCCGGAGTTCGCCCCGCGTGCCATTCAGGACTGGGGGCTCGTGCCACGGATGCTTGAATTTGCTAATCCTAAGCTGGGACCTACCTCCCTATGGCTATATGATATCCGGGGCCGATTGACCACAGTCCCTCAACATGCCACCGAGACTATTCATTTTTGGGCACTGGCTATGCACTCCAGCCCCCTGGTGAACAGCAAGAGAGAGTGCAAGGATGACCAGGTGGAGAAGTACGTCCACCCTATTAGCCAGGCAAATGTGGTTCGCCCGCTGCTGGAACCTGAGTTGAGGGATTGGGCGTTGTCCATCTGTCCCAGCGTGCTGGCATTCAGGAAGGGGGAGATGTTACTGCTAGAGCTGTATTGCCCCTTCCGCTTTGGCCGAAACTTCGGCTACGACCAGTATATTCCTGTACACAGCACCTAGTTCGGCCTGGCAATGTGGACCCTGCGGGGAGGCTTGGTCGCAGAGAACGCCAGAGTCTGGTGGGACATCTTCCACCAGGCAGACGTCGCCACCTTCAGAGTACCATCCCCCAGTTGCGTCCTCGGGTCACACATGAATACGTGAAGTGCTGGAAAGCCCGCACGGCCTTTTATCAGTCTCACAAGACCGACTGCTGGGATGAAGCAGAGAGAAGATTCTTGAGCCGACAGCCCATGCCCATCCTTGACATCAACCCCGAGCACCTCCTATGCCTGTGGCGTGGCAAGAGCAAGGATGTGGCCGACTACATGATTGCTCGCAAGGTGGCCCGAGAGGGTAAATCGGCGCCACAGGCCAAGCTGCCTCCGGTGGCAAAGGATGATTTTAAGAAGACCTTGCGGGACCTCTGCCGCATCGGATCGGACCACCTGGAGCTAATTAATTATCCAAAAGAAAACGAGTAGCGATTTATGTTCTTTTCCATCTATTTCATTTCTTTATATATGTTAACTGATGAGGGTAAATCTGGCTCGGCTCATGTCGTGCCCATCTATGACAAGTCCAATTCAACTCATGGTCTATAACGCGCCCAAGGACGACCGACAACTGTGACCCGTAAAGACGCGGCCCACTACGACTTAAACATCGGATTCAACAGTGCAGGAAGGGTTTTAGCCCAGGTGCAATGACCGCCAGATAACCCTCCGGTGATCGACCGTTATCTCCCACGACGATGGCTTCGACCCAATAACTGGCGAGCACGTCTCGCGAGTGCCGTAAAACTCATCTGGAGATCGGTCGACTCAGGGGTAATCACTCCTCAACGAGAAACTCCCGCCACGATCGTGAGAAACGTTATTCTGTGACTTACGCCCTTCCCTGCTAAGCGATAGGACTTTGACTTCAAGATAATCTCCTATAAAAGGGACTTCGACGTACAGAGAAGGGACAGGGTGAATCTCACCAACAAAACGCCTACAGAGAAGCAAACTAAGAGAGCTACACGCCCTGCTACTAGAGAGGTCACGACGTCCACTTCCCTGAGAGAGAACCCTTCCTATACGACGTTATCACCTAGCGAGCACTCTTTAAGTGACCACTGGGGGCGGCGAACACTCGTCTGGAGGACCTACGTGTCTCTCAGATCTTCTACTGCGATCTCTACTCTCCTTTCTCTCTCTCTCTCTCCCACTCTTCTTTGTTTCTTACTTAAACTGTTGATGACTTAAGTATCTGAGAGTTGTCCCCTGGGATAACGGTCAGAACTCCTTCTGATGCCCTTACTTCTGATAATTGTAAGCTTCCACGGGTGTTGGAGGTCTTCCACAATAAATAAATAGAGAAATGTAATACGTGACATAAGAACTCGATTCCTATCGCTACAGTTAACCAATTCATCAAGGTTTGGATTAAAGGAGTCGTAAAAAAACATCTATCTACATGTTGTAATATAATTTTCTTAAATTTGAGGCTTTATTAGAAATGATTCTAGGTCATTAGAAGTTCTAATCATTAAAATATGCAATCATTTTGAGATGC
>JANBPO010000115.1:222379-232408 GCA_024336825.1 Amorphophallus titanum
GATGTGTCTGAGAACTGGGGAAGGTAAGCAACAAGGTATGGGTTTACCTCGATCCGGAGCTTTTGGGGGTTGTGGAACTATGAGACTGAGGGGTACATTGCCCTGGCCAAATGTGACTGGGGGTACTGGGCTATGGAATACAGGAGTGTGCAATGGTGGAGCTCTAAGCTAAGCTGGGACTGGGTTTTACTAGACTAGCGACTGGCATGTCGTGTGGAGACTAAAATCGACTGGAAACTGGAGGAGGTGATATGAGGGATGACTAGGAAGTGTTAGGCTACTAGTTTGGAGACGTGGATTGATTGGTAATCGGCACGAGAGTGTCCCACAGCCTATTGGAAGGTAGGTGAAGACCACCCTGACTGGGGGGGAAAGAGAAGTTTTCCCGTTATCGGCTCCAGCACCCTTTCGGGTTTTCACCGGAGTCGACCCCTTTTAGCTTTTTTCGACGCGCCCTCACGGGTTTTCACGTCGAGGGATTTCCCAATTTTGCCTGAGGCGTCCCTTTTGGGATTTCACCTCAGCTGAGTTGTTGGCCTTTTTGCCCCCAACCGCCTCCTCACGGAGGAGGAGGACTGGGTCTGCTGGGACACCTCTATTTTTAGCCGCATTTTATTATTGTTGTTTTTTTTGCTTACCTGGGAGCCTGATAGCTGGGCTGTGATTGGTGCAGTGGTGCCCCCGCTCTTGTTGTTGCGAGGACAAGGGCAGGAGGCTGGCTTTCGAGAATGTCTAATGATGACTCTAGGAGGGGCTCAACTGGCCCCAGGGCTTGATTGGAGAGAAAGACCGGAAGGAGTGACTGGGTCGGTCATCTGGGAGAGAAGACCAGTTCCACTGGCCGGGACTGGGAGCGTACGCCTTAGTCAGTATGGCATGCAAACTCATGTTCTGGGGCATGGTACAGCTTTATGTGCTTGCCATTGAGAGGCGGGAAAGGTTTGTGGCCCTTATGGTCCATGACCGTGTAGGCCCCACCCTCATAGGCATCGCAAATGATGTATGGGCCTCGCCAATTCAGCTAAAGCTTGCCACTGGAACACCCTGCCATGACTTCTCTTTCTTTGATCATGACAAGGTCGCCTTGCTTGATGGCTTGTTACTTGACGAGCTTGTCGTAGGCTCGTGCCATGCGGGCTTGGTACATCTGCAGGTGTTTGTAGGCTTCAAGCCGTTTGTCTTCTAAATTAGCAAGCTCTTCCAGCCTTCTCTGGTATTCATTTTCATTAGGGCCGGCCAGGCCGATGTGTACTGCCACGCGGTAGGATGCTAACTGAATTTCGACAGGGATGACGGCTTCCGCTCTATAGATGAGGGAGAATGGTGAACATCCTGTGGGGGTTTTGTAGACCATTCGGTAGGCCCATAACGTCTCGGAGACTTTTTCACCCCAGTCACATTTCTAGTGGCTAACAATTTTAGCCAAGAGCTTGCAGAGAGTCTTGTTGAAGGCCTTGGCCAAACCGTTGGCTTGTGAGTTGTAGACCAAAGAAGTCCTCCAATCGATATGGAACTTGGCTGCCAATTGGTATACGACCTTGTTCTTGAATGGTGTTCTATTGTCGGAGACTATGCGACTAGGAGTGCCGAATCGGTAGATGATGTTGTGTCGGACGAACCTGGCAACCACCTCACCGATGACTTCCCATAGAGGAAGGGCCTCTGCCCAATGAGAGAAATAGACAGTGGCGGCCAGAATATACTTGTGGCCTTTGGAAGATGGCGGGAAAGGCCCTGCGATGTCCATAGCCCACTCGACGAATGGCCAGGTAGGGACCGTGGGACACAGTAGGTTAGGAGGCCTCCTGGGTACTGGGCCAAAGGCTTGGCATTGATGGCATGTACGAGCATACTGGACACAGTCCACATACATGGTGGGCCAATAGAAGCCTTTGAGCTTGATGTTGTGCTTCATTCTATCTCCGACTTGATGTGCGTCGCACAGTCCAGAATGAACTTCACACATAATAGCTCGAGCCTCGACTGGGGAGACGCATCTCAAGACAATGGACTTGTCCTTCTCGTGGATGAGTCAGTATAGGGAGTCGCCAATCAACTCATATGATGTTGCCTGGCGGAGTAGTCAGACCCTTTGAGTCTGGTCAGGGGGAGTAATCCCCTCTTTAATTTGATGATAGGCTCACGCCAATCTTCTTCTTCTGGAGGAGTGCCCTGGTCAAAGCCTTGGACCTCATAAACTGTGAGGCCAGAGTTGCTTTTGAGTGAGCTGGGTATTAGTCTTCTGTGTTTGACTGTGATGTCAACTTCACCCTTAGGCGGTAACTTGATGGCAGCAGCCAGTTTTGCCAGGGCGTCAGCCTGGGCGTTGTCGCTTCTGGGAACGTGGTGTATTTCAAAGAAATAGAACTTCTGGGTTAGCCGGGTGACGGCGGCGTGGTATAGGACCAGCTCTAATTTCCACACGTCATAGATGCCAAGCACCTGTCGGACTATTAGTTGAGAATCTCCATAGGCTTTGAGGCATTTGACGCCCATGTTGAGAGACATCTGGAGTTTGATGATCAGGGCTTCATATTCGGCTTCATTATTGGTCAGAGCCTTCATGAGGGCATAGGAGTCGTACATAATTCTGCCCTGAGGAGTCAGGAAGATAATTTTGGCACCTACCGTAATGCCTGAGCTAAGGTTGCTTCAGGTAGTACCTCAAGAAGCGCCATCGAAGTACAGCTCCCAGCAAGGTAGGCTGGTTGTGAGGGCGTCTTGTTGCTAGTAATGCAGGACATCTCCGCTCTGTTTCGCCAGCTGTTGCTGTTGAAGAGCAAGAGATTCCTCGTCTGGAAGCTCCGCATTAAAGGGAGAATAGTCTGGTACTAGATGGGCTGCTAAGAATTCAGCCATGCCCTGCCCCTTGATTGCTTTTCTAGGGACATAGGTGATGTCGTACTCCATGAGCAGGAGTGCCCATTTCCCCAGTTGTCCTGAGAGAATGGGTTGCCTGAGAAGAAATTCAGGGGGTCGTGCGTGGATATAAGCTTGACCTGATGAGACAGGAGCTAGTGCCGCAATTTCTTGACGGTAAAGACCAATGCCAAGCATACTTTCCCCCCCCAGACCGACATGATCGCCCTCTCCGGCGCCCACACCGTCGGCTTCTCCCACTGCAACCGCTTCTCCAACAGGATCTACTCCAACCCCGCCGACGGGACCATGAACGCCGCCTACGCCCAGCAGCTCCGGCAGGCCTGCCCCCCCAACGTCGACCCCCGGGTGGCCATCAACATGGACCCCTCCACCCCCAACGTCTTCGACAACGCCTACTTCCGCAACCTGGTGAACGGCCGGGGGCTCTTCACCTCCGATCAGCTGCTCTTCACCAACCCCCAGTCGAGGGGAACCGTGCTCAACTTCGCCAACAACCCCTCCAGCTTCGCTAACGCCTTCGCGGCGGCCATGGTCAAGCTGGGCAGGACAGGGGTGAAGACCGGCAACCAGGGCGAGATCCGGCGGGACTGCTCCGCCTTCAACTAATTTAATTAAAGCTGTCCCTATCCCGGGCGGGTGCATGCGGGTTTAACCCGCGACAGATCTACGGAGTAAGCTCCGGATATCTATATATATATATATATATATATCCGGTGGTGATCATAACAGGGCGGCGAGCGAATAAAAAGAGTGAAGAGGGTTGCGGATAACTCCTAGGCGAATCATGAAGCTGGCTGTTTGTCTCTTTGGTTTCGTTTCTGAATTGTGATTGTTTTTAACTGGAGAACATCGTCCTCTTGTACGTAACATGCATGTGGCGGGCTCTACGATAACTACTGCCTTTGTGCAAAGTTAGTGATTTTTATTGAAGAGATGTGACAAACTCTGTGCCAAATTAATGTCACACCATTTAGAGGCGAAAAATGAAGAGTAGTGCTTATTGTGCATCAGGATGTAATTACACGTTTCGGGTGTGCATCAAGTAAATATATTTTTTTTATTTTTTTGTGACATGAGATTAGATCCCTGGACTTTCAAAAAATGGTGACGTTCACATGGTGCCGGTACCGTGCGTAGGTTACCATATGGGACCTTCATTTACACCACTTATTTTCCCTAAACAAATCTAACCGTCCACATATTTCACAAAGTAAACCAGCGCAACTGATCTTCTAGTTGCTCCAGTGACCTTCACGTCTCTCCCTCTCTCCCACCCTCCTCGTGCGTAGGAAGCATTGGAGTGTTAGAGAGAGAGAGAGAGAGAGAGAGAGAGAGAGAGAGAGAGAGAGAGAGAGAGAGAGAGAGAGAGACGCGGTGGGGTGAGAGGAAGAATTTATTCTTCGGCACCACCAACGTGCGTCCAACTGAGCGAACAAGTCTCTATATTTGTTGATGATCCCCAATCCAATGTGTTAACTCTCTGTTTCCTTTTTCTCTCTCATGGTTCTTTCCTTAATTAGTTGTATATGCAACCGCATATAAGATCTCATGATCTAATAACCTAAGGGAAAAGAGAAAGGAAGGAGGGGGGAATGGCCCCCGATCACCATCGAATTAATTAAAGAAGAAGCCAACACATGCATGTGCAGTTAAGGGCTGCAGATACATAAAGAAACTTGCACCTGATCCTTTGAAGCTAAGGTAAAAGGGGACCATATATGCCATGTGTTGTGGGAGAGTAGGAGAATTAATTAAGGATGGCTAGCTGGACCATGTATAGTCCTGATCCACCATCACCACACCCACATATATATGAAAGAGCTCCTCCTCAAGCTTCTTATATATCATCCCACAGGGACCACGTACGGCGGAGCTTCCCCAAATCGATCTGCCCTCCAGATCTGTGATCCCAGCTAGCTGCCATGTTCCGGCGTCGTCACCGGCCGGCGCCATCCCCCACCAGGTCATTAATTTATGGGTCTCCGCTGGGTGGACGTACGTGGTCTCCTGAAGCCGGCGACGACGGCTGGCCTTCGGGCTGCTAGCTGTTGATCGACGGCCGGGGGTGACTGCAGGGTGCTAACTCCTCCTGCCTTCTCCATATATATATGGCCGCCGCATGCACGCGACGGTACATATGGATGCGCACCAGCAAGTCAGCAGCCCCGATCGACCGGGCCGGGGAAAGCCCAGGGGTGTCCCCCCTGCAGCGCCGGCAGGTGGCTAGCTGCCGCCATGCGGTCCTCCATGCATGGCCTCCGTCCGGCGTCTGCCATCCTCGCTGGCGATGTCGACGGAGAGGAGAGCTGCAGGGGGTCCCCGCAATGTCGTATCCCCCCCCCCCCTCCAACACCGCCCACCCAGCGCACACATGCACACGCATGAACACACGCGCGTGAGGCAGCTTTGTAAGATGCATCATGCGTGCGTGCGTGCATACATGAATATTGCTACAGAAACTTAATTTAGTACTCCCGAAGACCTTGCATGCGTTACTCTCCTTAAACATTCAGGCATGCATATATAGCGAGATATATATGCGAGGCCTCGCCTCGCCGACGATGGCGTTGAGGCGCTCGATCCATAAGCTCCCTCGCGCACCACCCGCCACATCATAGCGTAGACGTCGGCGGCGGCTATATGCGTGGGTGGATCATGTGAATTTGTCCGACCGGCACTCTCATCATGCATCCATGCCGAGTGGATCAGAACCAACAGTACTTCTTGCAGCTTATAATACATATATGTTCCTCGCCTGCAGCTCCTTGATCGTCTCAGAGCTCAACTCATGATGATATATGCCGAGAGGGCAGTGGGAAATTAAAGAGGAGAAATGAAATCATTCATAAGCATTCACAGCGAGGTGGGACAAAACATGGGAAAATAGCTCTCATCAACATGCAGCCAGATCCATCTAGACAATATATATATCTATGAGGTATCAACAAACGATCAGCAGTTGAAGAATTGGAAGAAATGGCGAATCAACGTCTTAATCAAAATCAACAAAGTATACATACTCCTCTCGGTCCGGGTGATCAGAAACATCAAGTGAAGACTGGATCACTTAGATGGAGCAAGCAACCCACTGGAGGAGCAAACTATTAAGAGTTTATTTGGGTCAATCAACTCAAACTATTTATAAACTGTTGAGTGGAGAGGATTTCACTATTATAAGTATATTATATTTTAACATATTTTTATTACGATACTATTTTACACTCGGGTTTGAGTGTGGGGTGGACGTAGGTCTGGAGGACCGAACCACCTAAAAATCCTCGTCTACTGTGTGATTATTTCTGTGGCTTGCATCATCTTCTCGTTGTGTTCACTGCACAGTAGATGATTGAGTAGGACCATGTGAGAACAGTTTTGGTCTATCTTTGGTTAAGTGTCCTCTATCTGTCTAGCAGCATTTAAAAAAAAATTACCGAGGAGGATACAATCGACGCGGCCCATTGACACTAAGCCCACATCGGCCTAAGATTCGTAACGCACATGATGGACCCCCGACGACCACAGCCCATGCCTGACGACCCAGTAGGGCCGGCCATCGAGCTCGTCAACCCACGAAGGACATCAACCCAGGTATATCAGATGCCGGATGACCCCTCGGCGACCGAATGTTACTCCCGCCACCATCGGTCTCGACTCCAATAAAGACGAGCACGTCTCACGGGTGCCGTAAGACTCGCTTAAAGGTCGTCTGACTCCGGAGGAACGGATGCCCAACATGAAACTCTCCACGATCGCGGGGAGACGTTATCCAATGATTCACACCATTCCCTGCAAGAGATAGGCCTCAATCGTAGGACAACCCTTATAAAATAGAACTCCCGCCAGGGACAGATGGGGAAGAGCACGGCAAGATAGACTCCGACACACGCTACGACAGGCTGACAATTCCAGAGAGTGACTTTTACAGAGGAGAGCTCCGTCCACTTCCGAGCACTCTTCGAGTCTAACGAGCACTCTATGAGCACTCGTCGAGCATGACGAACATTCCTTCAGAAACTCGACCATCACTCCAGACTTGATCAAACGACTCTCATCTTTCTCTCTCTACTCTGTCTTCTCTTGATCCTCGTTCATCGAGACTCTGATTTAAGAATCGGAGGGTTATCCCCTAAGATAACACATAGGGCTACTTCTAACAAAATATGATACAAAATTTAAGAGACTATCTTTTCACCTCTGGAATCGTCTCATTAGTGTGAACAAAGTATACTTCACGGGGGAAAATGGTTGAGTTATCTCATACGGTTGTCATCGATGTCACTAAAATCATGCTTTTTTGGGTCAAGGAAAAACGGGGATGAGAAAGAGGGAGGGAAGTCTGATAATGGTGTTTCACGGTGGACCTCTCAACATAACATCTCAGTGAAGGCGCTTACACACGCTGCTCCGAAAGCGCAGAAGAGAGTAGACAACACACACTGGGCGTGCACTCCCCCCCCCTAGGGATCTCAAGTTCGAACCTACGATCTCTCCCCTGAAAAGAACGGGCAGTAACCAACCGCCCCACTGCACAGGGTCGCAAAGCATTCTTTTTGTTAGGTTCCCATCGGACTCCGATCATTAAATACTGTAGCAACCAAGATTACTATTTATCCATCTTAATCATCCAATCATGGTTGTTTATGGCATTTAGGTCGTGATGCAGTAGATTTGTGTGCCGTTTGATTAGACCTCCTCGTAAGCTTGCGCCGTATCTCCAAGTCAAGGTCTGCCACTGCCGTTGTAGACGGAAGAGCACTGAAGAAGGCGTGTGCAATCGCTTCTTTCTTCTCCCTGCGCAACATCGGGGTGGTTCCGATGTCACTCTCTTACGACTATTTGTGACGAGGGAGACAAAACAACATGCGGAGGAGATGCCGTGTTTGGATAAGAGATGTCGAACTCTGATGTTGGCACCTCATACAAAACCACGGCCAGAACAAGGGTTTAGGTACGCAGCAAAGAACCAGGGGACGACCATGCAAAGAAAGTCTATCCTGTTTTGTTTTGCTGCAAGACATGGATGAGTTTATACCAATGGTAATCTGATTTTTTTGCCACGAATTTTGGTTTAAAAAGTCTCAAAAAATAAGGTTGGTCAGTTTTGGGTACCATCAAACTGATTTCAGGTTTATTGAACCATACTCGAGGTGTTCTTTGATATCTCCAATGGATGCTATGATTTACGTTGATAAACTAAATAACAATATTGTATGGAAAATACATGTATCATTAATAAGACATTTGTCATGCGTATGACAATTCTTCGGAGCGTCAAATAAGAATAAAGGATGAAGATAACTATCTGATGAGAGCAGGGTTTGTCATCCCGATCGACTCGTCCGTCCTGATCACGGCCCGGGATGGGTCGGGTCGATCCCGTCTCGTTCCGTCTCGATCTATCTCGTAAAATATTAAAATAAAAAACTCTTTATTTTGCATAAAGTGAAGTCTGTGCATATTACATGTGTGTCTCATAAAGGTCTGTGCATTTCTTCACCTGATAGAGTTTTAAGTCATACCTAAAATAAAATCTGATCTGTCAACTGTTTGATAAAATACTTTGTGGCTTGTTGGCAGGGACTTAAAGTTGCAAGATAGAAGCTCTTGATCCAAGAGTGCCTCTTATATTTATTTATTTGTCTTATTTATTTCATCAATTTAGTGCGTGGGCATGCCAGTCACAATGTGACAGTTTATCCGGGCTCCAGTGGGGTTCCGCGCCCTTTTCCACTTCATCAGCAGTTCCGGTTTCACTTCTCCATTCACTCGCCCTTTCCGCTCTCCACCCCCTTCCCCTTCTTGGCGCCCAGGAGTTGTCCTGCGCAAAATTTCACAAGCTTCTCCAGTTGGCCGCCCCGCCATCTCCTCCTCCTCGACCTCCTGCTGCTCCGCCGCTGGCGGCAACGTGGATCGGTGGAAGCGTCGGTTCCGGCTGGCAGAGACGGCGCGGCGGCGGCGGCGGCTTCTCCGATGGCGGCATTCCGAGTTTTGCTGCTGCTGCTGCTGCTTCGTCTTTCGGGGGGTGCCGGTGGAACCCCGTCACCCTCCTCGGGGCCTCACATCGCGGATCTGAACGTCTTGCTCCCCCCTCGCATGACCAACCCCGTGCAGTACCGCCTCATCGGCACCGGCGGGTGCTTCTCCTGGTATTCGTCTCCTGATTGATGCATATCTGTCGTGGTGGTTGTTTCCCTTTTTTTGTGTGGTAATTGCTGTGGGTTCTTGTTTGAGCGAAGGCGTGAGTGAAGTGCTGGGACGTCAGTTTGAGTTCCAACTTATGTGAGCATTAGATTTCTCTGACAGAAATTTCACGAGGTGGTTGGGAGGGGGCATCAATCCCCTTCTCGCGGCAGTGGGTTTGCTTCGTCTCAACTTTTTTTCCCTACTGCTCTCTTCCCTCTTGCGTAAGTGGGTTTACTTCGTCTGAAGTGAGCTATTTGCTAGTCCCCTGGTCCCCTCTCGCAGAAGTGGGTTTGCTTCGTCTGAACAAATTTTTAGTGCCCTGCACTCTCGTGGAAGTGGGATTTGCTTCGTCTGAACCTTTTCCTTGTGCCCTCTACCCCTCTCGTACGTGCCACGTGGAAGTGGGTTTTGCTTCATCTGAACCATTTTTTTCTACGTCATTCACTGTGGTTGAACTGCTTTTGCCACACGAGTATACTATTCTGCAAGTCTTGTTTATGATTTTAACTAGAGGCCACTTTGTTTAATTCGTCAGGACATGGGATCATCACGACATCCTACATGTTGAGCCTGAATATAACGATACCAGCCACTGCTCCACGAGTGCTCGTATCGGGTCTATTGCCCCTTACAGCGGTAGGAAGGAGACTGCTGTTTATGCTGCCGACGTCGACAGTGGGACTGTTATTCGCTGTGAAGTCTTTATTGATAATATTTCCAGGATCCAGATATTCCACCACTCTGTTAAACTCGACTTAGACGGGCTTGCGACACTCCAAGTTCGTGCCTTTGACGGTGAAGGTATTTATAGTATGACTGCCTAAGCGCTAAACTGGGATCCAATTTGCTTGCACCTATAGTCAGCGCCATTACTTTTCTCACACGTTCCTATGTTTTTCCGTTGGAAATAACATTCGTTTTAGCACTTGCTTTAATTCTGTCTGTGATAGAGTGACTCGACTC